>BLYF01000005.1:776762-802697 GCA_014905255.1 Herpotrichia juniperi | reverse complement strand
AGCCAGAGACGCCGGGGTTAGCTATTAAGTCGATAGAGGCATGTACCAAGCTTAGGGCGGGTTTACTTACATCCTATAGCAACCAGAGATGCCAGGGTTAGCTACTAACTAGATAGAGGCATGTACCAAGCTTAGGGCGGGTTTACTTACACGCTATAACAGTCAGAGACGCCGGGGTTAGCTACTAACTAGATAGAGGCATGTACCAAACCTAGGGCGGATTTACTTACAGATACAGTATACTCATAGTTAACCTTCGCTCCAGATTTTAGTAGCAGCTCAACCACATCCTTGTACCCTCCCTCGGTCGCCCATGATAGCGGAGTCCAACCGTTCTTATCCTCCCAATTGACGTTGACGTCGACCTTTTCCAAATCGGACTTGCCCGTGTCGAGAAGCAGCCTGACCACGTCCTCATGCCCCTTCTTCGCAGCGGAGAACAGTAGCTCCTTACTAATATCCTCTAAATCAACCTGCGTATCTCCCTTGAGCAGCAGCTCAATCACCTCCTTGTATCCGTTACAAACCGCATACGATAATGGCGTCCCTCCGATTTCATCCTTTAAGTCTGCCCGGGCTCCCGCCTTAATTAGCAGCTCGACGACGGCGACGTTCCCAATCCAAACAGCATATGATAATGGCGTCCGGCCGTATCTATCCACTAAGTCGATTTTGGCTTTCTTCCTAAAGAATAGCTTGAAGACCCGCCGACTGATACTAGCGTCATTGATCAATAGCTTCACTACGGCATCAAAGCCCTTTCCTGCAGCCCAAGATAGAGCCGACCGCCTGTAGGTATCATCCTGAGAATTCAAGTCGATGCCATCCATCTTAAGCAAATGCTTTACTGTTATGCTCAGTCCGAAATACGATACAATCATAAGGTTAGTGAACCCTAGGGGGAAATCCGTGTTTGTACTAGTCCAATAGATTCTGAACCAAGTTAGGCAACGCTGTGAACGTATCTCACAGATTCTTAGGATTGATTGTGTCATTGCGCCTTGTACCTCAATCTGCAATTCGCGAAAGTGAGCGGCCCAATGCTTTGCAGAGTAGTCAAGGAAAATATGGTCCTTAGCGTATTGGGATAATGATCCGTCTTTGCTGAGTGGACTGTTCTCAAAGTCTTCGAGGAGTAGATGCCAGATGCAGATCTCGGTGAGAATACGATGAGATTCTTGCGGCTGTAGTGAGTATTTCCATTTGAGATCCGTGGGAATGCCTTTGGGGGAATTCGCTGTATCATTCTGAACCAAGAATTCCTTCGCGGTCTGGTGAAGCAGGTAGAGCCGCGAGTCGATGATCGTCACAAAGAGGCCGCAGATGTCCCGTACTTCTTCACGGAAACGGTCTTCGGGTATGAGATCGAGATCGAGTGCATCATAAGACCGATGATTTTCTCGAAGAACGAACGCTAAGGCCATCTCTGTCACGGTCAAGGGCCGTGTTGCTGCTACAACAATATGCAGTATTTTCTTAGCTTTTTCCGGGTCGTAACTCTTAGAGAGGATCCGGTCGTATGCCTCATCGATGGTTTTGGGAAGGTAGGAAGTGACCTTAAGTATTCCGGTTTTGTTGATGTGTCTTTCCTTCACAAACACGTCTAAGGTAAGGTGTACCCATAGATATGTCCTGTTAGGAACTCGCATAAGCCCTACCAGTAGAAGTTCTCGCTCTTCATGTGTGAGCTTTAGTCGTGTCCCAATATCCTGGACTCTAGCTTTGATGAAAACATCGATCTCTTGGGAAATCATTTTCATCTCTTTGTCGCCTTCCCCACTTAGATAAATCATCGGCAATCTCTCTAGGGGCTGGAAGCCCTGGCGAATTTCGCCCCAGGGCCGACTTGTAAGGAGAAACTTTAAATTGAAGTCCTTTGGAGTGCCATATAGCTCGCATAACTTTTGAGCGAGCTGAGACCTTCCTTGACCTTCGCATTCATCGAACGCATCCAGAAGACAGATGATTTCGCCGGCGTTCTTATCTTTTGCAACGTTAATAAGGGTTTGCCAAAGATCACTAAATGAACTAGTGAACGTTTCTCCGTCGATGTCGAACTGATCGAGGATTGCATCAGAGAGCAGGGTGCGCTTCTGTATGAAAAGCTGACATAAGATACAGCAGATGGCGCTAACCACGCTTCTCTGGTCCTCAAAGTCGTCTTTAAAGAAGAAGTAACACACGGTCGTGGATTCTGTGGTCCGAAAAACAGAATTAACCAGGTGTTTTGCTAAAACCGACTTTCCGCATCCGGGGTCTGCAGACACCCAAAGCATTCTTGACGATTCGCTCTCTTGCCAGTCCCGAAAGAACTTGTGAGATGTGAACCATTCACATGTCCCTGGGACCCGATCTGGGTTTCGTTCTTTTCGATCTCGGTATGGTGATGCATTGAGGCAATTCAGAAACTTTATTTCCTTCTTCTTCCGGGCCAGGGCGGATGATGATTGATCTTGCGACTCGCCTGGGTGGTAATGATTGTTTGTTTGAGAGCCTGCCGACATTAGTATGGAATGGGACGTTGACATCGACAGGACCCACCGATTACTTGCGCGTGGCCTGATGCGTCGCGGAGCACGACCCCGCGGTTGTTGGAAATCGCACCGAACTCCGTCGCGCTTGTGACTGTCGGCGCGTTGTCGGCCATTGCGGTCGGAGAGAACAACGTATAATAGCAATTAGAAACTGTGCTGAATTTATCCCCAAGGCAGCGGAAGACGTTATTATAGTCTTATCGCACGAGCTCACTGCGGCTGAGCCGAGCTAAAACTCTATGCCTGGCACGAGTCCTTAATCTACCCAATGGTCACAGACACGCCTACAGTACCAATAAAGTGCAAAGCCGCTATACCTATAGATACGATTGTCGCGGCGGGGCTCAGCGCGTACAATTATCACACAACATCGCAGTTCCTACAGCACAACCTACTTCCCAGACCGCTTCTTTACTACATTATCAACATGGCAGAACAGTACGGATTTGGAGACCCTCTTTTCGATCCTGCGGAGGCGAAAATAGAGTATGAATAACCACCTTACCTACCTAAAACCCTTGTTAACAAGGCAGTATCGTCTTCATACACGGAATTGGTGGCGATAGGGCCAGAACCTGGGCATGGGAGGGGGACGGTAGGAAGCATTTCTGGCCGAAAGATCTGCTGCCGCAAGCTTGTCCAACGGCCCGAATTCTTTCTTTTGGCTACAATGCTGAATTCGCCCACTTCTTTCCGTTCTACGGCCCGAAGTTTATGCCGGAGCAGTTAACCATTGACGACCATTCGACCGCGCTATTCCAAAGCCTGATTGGTCTGCGTGAGAAAACCAAGACTGTAAGGAACATACAAGCGTATCCCTTCTTTTGCAGCAATCAAGCTGACAGCATGTCCGAATTTAGGCGGATCGCCCTGTTATTTTCGTCTGTCATAGCCTAGGAGGCCTTGTTTGCGCCAACGCACTGTCAAGGCACCATGGAACGGACCTGGCCGGCGCTGGCCTTGCGGAGAAGACGATTGGAATTGTCTTTCTTGGAACACCGTTTGAAGGATCTTCAAAGGCGAAGTGGGCCGGGAGGGCGCTCAAGGTGCTAGATTGGGTAAGCACGACGCACAAGGAGGATGTGAAGGATCTTGAAGAGCGCTCGGTAAAGCTCATGCACATCAACGATGCTTTCCAGAAGTTCCTCAAAGCACGAGACCGGTCAGAAACAGGACAGTTCGTTGAGGTAGCTTGTTTCTTCGAGCAGTATGCCATGTACAAGGCTGGGAAAAAAATTGGTATTATCGTACCTAAGGAGTCAGCTTGTCTGCCCGGCATCGATCCGCAGTCGATCCAAGCCAACCACGTCGACATGTGCAAGTTCGAGGACGAAGACAGGGAGGGATACAAGAACATTTCACAACGGTTAAATCAATGGGTATCGGATCTCGACAGGCAGTGTAAGGGCTCTGCTGCTAAAGGCCAGGTCTAAATAACTTCATACATTTATGAAGCTAGCTGACGGCGGACAGACACACTCGGTGTACATGGGCGACGTAAACTATCGAGACAAGATTGAGAACAACCGAGGGGTGGTAATGGGTCATGCCCACAGCACGGCCACAGACGGGGTTAGAATAACTGGGAGCAGTACCAGCGTATGGAGTCAAAAAATTGTTGCAGCGTTGATATATATGCTAATTGAATATACAGAACACGTATAACGGCATTAGCCCGAATGATTTCGGTGCGACTGCTAGATAGGAAAAAGTATAAAGCGTTGGGGAATGTGTGAGCAGAGATGCGGAAAATATTAGCACTGCCAAGCGGAAGTTTTTTTGAGCATTTAAAAGTCTCAGATCTCTTGTGGGCAGTTAGAAGGTTGGAAGGAATGGAAAGGTACTGGTCATTGGCTTGATCGTTAGGGGAAAAAAATGAATACTCATTATAACACTGTGGATTTGCAAATGCCTAAGGCCATTATGTGCGAGTCAATCACGGTACGATCTAATTACTTAAGGATTTGTCGGCGCCTCTGTGCCCATGTTTCTATCACAACGGGCCGTGCCGCGTGAATGCAGATCGCCGCGTAATGACAGTTCAGTTCAGCTCAGCTCAGCTCAGCCCAACCCCAGCCGCTGTGTACTCTTTCTATAAGTTCGTAATTGATTTACAATGATCATGAGCACACTCTCCCCGGCAGCAATGACCAACAACACGCCCACGGTCACTACAGGCGCGACGGAGTTCAGTGCGATTTCCGACAACCGCGGGGGTCGTGCTCCGCGACGCATCAGGCCACGCGCAAGTAATCGGTGCGCCTTGTCGAAGCCTTATTTCATACTAACTTCTGTCCAGGCTCGCAGACAAACCATTACACGTACCGGGCAAGTCACTGCTGGCGATTCTGTGCGATGAATCGAGGCTGACGGCATCCTCTTCCTACAGCAAGATTAGAGACCCTGTCGAACCCATCCTGCGCCGTCCCCTCTCGCCGCGACCCGGACTTCGTTAATCGCGAACGCTGCTCGATCAGATACGCGAGAAATGCTCTGCGCCGGCATCCCGGATAACGCCGGTGGGCCTGGGCGGTGTGGGGTAAGCGGAAAGGACACTCGAGCCAGTGCTTGCACCTAACGTAGGCATAGGAAGTCGCAGTTTGCCACTGAGCACTGCTATCGAACCGCGGATCGGTCGCCGGAGACGTGGGTGTTCTGGGGGCACGCCAGCAACGCGGCCCGCATCGAACAAGGCTACCGAGACATCGCAGATCCGGTCAAGCTAGTTGGCCGGAAATCCCCACGAGCAGATGTGTTCAAGCTCGTTTCTAACTGGCTTCGCAACGAAAAGAATGGAAGGTGGCTGCTAGTCCTTGACAATGCCGATGGTGCCGCTGCTCCCTCTCTCAACTATCGAGTGATAACCAGAAGACAAAGGCGAGCGGCAGAGATGGCGCTCCCCCACGTTACTTCTTATCTTATCTGCCCCAGAGCAAGAATGGCTCGGTTCTGGTGGCCAGTTAAACAAAGAGTGTGGTGTCGCAGCTGATTGAGGAGAGCAATATTATAACCATCAAACCAATGGACGACACCGACGCGCAAGCTCTTCTGCAAAAGAAGTTGGGAGAGGAGGTAGACAACGACGCACTGCCGAGCTAGCGGGGGCCCGCTCCAATATCTGCTCTCACTTGCGTCCAGTCGACTTCTCAAGCAGTGCCAATAGTGAGGAAGAAATCTGTCCGCTTTAGCTCGAAGAAGGCTGTTCAAGAGGCCAACAGACAAGAGCGCAAAGAAATCGTTATAGATAACGAAGGAAAGACGCACCGGAAAAAGAAGCGACAAGATGCGAGCGGAATTTGATCTTATGCCACAAGATAGCGGTCTTGGGAAGCGAAACGATGTTAAGTGCGAATAGGTTGAACAATGTATTGAAAGGAGATTTTATGTCAAGATACTAAGAATGAGAGTATTGTGCTCAAACTACTATTGCATAGATTCACGGCCCCAAATCCTGACAAAAATCACGGTTGCGGCTCACTGCCTTGGGTCACGTGGTACGCACTTTCACTATTTCGATTTCACGGTCCTGGTTAAGCCCCCTACCTTCTGGCCCATGAGCTACAGAGATAATTCTCCGCTACATCCAACTCCAGCTTCGAAAATCTATCCAACTCGCACCCCCGAAGCTCAACAAACTGCCTCGCCCTCTATCCACAACCTCATACCCTGAGCAGCCCCACCAATACTGAAACCAACTGCAGTTCACTATGTTTCCACACCCATACGCCCACCTCCTCCGCTTTAACAAAGCCTTCCACTCCTCAACAGTCGACAAGTGGGAGACCCTCGTCACCTCCCTCTCTAGTTTCGCCGACCCTGATGGATCGAATCGCTTCCTCGAATTCCCTCGCATAATTGAGGTTGAGGAGTTCCAGATCAGATTTCCTGAAACTCTGGACGACAAGTGTGAGTTATTGATTGATCGACTTAGTGTTATTGCGGATAAAGAGAAGGGATGGGAAGATAGGGACTTGGCGAAGTTTATCCTAGGTTTGGCGGGGGATGGTTATGGTGAGGACTTTACTCGTCTGGAGTCAAGAGGATCCGGCGAGGCATTGAGCATTCAAGGCCTATCTAGTCAGTCCCCTAGCATTGCCAGCGTGGCATCGAGTAGCCAAGTTCAGTCCTCTGGCACTTCACGCTCGACTTCCAGCAGTCAGGATATAAGCCGACAGTCATCCAACATCTCTGGAGAAGCTTTGAGCAGCCATGTTGCTCCTTGTCAGTCCCCCAACGCCTCAAGCCAGGTATTGGGCAGTAAGGCTCCCAGCAGCTCTAGAGTCGCATCAAGCAGCCAGGGTCACCGCCGCCAGCCCTCTATTGTTTCACAAGAGGCGTTGAGCATTCGGGACCCCCGCCAGGGGTTCCTCGGTCGATTTTCTGCTCCGAAGAATAACGAAGACCCATCATCGAACGTCTAGGATCAACAAGAGTGGTCCTTCGGCAACGTCGACGGGGCGTCGAGCAGTCTGATATCTGCGCCGACAATCAACCAAACTCGACCATACGGAGCAGACGCCGACTTCGAGGAAGAGACCATCTTCGAGAGCGATATGGACGATACCATGGACAAGATGATTCGGCTTGCGACCCAACTATCCTTGAAAAAAGATGAGTTTAGCAACGGAAACGGTTCTAACTCCTCCTCACCCCCGTCTTTATCCAATCAGTCCTCGCCCAATAGGCCTCGATGTCCACACAACTATCTATCCCCAGCTTCTTTAGCCTCGGGCGGCTTCACATCTCAACCCCTAAATGCCGAGTTAGTCTACGAAGACGTGCTCGCTCGCCTCATCGCCACCGGCCGTCTCATCGACATAGGACTCAATATAAAAGACCTCGTGACTGGAAATCTCGCGGTGGGCAATCAGCTGAAGTGTATGATCTGGGATGCGAGTACTCCTGAGCAGAAAGATACGTTTATACTTCCGAACTTGCAGAAGCCTGCGTGTCGGTCGGCGTTGAAGGGTTCACGAGGTAGTGCTGGTTCTTCTTCGGTCAAGAAGGTGGACTGGGATGTGCAACAGGAGTGCGTGGATGACGATGGACACGAGTACAGGCAGATTGTGTTGGACAACGAGGGGAATGTGAAGACGTACCGGGCTCGAATAGAAGCCTCGGGCTAGGAGACAGTTGAGCAAATAAGCTATCTTTTCACACCAAAGATATCGCTGTAAACTCTGAGTATTAATTCGCGTTACCTTTAAGCTAGCTTATATTAGGGTTTTATAATAAAAATGGGACAGGCCACTCTTCCTTCTATTATATATAGGTGAGTGATATCCGCACCTGGGCATGTAATTTACACTCTACCCTCTTACACTCTAAGCTGCATAGTCTTCTATCTACTAAATAAATAGAGAAACCTCATACACGTCAGATGTAGAACGCAACAAGCTCTATTATTCTATATGTACAAAATAAGTCTCGTGTGGCTGTCAGAACTGTAGTTAGAACTGTAGTTTAGATAAGCTGTTAACTATACTTAAGATAAAACTTATGCGTAAACAACTACGCATGAAGCTGCCTAGAATATTTATTTCTTCAAATCCACTATGTAATGCACTCTTTTTTATATTAACTTTATCTACGTATGCCCTACAGGCTTTGCACCTAGCACGCAAATGTTTCTTAAATACAATAAGTTATAATAAAATAATACTTACTATTTATCGACGCCCTACACACCCTTATAGAGCACTCACATCTCTTAGCTTGGCTTTTATATCTTATAACTCTTGGAAATAACATTACTACCCTTGCCTAGAGGGTCTTAACGCTACGGTTATTTAAGTTCTACATATACAAGAAAACCATTTAAGAAATAAAACAAATCAGCAGGTCACATATCTTCTACGCAGGGAAGGAAATTATGAGGTAGTTTTTAGAGCTCTTAGAGAGCAACTACTCGATCAATCGTGTGCGCAATTCATTTCATACAAAATTAGTCGCAATCTTGTGTAAACAAAACGCTATTTACGCGCAAAGGAAAGTGTAGCTAGAAATACGTTACAGTATCTTTATAACTAGAACAGGTTGCGCTGGAGAGATTTGCGAATTTCTATAGGTAGGAAGCTTGCTTGTGTAGACGGTTACTCGCTTCGCGCGTGCTATGCAAGATAACAAATACTCGTGGACCCTTTATCGCTTGTCTTTTTCCCTACTAATTAACTCCATTGCTTGTATTCAACGAACCAACTGCGTGACCATGCTCGTCATACATCTGCATAGAACGAACGAGGCTATGCCTTTTTTAGCCACTAATTTATACATGCATACGAGCTGAATGCAGCCTGAGCCCAACATGTTTTTGATAGGGCATCCCGAAAGCCTCACCACAGTAAAATTCTTCCAGAGGAGATTTCAGTCCCCCAAGTTCATCCTTGCAAGGCCTATTTGCGAGTATTTATAAGTACTCGCAATAATAGCCCGCCAGCCGGGACCACCTCTCTCCAATTAATTTCAAATCTCTATACAAAACGACTCGCCTATACCCACAGCTTTACTTCTATTGTCTTCTTGAACCATGGCCGAGGCGCTCCTTGCTCTTCTCGGTCTTGGCCTTGCCGCACCGGGCGTAATAGATGTGTTTCTCCGAGCTGGAGAATATGTTACCGGGAGATTGCAGGAGAATAGGAAGGCAAAAGAACTCGCTATTAATCTCCGAACCTTCTACATTAGCGATGAAGTCGATTTGTTGCGGCTTTATATGAAAAGCGCTCAGGCCATTGTTCTTGATCCCCGGACCGAAGAGACCGAGAAGACGAGACTCAACAATAAGTTCCACGAGATAAAGTCGCTTCTTCAATCTATACACGAGTTCACGAACATCGTATTGGCTCCAGATAGAGATCCGTTTCACTCCAAAAGAAGATCGGCTATTTCGGAAATCAGAGCCAGGACGACACAATGCAAGGCCTGCATTGAGAATTTCCGGAATCGTGTTCAGGCCCTCAAAGACCTACACTCTACCGAATCAGTTCTTTTGCTCCGCCCTCAGGACTTCAATTGGCTCCTATCCGACGGTACCCCAATATTGCTGAACGAGTCAACACGCATTGGTCTTGGAAGATCCACCCGCGAGATCCGTGGTGTCAAACCAGAACCCCGAAGGTTCTTTTATGAAAACAGGCCATATACGCAAAGCACTAAAACTCTGATTCAGGTAAACCTCGAAGTTGTTCTGCAAAAGCTCTCAATTGGGGGCCCCGGCGTGCTTCCCTTACTTGGCTTCATAGATGACACCGATGTGCAGCAATTCCAAGTCATCTTCGTCCTACCTCCATTGAGCGGAGATCCAACAACATTGTTGTCATTGCTTCAAGATTCAGAACATGTTCCATCCTTGAACGTGCGAGTGAGCATTTGTGTCCAACTCGCCAAAGCTGCGTTATATCTTCATACTCAAGGTTTAGTGCACAAAAGCATTCGACTAGACAATATCGCAATCTTGCCAAGTCAAAATGGAGGTTTAGAAGATCACCAAGATGAGAGTTTTGTCTTCCTCTTCGGCTTTGACGTCACAAGGCCGACCGACCAATTCAACACTGCGCATGCTGGAGAGACTTTATGGCAGCGGCGGATCTATCAGCACCCACAAAGGCATCGGCGGGTTGCGGACACCGATTACAATATGGGCCACGACATTTACAGCCTTGGAGCTTGCGCATTGGAGATACTCCGATGGAAATCGTTTGTATCGCGACAGCGCAATCAGTACGGAGAAGAAGGTTATGGGCTCTCGCTCGAATATCTATGCTTCGATCGAAGGCTGAAAGTATTAGATGGCGACACTAGCAATCTGGACGCAGAGGAGATGGCTGTTGTTATGAGTGATCCTCAAAGAGTACAAAGAGTTCTTCTGGCCTGCAGTGAAGGAGAACTGCCCCAATTGGTTGGTAAAAAGTTAAGCAACGTTGTCTCTGACTGTTTGAAGATGTTGGACAAAGAGGGAGAGAAGGGGGATGACGGACTTTTCAAGGCAACTGATCGCACCAAAATTGGCACTGAGTTTGTTGACTGCGTTTTAGCTCAGTTGTGCGAGGTGTCAAACGCGATCTGAGTTCTTCTATTTTCCTTTTGCTTTGGTTTATAGTCGTAGTTCGTACATGTGTCCTATTTGTCTTGCAAACCGCCCTTTTTCGAAGTCCTCGACATTGTTTACAAATCTGTGTCCTTCTTATGTATGCTACAGGTGGTCCCTCGTGAATACAATTCATACAGTCTTGATATTACCCTCCACCCTTTCTGCCCTTTTTTCTAAGATTTCCCTACGCATTAAACAATTTTATAAACTTGACATTACATAACGGAACAAATTACTTTTCATTGGCGTGAGGGTGAGGGCGGGGACGTTCTTCATGCGCCGCTAATTAGGCAGGTGGCAAATGCGGTGTGAGGGGCTGAACAGAAGGCAACGAATTGCAGGGCAAAGCGATCCGATCTGCAACAAGTGGCTTGCATATCTTAATGGCATTTTGCAACGGCTGCCTGCTAAAGGCTGACCATGCTTTTCTCTTATCTGAGAGAACGCCGCCTTTTTGCGTCACTTTTTCACGCAAGACCCCAACGAGGCCTAAGCCATACTTTGGTTTCATAGGAAAGAAGCCGAAAACGTGAAGAGAGAGCCAACATCAAGTCCGTACCCTCCGATCGAGCTCATCTGCAAATTTGAGCGAGACATAAGTCTAAGTCACTTTCACCGAACGCGCTATCTACAGCAACTTACTACTCGTCGACATATGGCTTGTCGAAAGTCTCGTCGACAACTCCGCGATAGCCCTTACACAAAATTCTTGAGAGTCAACAAATTCGACGCTCCCAACGTAACGGGATGGTCTGGCTGTGGCAATCATGTGGAGTTTGAAAACAGCAACAAAGTGCCGCTAGAGCTGGGCCAAATCTTGGGCCAAGGAAGCTATTCTGTTGTACAGAGGGTACTCTGTACGAAGACTGATAGTAGGCCGCTTGCTCAGAAGCTTATATGGGACTACAGAAAAGGAGGAATCGAGAAAGTCATGACCGAGGTCAAATGCATACAGAATCTTCGACACCGTCATGTCGTTCAGCTGGTCGGAACGTATGTGGTGGATTACAGTCTTCACATCCTCTTGTTTCCAGTTGGACAGTGGAATCTTCGGCAATTTCTACAAGAATTCGAGGATGGAACAATGGAATCGAAAGCTTATCCGGACTTTTATAGCCTGGGAACATTCTTTAAATGCCTAGCTTGCGGCGTGGCTTATCTCCACGATGAGGTCGTACCACACATCATCAATCTCGACATAAAACCCGAAAATATCATTGTTCGACGTTGCTCAGACAGACAATTAACTGTCTTCATAACCGATTTCGGTGTTTCGAGGAGCTTCCAACCCACTTCTCCAAGTACAGACGTGAACACTATCTACACCACTCCTATTTATCAGGCACCAGAAATCGCAAAGAAGGAATTGCACGGACGAAAAGCAGACATTTTCTCTTTAGGATGCGTCTTCTCTGAGATGGCTTCGATACTAGCTGGGAGAACTCTTAAGGAGTACAGCAAGCATCGGGAACACTCTCGCCCTGAAAGCACGCAACCCAGTATTGCTTTTGAAAGTAGCATACCCGCATGTATTACCTGGCTCTTGGAGCTCAAGTCTCTGCCACCTTTCAAAAGACCATCGAGTGGACAATGGTGGAAGTATTTACTTGATCGTATCAAGACGATGATGTCCATGGAACCAGATGATCGTTACAGTAGCGATCAACTTGTCAATACTTTCCCACCCGGCCCTTGCTGTCAGGTCTCACTAGAAGAGTATCAATCATTACTGCAACCTCAATCTCAATTATTGCCAAGACTTTCAGAAGAATTGAATGGCGGCAACTCGAGTGACAGGGAATCCACTGCTCCGACACTTGCTTCGACAGAAGATACCTACGCATATGATCCTGATACGAATAAAGTAGCAACACAACTTTGTGGAGAAAGAACCATGGAAGAGCATACTTCTGCGTTCACAGAAGTAAGCATTGCACCAATCCCCGAACCACAACTTGCTCAGTTTTTGGAGACACCTGGAAGCGAGTCTTCTCTGCTTGACTTTGATTGGTCCGGCAAGGGCGCCCACGTTCAATACGAAAGCCAAACAGAGGTACCTCTTCACATTATAGAGCTTCTAGGCCTCGGTGCCTCCTCGTCAGTGCACAAGGTGCGAACGACAATAAACGGATCTCATGTGTTTGCGCAAAAAATGTTGGAAACTCGAGGACACTTACTAAGGCTCGAAATGTTGATGAAAGAAGTCAAAGTCCTTCAGCGCCTCCGACACCCGCACATTGTCAGACTCATTGGAACCGCTTTCGACACACGATTCTTTTCCATTCTTACATATCCCGCTGCGGACTGGACTCTTGCGAACTTTCTGGAGATAGTGGGCGCGGAGCGATCCTCTGGAGACCTGACAACAAGAGAATACAAGCAAGCTTTGCACAAGTTCACAACATGTCTCATAAACGCTTTGGACTACCTCCATCGCCAGGGGATCAGACACAAGGATATCAAGCCCAGTAACATATTGGTACAAAGGTGGGGAGTTGATGAACATGGCTATCACGTTTATCTTTCAGGTACGTACATGCCTTTTGGTCTGAATCGGGAAATTAGTGAAAGCTGACACGCTGTAAAGATTTCGGCATATCCACTCAAATGGCAAGCGATGACGTAAGTGTGACAATTGGCCCGACATCATATACCCCTCGATACGCATCGCCTGAGACGCTTTCTTTCGAGAGCCGTGGTCGAGCCTCAGACATATTCTCGATGGGTTGCGTGTGGATAGAGATATACACTGTCATAATAGGAGAGCGACTGGCAACGCTTCACGAAGAATTGGGATTTCTGACAAACAACTCGGACGATAGCGGATCCGAAAGCTCTGAGGAATACTCTAGCATACACGAAAAAAGCCGCCACGGTTACAGTACTTGTGCTCCTTACGCAAAAAACCTCAAAGGTACCATTCAGTGGATTCAAAGACTCAGAGGATGGTGTTACGTACATCATTCTTTAATTGGTGGCGAGGCGGGCAAGTTCTCCGATCTTGACGTTTCTGTTGAAGATTTGGTCAGCCGTCTTAACCAGGTCGAGAGAATGATCGAGAAACAGCCCAATATCCGGCCTAATACTGCTGAGCTCTGCACTGTACTCGGATCAAATGAATGCTGCACTGCAGATACTAGCCCTTACGATTTCGAGATTTCGAGTTCATGCGATCTAAAAACACCCCCAACATCTCCCACATATATCTTGAATGATCAGAACCCGTCCCCAATCATTTCAACCCAAATGGCGTATTCGCCAGCTCACAGCACGCACTCATCAAGTGGGCTACCCTATCACCCGCAAAAGGCAGATAAAGGCATTCCTTCCCGAACCAAGGCCTCTTATAAACTCAGACGCTGGGTGTCTCTTTTTCGGCGGCCAAGCATATCGAGCCCCAGCAGCTCGCCCGAGAGGACTTTGAAATTGCGACACCCCGGCAGCCCTTCAAGAGTCAATACCTCAACTGGAGATAACGTTGATCCCAAAACTTAGTAGCAATCGATATTCAACTAAGCCCGTGTTACTGTTTGTACCTAATCACTATTTTTCCAAACTACGAAAGAAATGCTTGAAAGTTTGTTGACTGTCCAATTCTTGTGCTAGACACAGCCTATTCTCGTTATCAAGAACTACACTTAATTGCTTTCCCTTCCATGACAAATCATTACTCATGACGACGGCTTCGCCATTAGACGATGGATATCAAAAAAATTGGTCAATCAAAAGAACACGCGTGGTATCTTGGACAGTAAAGGACTTCGATCAAAGGGCGACATGGAGTAAAACGTCATTATTCTACTGATGAACCATCAATTTCAAAAAGGCTGCTGCAAGATTGGTATCCGGGATCCGATATCAAATCGTGCGTCAGCTATGTTATTTTATTCACTTGTGGTGGTTTTGAAGCTCGTTGGGAGCTGTCGTTGGAACTGTGGTTTGGGTAAGCTATCAACCATATTTGAGATGAAAATTCTGCGTAGGCAACTGTACATGCAGTTGCCTAGAATGTTCTTCTCTACAAATCCTGCCATTATTCACTTGTTAATATTTAAATAGATCTTGGTTAAAAAAAAAACCGCTGCGGCGTTGTGATTTGATAAACTCTTTGGTATCCGTGCACATCTAGCAGACTGAAGTCCAAGGCGTGTTTTAAATAATTGAAAATACACCAAATACACTTAAAAAAGATACTTTTCTTGATATAACCGATGCTCATAACTACGCACCCACGCTATAAGTTATATGCATAGGCGCATTAAATTTAGCGTAGCCTTTTTGCAGTTGCTGGCACTGGGTCGGAAGGGCGTATTTGAGGGATGGGCTGAGGCAATCGCCTGGTTGATTCCGCTCAACCATGATACAGTCCAAGTTCTGCAGACAGAAAGCTAGCGCGGCGTCTATAGTGGGTCGTTGTTAGCCCTTCGGTGTTGTGTTGGTTCAGGAAATTTCGAAGTGTTCACTTTACAGTCGTTTCATGTACTGATGCACAAACTCATCAACATTTCAGCCTAATTATCTGATAGGAATGGTAAATTTAATTCAAGGATAGAAATATTCCAGAATATGGTAAAATTTGAAATTTACGAGCTAGACGCTTACAGCCTGCTTGCTATAGAATCTCATTTACTATGCGTATTATTTCTAAGCAAAATTACAATACGATAGATGTGTCAAATTCTGATATAGTCCTGCAGATCGACGGTGAGCCCAAGTTGTATGATCCAACTGGACGAATAGTAGCTTTCACTTCGAGATTAAGCATTAGATGGTTTTGATTTTGGCGTTGCTACAGAAATCGATTTTCGCTTTTGGATTTCACTTTCGTTATTTTTGGCAAAGTTGAAACGTGGCACGTGACCTACAGCTCATCTAGTACATCCTAGGAACAAACGAGCTGCTCTGTTTCTGTTGTTCTTCTTCCCCTGATATTTTCCTCAAATCTCTACCACCACCAAGAAATTCCACCCGATCCCACCACAAGAAGTGAATAGCGTACCAACCAACTCTAGCTCCCTCAAACAAACTTAACACTTCATACCTTCTAGCTTCCCTTCCTTCTCTTCCTTCTTTTTATCCTCTTTCATATAAATTTCGACCCTCTACTTATCGAATAATCACCCATCATTGCCACGATGAAGGCCCTGGTATCCAAAGTCAAGCAGAGTTTCAAGAAAACCGTCGATGTACAGGACGCAGCCTTCGTCCCTCTTCCTGCGTCCCCTGAGAAGCAAACGCACAAGATGAAGTATCGCTCCGCACACCCGTCGGAAATATCTCTATCTCTTTCTCCAGATAAAAACACCAACATGGCAAAGCATCGCGTGCAGAATGCGCGAGAGATAACACTATCGCCATCTCCAAAGAAGGGTGCCTATTAATCTCGCCGACTATCTTCTGGCGCTACCATATCCGGATTGTATCCTCAGCGCAACAAGACCTAACGTAATACATCAATATCCGCTCCGCGCCCTAGTTCTTGCCATGATTTTGCAGGTCGATCAAATTCGGCTCCAACCACAATGTTTGGCACGAATAGTTGTGTAAATTTCGACTATAGCATCCGAGGGACTAACGTGGATTTAGATTTGAGCACAAAGGTAGTTGTGGGTTATAAAAAACGCCGTCGATAGAATAGCATAAACTTCTCTCGCCCTCTCCGTGAGATCTCCGTGAACTTAGTGTCGCCCTCCAATCCATCTCTGTCAAATTCAGGCCGGATTGACTTAAATCATGCACTCGACTCAGCGCACACTGTCCTGTCTCCAAGGCCGCTGACAACAGGCTCTTCGTATGCAGTCCCAACTCACGAAATCGATTTTGAAACCAATCTCTTCCCTGTCCTCCCACCAGCACGGGAACGCCATGTTCGAGGATTTTGACTTCAACCATGGATACCTTGATCCAGACAGCGAGCTGAACATCCAAGTCGAAGTGGATCCAAAGGAATCGGCTAAGACTGTTGGCTTCAGCACTATGAAGGTGGCTGTCTCTCAAGATAAAAAGAAGATTGTGCTTGAGCCCATCGTAGAGGACGAGGGCAAGACTAGTAGAAAGCAAGAGCGTGAACGAGAGAAGGAGGAGCTGATGCAGACGAGGAAGAGTGAAGGTGAGATCGTGGAGCGCTCCAGCAATGATTGGGCACTAGAGGTAGGATTGTAAAACGCCTTTCCATCGATACTAATCTCTCGGCAGCCTCGTCTTCGGTGAAAGTTTTGGAAGATATGGCTAAGGTCGTTCAGTCAAACGCCTATTTTTTTTTTTGAAGAGAGACGAGCTCTATGAGGTGAAAAAGCCTTATTCTCTGCGTTTCGCGCCACCAGAAGGTATTCCTAAGGCAAACATCAAATTAGAGAATCACAGCATTGACATCCACGATGTACGAGGATCGCGGCCACTGTCCTTCGCAACAGATGGTTTTGTGGTTCTTGATGTCGACTCGAAGATGAAGTACGAGGATTTCGATTATGAAGAGAAAGTCAGGAAGGTGTTCCTCCTCGAAGTAGCCGATATGCTCAAAAGTTTTGTTGGAGCCCAGCATGTCCAGATCTTTGAGCACACGATTAGGAAACAGCATGAGACATTTCCAATCTCGACTGGCCGACCCTATCGCTACAGCCAGCCAACATCTATTGCACATGTCGACACGACGGTTTCGTGGGCTCTAAACATGGCACGGCAATTGAATGCAGATAAGGAAGCAAATCTCATGAGGCATCGGATTCAGTGCGTCAAGTATGTCTTTGACGAGAACAAAAAATGCGCTAGCCTTCCGCTGATATTATAGCTTCTGGAAGCCATTGAGAGGGCCTGTCGGAGATTGGCCGCTCGCATTGTGCGATCCAGGAACCATTAATCCCGAAACAGACCTTGAGCCATGCGATCTTGTGTATGCTGACTATGTAGTTGAGAATCGACAGCTTTACTATTCCAAAAAAAAAGCGGTGGTTCTATCTCAGTGATCAGATGCCGAACGAGGCCCGGGTATTTTTGCAATCAGATACAGACGCCAGGACAAAACCGGGTAGGAATCTTTCCAATCGACTTATACAGTGTTAAACTGACTGCTCATACAGTGCCGCATACTGCTTTCCCTGCGAAAGGCCACAATGCTGCAGAGATTGCACCTCGAGAAAGCATCGAAGTCCGAGCCTTGGTGTTCCATGGTGGATTTGACCACTGAAATGATCTCAATGGAAGAAACCACCCTCTCAAATTATCTATCGGCCTGTATGCACCATATAACCCGTATCCATCATCCAGAACCTGTGCGACTTGGGATGTCTACTGCCGATCCATCATCTGCGACTCTCTTGTTCCACTTTCCACTCATCCCTCGCGAAGAAATTTCCAGCGTTCCCATCGAATACCATTACTTCGCCTTTCATGAAACCGTATATTTGAGACTGGTGTTGCGGCTCGCGGGGAGCGGGCCACACCGATCGCCAAGGCTGACGTTTCTCCGCTGATAGATGGGGGCTATTTGATGGATTTGGGCAGTTTGCTGTATCTGGGTTCCCAGCACGCAAGGCCGCTGGAGATGGCGTAGAGTTTGACATGTTCCACAATAAAACTGCCGCTTTTGTTCTTGTTAGAGCGGAGTGGTCTTGATTCCGTCTGGGAGTGACCTACGTTAGGTGGTGTGGGTTGTCCTTCATGGTACAAAGTGCGCAGTAGGCTTGTGGTTTGTCCTTTGGGCGGCCAATCTATCGTATGCAAAAATGGGTGGAGTTCCTTGGCGACACCTCATCGTTCGCGCTTCGCGCCGCCCTCATACAACAAGAATTAACACTGCAACTATGTAAGCGGGTTGATTTTTGATATGTGAGACCTACGCGCAGCGCGGAAGCACCTCACCACTTTGCGCGCGCGTTGCGCATCGGCCTCACACTTTAGAAATTCGTCAGACTGCAAGGCTGGTGGCAGTGTTGCCAAGCTCTCTCGCACCAAGAGTGGCCGTAGCATACATGGATGTGTACGAGACAAACGAAGCGAGGCTAAGCCGCAACACGCATCGTCAGCGTTGTCCTCTAGCCTCGCAAAGCAGGACTCGAAAACACCTAACAAATGCGGGATACAAGCTTCTCGGTTCGCAACACCAGTAACCAAAACCTTCTAACATTAGGCCTTTGAGAAGGCCAAAACCCACAAGACGCTAGCCCAATCAGCGCAGCTAATTGAGATCCAAAACCGGGCATCACAATGTGCCGAGTCGAACAACGTGTCTATATTCGTGCAGACGGTCAACGCCAAACATTCGAAGAGACCTTCCCTTGTCACAAGTCAAGGCAGGGAAGGTTATGCTCAAATGTCAAGAAAAAAACGACCGAGTACTACCCAAAGAGCATTAGAAGCGATGCAGATCCTCCGTCACCCTCCGAACCACCGCCGCTGGTCTTTAGCAGCAATGACTCTTCAACTGTTTCATCGTATGATCCGTCTGCGCCAGCTAGCCCAGGAAGATATCTCGTCCAGCGACACAGATCTTCTATGATATCACAGAGGCCATCCAATCGAGACGGGGCGCGAGTTAGGCCCGAAATTATCATTGAGTTCGGCAGTAGGAAGGACAGGAGTAAAAAGTATCCAAACCTACCGACTTCTGCTAAATCAAAAAAACCGTCGTCGCCTCAATCATCTTCGATTTTATCAGACAATTTTGAGATTCATTTCCCAGAGTCTCCTGGATCGGACGCATCTTTCACTATTCGAACAGGGTTTCCAGACAACCCTGAGCAACCAGTCAGTGCCATCGCAGAATCTCAGCACTCCCCGGAAAAACAAACGGTGTCCCCAATCCAGAGTCCCCCTGCATCGCCAACTAGCCGACCTCCCTCTCTCTATGCCTCCTCGGAGCCTGACTCACCTTCAGGTCGGCGCTCGCCCCGGTATCCCCCGACAATCGTGCACAACCCTCCTACCCCTCAAAATTTATTGCGGGACTACATAGGCCTTTCAGGCTTGTCCAGCTTCTCTGCTGTCAAGAACGACCAGACAGCTCCAAGTGTCCTCGATCGTGCTACTGAGCGTGAGCGCCTCCGACTGCTGAATAGGAAGCAAGAGCCGAGTCTGCAGAAAAAGAGAGCTCGTCTGCTTGCTGACCGCATCGACCTTCCGGATGAGAAGAACTACCCCGGAGTACCTGGTAGATCTAAAGAGACCCCGGACGATGAGATCAGAACCTTTCCCGTTAAGACTGGCCTTGATGATGAAACCACTAGGCAAGTGAAACAGAACTTAAATGGAACTAGAGCCTCCGATACTGAAGTTCACCAAAACCTTGACAAGATTCAGCAGGCGAACAACAGTAACCGAACTACCACTATCAAGGCGGATTTGGGAGGTACTACAGCCGAATTCGCCAGTGTCTCACAAATTCGTATAAATAGTAAAGTTACGCAGACTAGAGCGAACGAGAAACTAGGCTCAGAGGGAAGCAAAATTCATATCAAGCTCTCACATCGCAACAACGCCGACTTGTATGGCCCTATCAAATTTCATAATGACTTAGAAATATGGCCTAGTATTCCGATGGCATACTATTGCCATATAGCTACGTTGTTTGCTCACGATCATGAAATAGGTCCACTTTTGAAGACGCTCTTCAGGAGGATGGGTAGAAACCGCTTTACGAATATTTTACATGATTTTCTGGAGACTTTTCATCGAAACCTAATTCAAGAAGCTGTGTCCAGCCGAGATAGAAACACTATTCCATTATTCGAAAGTCGACACAGCAGAGTAATAATAGCTAACACTATCGCAAGAACTTTTGTTAAGGAGGATCAAGACCAAGACAATGAACAGCCGTCAGATGGAGATGGGAGCTCAATACCGTACGACGAAACAACGCAGAATCATATTAAAGGAATGGACGAATTTCTTCGAAATTCTAGGGTCTTCAAATCTCTGGCCAATGAAATCAGAAAGCTGCTTCTTTCTCGTTCGGTACGGCAGATTCTGCAGTCTAACCCCGAACACAAGATATGGCTTTCAGCGCACCAAAATGAGTCTTTCATCAACCGAATGAAAGCGTTCATCGAGGAATACACCCAATTGGAGTGGGATTGGTGGCCTCTAAAACCTCGAATGCGAAACCTACGCGTCGACGAAAGGCGACTCTTTTGGGATTGCGTGAGTTTGAATCGCTGCAAGATAACTTCAAATCTAATTCTGCATAGGGGTGTGGAGCACGTCTGTGGAAAGAAATACCCCTCGAAGAAGCTGAGCTTGTCAGCCAAATTGTTCTAGCCCTCAAACACACCCAACAATTGCCACGTCGGTGTAAAACGACCATACATACGACATCTTTGGTATCACGCTTGGTCGGCATTGTTCGAACAACACCTACCTCGGGTGCGAGCCAAAGATATACTCCTCCAAACACTTCCACGCCTTTGTCCACGACGTCTCAAGTATCACAATCTGCCAATAATGCAGGTGTTCAACCTAATGTGACACGAGGTCAATCCCAGATACAGAGTGCGGCCGTTACCAACCAGCAGCCTACAGCTGTGCAATTGTCTCCCGCCACACCTCAATACTGGATTCTTTTTGGGGTACAAGGTTCTCGTCCGACTCTTGAAATCAACCACATACCAATCGGTAGTAACACAAAGGACAGCAGCTTTTACCGCTCGCTACGGGAACACTATCGGGCCAATCGCGGAAGACTTCGGTTATGGCTCTCGTTTTGGAGACTCGACTACTGCGAGGTTGTCAAGGTATTGCCCCAATCCTCTTGTCATGTTACACACCATAACTGACCACGATATTTAGTTCAAAAGAATAGCACCAAAATGGATCATCAAAGACCGTAAAGACCTTCCACACGACCCTGAGTACATATACGATCCCCGCCCACCAGAAGCCACAAATCCTCCCATACCCCGCCATGAGTTCTCAATGCACCTTAATGCCTGCGAACAACCATGTCGCCGATCCTTTCTTCACGAATGCATGCCCGAGCTTGACACTTCCAGTGCCATAGCATGCATCCCAAAGAAGTGCAGAATATATGACACAGCATCTAGAGACCCTGTAGATATGTATGCTTGGGGACTGGAAGCAAAGCATGTGATTTCGGCTACTTATGTGGTATTATATCATGCGATTATTTTTATGATTCCGTTTGGGTTCTGGGGTTGGTGGATGAAGGGGCATCCAGATGATATGCAGGGCGCTTCGGTCCCGGTGACGGTTGTTATGGGGTTGCTGAGTGTGTTCTGGAGTACGAATGGGATCTTAACGCAGGGAAGACATGCGGTGGTTGAGTGATTCTTAGGGGTTCTGAGGTCAATAGATATATTTACAACGTCCCACTATGCAAAAGGTTTATTTGATATTGTCAACGACCAATTTCCCATATTATTATTATTAGTAAAATACTGTGGCTTACCTCTGCTACCACCATTGGAGTGTATTCATTAGAGTTCCTCTATTGGCTGTAGATTTTTGCGTAGAAACTTTAGAAACTAGAGAGATCTATGTAAAGTAAAGTAAATATGTAGAGGTAATAATAATAATAATAATAATAATAATAATAATAATAATAATAATAATAATAATAATAATAATAATAGTAGTAGTAGTAGTAGTAGTAGTAGTAAAGAGTAACAACAAGGGTAGTAGTAATAGTAGATAGGTAGGCGGGAAGAATCATATCAATTCCACCACTGCCTACTCCAGTACAAGGCTACGATAGGTAATCGGCACCACCGCACCACTGATTCATTCTCCCAAGTCGGCGAGCACCACATTCTAGAGGGGCAGCACGAGATGGCGCTAACACTCCTCAATGCAACGCAAAGTGCTTACTCGCTGTCAAACAACTTTGAGCCGGAGAAGATGCGGGCAATTTGGTTCAGAGTCAGGGCGCTGAATGCGTTAGGGAGAGCCAAAGAGGCAGAGGCGGAGCTGGCGAAGTGCTTTCAGATTTATTCGAGGCTTATGGAGGGCAGAGAGGAGGAGAAAGAATTGGCGAAGAGGAAGGGGGATGAGTTGACGAATCATGATATCGATCGGTTGATCGCGTTTTGGTCGAGATGAGGGGTTGAGGGAATGACTAAAATGGATTTCGATTTGCACAACTTGGAAATGGTTTTGGATGGAGTATTGGTGTTTTGGATGGCGTATAAACATCAAGGAGAACTAAATCGAATGCTAGAATAACTAGCTTGATAAGATGCATGTATATTTACTGTAACAAAACTGTCGAATCAAACAACGCAATTGATAACCAGACTGTGATATAATCATACTATTTTAATGGCAGATCGTAAACGTGGCACCCCCTTGGTCGTGGGTTTCGGTATATAGGTCTGTGATATACCACATGCAAGGAATATGTCATGAGCCCGAGATCCAGGATTCATACTTCTACCGAATCACTGCCGCAGTTTTTGTTCGTGTTGGTCGAGTAACCAAGGAGGAATTACTGTTGGAGGCAAAGTGGAATCTACTATATACAACCTCAGTATTAATGCCTAGCTCTTTCTCAACCAAGATTTGGTATGTCCAATGGTATCGCCAAATCATTATGGGACATCCTTCGAAGTAATTGTGAAGTACAACCGCTACAGCTACTCCTAGTAAACTCACAGGTATATGACCTTTACCGAATTTTGAAATCTATCGGTGCAGAATTAGGGTAACCAGTGTATAGCCGTCTCGGTCGTTTACGGGTGTGGTTTGGGATTTATACTACAGCTGCTAGCGTGAGTCGAATAGAAGTGCAGGAACAAAGCCATTTCTCGGTACGTTCTCGGTTTCTCTAGCAGTTTCTCACGGAGGGCATCTAAAATTACTGGTGTTATACGCCGACGTCGCCCGGCGCCATTAAGGGGCACCTTAGTAGTGCCAAAGCATCGCATATTCGATCGTATGGTTTGGATTGTGCGGTCGCTGCAACCCGCCGCCGCAGCTACCACACCAGAACAAGTGAACGCCTACAGCACATGCAGTGGCTCAGCCTTGCTGCTGCAGCGCGCCAGCTCAGCCGCACGCGCTGTAGCGACCGCGCTGCCTCGCTGGTGACTTACTGAGCCTTGCGATGGCCCATCCTGCAGACAAACAACACGCATTCCATCACGACACCATATGCGGACACAAGCAAAGCCCATCGCGGATGCAAGAGCCGGCATAGTGGCGCTGAGTAACGTACAGGACCGACACGTTGATCCAGATGTCCGACGTCTCATCGCTCCGCCAACAATGCATTGGCCAGGTATCTGCGCGAGACAGGTCGCAGGCTTTTGTAGGCAGCTTCAGCAACTGTCAGTTCAGCACTAAGGATCCTAAAGGTAAGTCGAGCAATTTCTGTCTTCCTACCAGCACCCACCAATAAGGCGATCGGATAGAAACCTTCGAACGCACCGCCAGCACCTGCCGCAGTGCCCTTTTCCTCACCGATCCTGACATCGACCGAGAGAGCCTCATCAGCGCGAAAGGAACGAGGGTCGCGGGCACCTGCGAATGGATCACGCACGATGAGAGCTACCGCGCCTGGCTGGATGGCAGCACGCGCCTCCTCTGGATCTCTGGCGGCCCGGGCAAGGGCAAGACCATGCTGTCCGTCTTCCTCACGGAGGAGCTTGAAAGGAGGGTGTCGAGCACACAGGATACACAGCTAGTCTTCTACTTCTGCAGCCACCAAGACGAGAAACGCAACACCGCCGTCGCTGTGCTTCGCGGGCTCGTGCACCAGATCGTCACTAAGCGTCCAGGGCTTGCCAAGCACGCGCTGCCGTACTTTGAGACGCCCGAGAGAACGCAGCAGACGCTGTCGTCTCTAGAAACGCTGTGGATCATCTTCAGGAAACTCATCGGAGATGCTGATCTCGGGACGATATTCTGCGTGCTTGACGGCCTTGATGAATGCGACCAAGATGCGCTTAGAGTACTAGTGCCAAGGATAGTCAGCTTGCTTTCTCCTCAAACTTCATCGCCGACTACGACAGCGTTTAGGCTAGCGATCGTTAGCCGAGACATGCCCGGTCTACAAGGGTGCGCGAGAGTGAAGCTGGACCCTGACAACAACGAGAAGGTGGCTAGCGACATCGAGCGATTTATCTCTACTCGAGTGGATGAGCTGTCGAGGATAGAAGGGTTTGACAACAATTTTCGGATAGCTGTGCAGACAACTCTGCTCGAAGGTGCTGAAGGAACGTTCCTATGGGTAGGCTTCGCGATGCACGAGCTGTTGCAGAAGCAGACATACAGTCAAGTGCTAGAGGCTCTCTCCTCTCTTCCAAGCGGCCTTCCAGCGATCTACAGCCGCATGCTGCTTCAGATCCCAATCAAGCGGAGACAGACCAGCTCTTTAATCCTGCGTTGTGTGACTATGGCTCTGCGCCCGCTACGGCTGTATGAGCTAGCAGCTGCGGTGGGCGTCCAGCCCTGTTCTCCATTAATCACTGTAGAGCAAGCCATCCGCGATGAGATTGCTCTGTGCGGGCCATTCTTAAGGATTCTAGGGGAAGAAGTTGGACTTGTCCACCAGTCGGCGCGGGACTACCTATTGCGAAAAAAGCGCGACAGCAATGCAGTTATAGAATCGTTTCGACTAGAGCCAGGAAATGCACACCTAGAGCTAGCACGGACGTGTTTAAATTGTGTTGCGCAGAGCGGCTTGCAGCAACAGCTTTTTCTCCGAGATAGTTCTTACTCCCAAGAGTCTCCGCTGTTGCGATACGCTGTGCTCTATTGGCCGGAGCATGCGAGGGGATGTTCAGACCTAGCAGCTAAGCTTTTTAATCCCTTAGAGCCTTTTTTCCAAAAGAATTCTACTCTACGGGAGCATTGGTTTGTAGCCTTCCGACTACTGGCGGGGCTGGATCACATTAGTTCTCCGCCACTGTTGCATCTAGCATGCTACCTTGGTATTGTTCCATGGGTTCGTGCAATATCTATTAAGCCGAGGTGGATATTTTGGATCTACAAAACTGAGCATATAAAGGACAATGTTGGGCAGACGGCGTTGCACTGGGCAAGTAAGGGAGGCAATGAGGCAGTGGTGCGGCTGCTGGTCGATGACGGAGCGAACGTTGAGGCGAAGGACAATTATGGGTTGACGACGCTCCACTGTGCAGTCGAGGGAGGAAACGAGGCAGTGATGCGGCTACTGATCAACAATGGAGCAGACGTCAAGGCAAACAACCGGGACGGGAAGACAGCGCTGCATTGGGCAGCTCAGGAAGGGAATGAGGCTATGGTGCAACTGCTGCTTGGGAGTGGAGTGGATGCTAATACGAAGGACATTGATGGATGGACAGCGCTGCATTGGGCATCTCAGATGGGGAACGAGGCAGTGATGCG
>BLYF01000005.1:763552-776305 GCA_014905255.1 Herpotrichia juniperi | reverse complement strand
AGCGGAGTGGACGTTAACGCAAAAACTGATGATGGGAAAACAGTGCTGCATTGGGCAGCTTCGAAAGGGAAAGAGGCTATGGTGCAACTGCTACTTGGGAGTGGAATGGATGTTAATACGAAGGACAATGATGGATGGACAGCGCTGCATTGGGCATCTCAGATGGGGAACAAGGCAGTGATGCAGCTGCTTATTGACAGCGGAGTAGATGTTAATACGAAGGACAATAATGGGAAGACAGCGCTGCATTGGACAGTTCAGGAAGGGAACGAGGCCATGGTGCAACTGCTGCTTGGGAGCGGAGTGGATGTTAATACGAAAACCGATAATGGGGAAACGGTGCTGCACTTGGCAGTTTGGAGAGGGAATGAGGCAGTAATGCGGCTGCTTATTGACAGCGGAGTGGACATCAACGCATAAGGTGAGCATAGGCAGACGGCACTTTAATGGGCAGCTTACAGGGAAATTGAAACTATGGTGCGGCTGCTTGTTGACAGTGGAGCAGATGCCAATGCCATAGACAATAGTGGGGAAACAGCGCTGGGCTAGGCAGCTCTAGGGGGACACAAGGTCGGCGGTGCAGCTACTTGTTAATGGCAGAGCGGACATTAAGGCGAATAACAAGTACGTGGTCAACTTAGCAGCTAGGCAAGGGAATGAGGAGATAGTGAAGCCGCTTATTGACAGCAGAGCAGGCGTTAACGCGAAAGACAACAGTAGGGAAACAGTGCTGCACTTGCATTTTAATTTTATAATTGTCTAAATAACAGGTCTATTCTAGAGAACCTGAAACAAAGATACGACTTTAGTTAAAAAGAAATAAGGTTCTATAGTACGCCAAAAAAGTGCAAAAAGAAGAAGGCGTTATACCTGATATTAAAGATAAATGCGTTAGATAAGCAAGAAGAAGGCCTAGTCATCTTCACTATTTAGACACACAATATCCATCACCATAACATAATCTATCTACCTTGTCTGATCTAGAAAATTCTCAATTCGGTATCTTGTATACATCGTTCATACTTGCTAGAAGGATCCCCCTAATTCTCCCCCGCCCACGCATAAACCAACCTTACCCTCTCCACCTTCTCCCCCTTGCGTATCACAAACCTCCTCACCAACCACCTCTCCCCATTCACATTCGCAAAACCCCAAACCTGCCAACCCGTCCACCCCGCCTTCTGATTATTAACCCAGTTCTCTACAACCTCGCCCTCCGTCGTCTCCGGCAACCAGCCTTCAACCAGATACTTCGCATCCTCCTCAAGCACTTCTTTACCCTTGTTCTCTTCTGCTACCTTGGCCAACGTAGTCCATCGGGATTTAGCCATGAGGTCGCCGAAGAGGTAGTCACTATGCGGCCGCTCTTTCCAGTCCAGATTGCGCTTCTCGGATGTGCCTTTCACGCCCCCGGTAGCGGTCTGATCGATGTTGATGTGCGTTATTGGGGCGCCGGAGGGGTCGTCGTCTGGGGGGCCAACGAACGAGGTGAGGTGTTGCGTTACGGTGGCTAGACCGATGCCTTTGCGGGCTAGCCAGCCCATGCCTTGGAGGACGAAGACAGGTTCTGTGGGAGAGGAAAGTTTTTTATCCTGGTGATTGTTAGGAAAACAGACTTGGATTCATTGCACGGTTTGAGGGGGTTTGGTGGAGAGGAAGTTGGGATTGGAGGTGTGATGTATAGTGAAAGGAAAGCGCGTACGATAACCCATTTCCCATCGAGCGACTTGATCGTCTTTGATGCTGGGGCTGCCATAATTTCTTTTCTCTTTCAGCAATTGAATATGTATATAAAATGCGCGTTGAAGAAAAGTGTTTCTGGTCTAGTCAAGTAGAAACTTCGTAGATCGCGTGGAGAGGTACGAGTGTAAAAGAGACACGGAAGGAGGTTGAGAACCAGAGCGGGGTAGTTGTTTGTACAAATGTGAGTAGGATAAGAAGAAGTCTGAAGACATACGCAATGCAGGAACCCAGCACCCTTATATGGAATACGGGGTGACAAGCATCAGTTCCTCGGTCTTGCTGTCATGCTCGCTTCGAGCTACTCTCGTATGCACCTGGCAGCTGCCACCAATGAGTTGCCTAGGCATTTCTGTTTTCGGATAGATAGCTTATTGCGGGGTACCTGAGCTCCATCTTAGTGTGTCTCGGCGCAAGAGCTCGCGGCATTAGCGATATTGAGAAGGATACGTACCGAGGAATTGCATGTGTGAATAGCATGTGTGAGTTACATTGGGGCTGAGTTGGCTCGCGGCACTAGAACGATAATGGATTAGCCGAGAAATGCTCGTATAGAGCGCAATGAGTTAAGATGTTATAATTCCCGGAAACGATAGGGAGAAGCGACGATACATAGTCAAGGTGAAGTCAAGTCTTCTTTTGGTGACGCTTTACCAAGAATTAGTGTTGCACCATGTATTACTGACGCTGAGCGGCGACGAAAGAGAGAGCCTTTCGCATGGAGTTCACTTAATACGCCGACATCAATCTGTGTGATTTCTTTAACAAAGGGTAGTAAAACGATGGCGCAAATTAGTTGTTCAATAACTGAGGTTGACCGTCAGCATGACCCTGTCTATCGAGCCTTGTCATACAGTTGGCGGCTTGACCATACTGGCCTGCAAACGATGAAACCTAAGCGAATGAGATCTATAGGCTACAACTCAATGCAGACTATATCTCCGATCTACTTTTATGCTGATAATAATTGCCCAGACACACTTCTACTATCTACACGCCATCACAGATCCCAGCAATTGGCCTCTCTAACCTCATGATCAGCTCCGCTTCTCTACCCAAACACAATGAGCACTGTATTTGATCCATCGTTGACCTTTTTTTGTGCTCACAATCTCGCAGCAGTGGCTACAAAGAGCTGCTTCAAACGTAGTGTTAGGCAAATTCACAATAAATATGATACTGTCAGTCACGCGCCAACTTTATCGTTACACGTACTATATCTATTTATAGATCAGGGACCTGGTTTGCAAACCCCCCATGTCTTCTCTTCTTAACAACATGTGACATTTTAATTCCTGCAAGTTGTATAGAGCTTCGGTAACAAGAACTTCTTAGTCCTTTCTTCATCCTGGCACTATTTTTCTTCCTTGCGTAGGTCTATTGATATAAAAGCATGCATTGTAGCATTCTATCTCTTTTTGTTGCCCTGCTATAACAAACTTGCGAGTCTACCAAATTTCTGTCGATATCCTTTCGTTCCTTTCAATAATCCTGCTGGTCATCAGCTCTCATAACGCTTTGTTGTATTTCTACTTATCAATAGGGAGTGTTTACTGCTCTATACTCCATTACTCTTCATGCTCCTCTCTCTGCAAACTATGCTTCCTCCAAATTGATTCAACCCCTCAAACCAGTCACTTGAAACCTCAAACCATTTTCCGAATGCATTCTCTCCTGCTTAGTCCCTCACCCAAAATAACAAATCTGTTGTCAAAGGGGATAATATAGAGTATCAGGCTACATAAACCAGCTTCCTACGCATCTACATCCGACTTCTCGGATTCTCTTCTTTACTTTAGATCCATCTCTTTGACAGCACAGTCTCCCTTACAGCCCCCTCTCCTCTTGTAGCCCTTTATCTGCCCCTACCTCTATCTTTACATTTATATTCACTACCTATCCCTCTCCACGCACTCCCACATTACCTCACTATTCAGCTCTCCACTTCCTCTTCTCCAGCTCCATTACCTCTTAACCCTATCCAACGTTCCATCCTAACGGTACCGCTCTCTTCCCAAAGAAACTCCCAAGTCACGAGAGCAAGAGTGTCTGCAAAATCTTTATCTTACTCCACATTTTGCATTTGACACCTCACAGCAAGCAACAACGCAAACCCAGACATTTCTATACTTTTATACCAATCTACCACATCCAAATATTCATTTATACCCCTCCATCCCCCTTCTATCTTTCTCCATTTCAACCCATTGACCCACTGCCGCTCAACGCTTCAACGTCTTCTGCTTCTCCGCATCCCTAACCAGCATCTCCCTCACAGGGAGACCCTTCCGCCTTCTCACGCCGTCCATATAGCGTTTAGCCACGTTTTCTTTGTCCGCCAGCTCGCCGAGGTCTTCAAGTTCATCCTAGTGGGGTGTTAGTCGATATCCATACAAGGAATATATGCAGGACGGGGCATAGCCGGCCAGAAAACAACAGAAAGCTAAAAAGGGAGAGATGCTCGAACAGGAGAGCAGCAAAAGGGCGGGCGAACAGTAGAAAAATGTGAAGGAGGGTCGAGCACTAGTACATACCACCGTAAACGGCACCCAGAACGGATCCTCATCCAGCATCTCAAAGCCCGTAAACCTGAGCTGCGGACTCGCACTGCCCGAGCTCTTCTTCCTGATCTCGTCCGAGAACCCGAAACTCTCCGCCACGGGTAACAACGCACTGATAGTAAACGTCTGATTCCCAGTTGTACTCGCGCCGCCAACCTCACTCAACACCTCGCTGAGAATCGTGCCCCGTCTCCTCGTCAATACCGCATACACCTTTCCCAGCACGTCGGTCGATGCTTGAATCTCGCACGAGTACATGGCGAGCATGATGCGGGGGGACCAGTCGAGGAAGCCCGCTTTGATACTATCCTTAACCGTCTTGATGACCTCGCCGGTAAGACGACGCATGTCGACAGATTCTTCTGTGTTGAGAGTTACTTCTTCGAGGAAGACGGCCATACCTTGGACAGGCTCGGCGCATAGGGGGCCAGCAGCGGTGAAGAGTTGGAAGGCGTAGGTTATTTTGTTTATGAAAGCCTGGGGGGTTAATTTCCTGTCACTTCCAGAAGAGGGCTCTGATTCAGGCTCGGGGGTGTTGTTGTCGCGGAGTCTGGAGTCGCAAGTTAGCTATGGAACTTTGGCGTGAGGGGAAGGAAGGGAAAATGGACGTACGCCTTGCTGCATATTCCACCGCTTGTTGTATCAATCAAAATATTCGGACCCACTCTCCTTGGTCCAAAAGCAGTGATTTTATCAACGACACCGGTCCAAATCTCCTTCTGGCCTTTAACTTCTTCAAAGGCCTCTTGAAGTTGCTGCTTGAACTCTGCTAAGCTGAGCACATGGCCCGTCTCGATTCCCTCTGCCTCCTCCATGCCGTCTTCTACAACCGTATTCTCTGTTGGCGTGATGGCACCTGTACGTTTCCGCTCCTCATCTGCTTTCCTCTCAGCGTACAATCTCTTGACAGCTCCGGCGTTCTTCCCAAGAAACTCAGTGACGCCTGGGGGTAAAGGTCGCACACGTAGACGAACAGAAACTTGCTTGCTGGTTGTGACTCCTACCACCGTTCCCCGAGGAAGATTCGGATCTTTGGGAGGGTTCATCTCAGCAGCAGCGACGATCGACTCGCGGTACGGCACTATGGGTGCACCAGCCTGGATCTCGCATTTCGCGAATCGCTCGCGTAGATCTTTGAGACAGCGCTCGAAATGCAATTCGCCTGCTGTGAGAATGACGTGCTCGCCAGACTGCAGTTGTTCGTACTCCACGCAAGGGTCGCTCTGGACGAGTAACTTCAGACCGTTGATCATTTTCTCGAGGTCGGAGGGGTTTTCAGGTTCAAGCGCAATGCGGACAATGGGTTGTGAGCCCATGGTGATACCGGCGAGATTGACAGAGCCGGGGAGTTGTGAGCAGAGCGTTCCTGATTTGAGCACGTAGCCTGCGAGTCCGCCGATGCCAAACACAACACCGGCAGGCACTGATTGTAGCGATTCAAGCGAGCGACCCATCATGAGGTACAGCGCCGTTATCGTCACCTTCTGCGGCTCAGGCGAAGCGTGCGGTCTTGCAGGTGTGAACTTAGGACCAAGCACGTACACTTCGTCGCCCACACTCAATGTTCCCGAGTAGATGCGCGCGAAACCGATGAGGTGCTCAATCTCCACGTTTGATATCTCATCTACCTCTTCTGGAGTTTCAGTATCGCCAACTGTAGCTGAACTGAGCGCGTCCGCCAAGTGTTCTACTTCTTGATCACCGCCATTAGCCAGAGCTTGTTGACGAGCAATCTCTGCGCGCTTCTTTCGTCCCAGATTTATGGCTTCTTCAGCACTGAGAGCACCATTACGACGCTTGTTCTGTGGAAGTTCCCTTTCCGGAATTGCGACCATTTTGCTGACATAAGCGACGACAGGGGCGTCTTTCGAGGTGTTGAAATTGACCATGGCATCTCTGACCTCAGGGGAAACATAATCGGCGCCAGGCGATTCATCAATGAGCTCCGGCAATCGGGCGGCTTGCGCTTTAGGTGGAGCCGGGAGATAGTCAGTAACAGTGACGAGTAGAGCAGTTGACAGGGGAATCCATGCTGCGAAGAGAGCCGTTAAAAGAGCGCGTGGATCCCGAGAACGAAGAATATGCGTTGGTATGGTGAGGGAGAGAGCTTTGGTAATCTTTTCGACCATGACGGGGTCTCTGTGTACGGAAACAGATGAGTATATTGTTTAAGGTATATACAATGCAAACGTAAAAGGAAATGACTGAAGAGAGGAAATCCACGCACCCCTTCCCATTGTTACCTCCCGTAGTAGCCTCGTAAACAGCCCATATGTTGGCGAGCACTAGCTGGACGAACATAGGCTTAAGGTTCCTGCCTTTGAGATGCTTGGCCCCTAGGATTCGTTTTGTCTTGGGGTCGAGGTAGAAGTCACCCCATAATACCTTTTCGAGGACAGAATGCTTGATACCAAGTTTTCGCTCGTAAAGCCCTGCAAATTGTTTTATGGTGAAGGCCCATCCGTCGACAGCGCTACTAAAGATGACGTTATTTTTCTCGGGTGCAAAGTAGATACCTTCATCATCCTTTTCTTCGTACTCGGCCGGGGTGCTAGTGGTGTCAATAGCATCGCCATTTTCTGAGATACCAAATGAGGTTCCGTTCTCTTTCTCGAGCGCGGCGGCATTTAGCCTCTCCTCCATCTTTTCTCGCCACCTGAGATCATCCTCCATGCGCTCGCCCTGGTAAAAGCTGCCCATGACGGCGTTGACTTGCTCAAGTAACTTATTCAAGTGAATATATGCCTCTCCTGGGCTCAACTTGAGCTCTGTGATTAGCCTGTCCATTTTGTTAATTACAAGCAAGGGCTTCAACTTTTCAATCCAAGTCTGGCGAAGCACGGTGACGGTCTGACTACACACGCCCTCGACGGCATCTACAAGCACGACAGCGCCATCGCACAAGCGCGAGGCGGTAGAGACCTCATAGCTGAAGTCGATGTGTCCCGGTGAGTCTATCAGGTTTATCAAATACTCCTGCTTCTCGGGCATTGCATCGGGCGTAGAACGCCTGAGCATGGAGAAGTACAGCGATATGGCTGAGGACTCCATGGTGATGCCTCGCAGCTGCTCATCTGGCCTCGAGTCTAGGAATCTAATTTTGCCCGCCAACTTTGGGGAGATGATGCCGTTCGTAGCGATGAGAGCGTCGGTGAGAGAGGTCTTGCCATGGTCCTGCATGTCTTTAGCAGTAATCAGCGAGTGGTGGGGCGGCCGTGCGTACGACGTGGGCGAGTATGCATATCTGGTCCTGTGTCAGCTAACCTGCGAAATGAGGCTCTCGCGGGGTTTGTTAAGGTACGTTTCTGATGCCTTCAGCCGCCTGCTGCAGCGACACGAGCGTTTCGGGGGGCACCACTGGCATCTTTGCTGCCTGCTTGATGAAAGCGGAAGGGCTTCTTTGGCTGGCGTCTGACCTGGGCGGGCTGTCCTGTGAGTTTGTCACAGGGCGGCGACGCGCGCGGAGGGGCTGTTTGACAGCGCGCAGAGGGTTTCAGGCAGCGAAGGTATAATTATCGCACGTCGAGGTGCGGCAGCTCGGTGGAGCGACTCTCGGGAACGATGCGGGAGATGCAGGAGATCAGAGCACCAGGAACAGGTCTCTGAGGGCGAACGTCTGTAGTGTGTTGGTTGGTTGCAGCGCAAAGTTTTGAAGTTTTGTGAGACCCCCCACCAGAGGGAAAACGCCAGGGCGAACCATCAGCCATTGGCGCGGAGCACAGCACAGCGCAGCGCAGCACGCACTGCAGACGTCGGTTCGCGGACGCGTGCACCAGGCAGGCCACAACTCGACGACCACATTGCTGGTCGCCTTCAACCACGCGTCCAACGGGCATCCCACGCCCCGGCAACCACTTCGGTGGCCTCTTCCATCGTGCCGTGTGTGCTGTGTATACATATCTGCCCGTGCCTCCTTCCCGATGGTGCAGCCCGGCTCCATGCATCTCCCCTGTCTGTTTGGCCTGCATCCTCTGTCGATCTTCCCTTCCCTTAGCATCTCCCGAATATAACCACAGACCCCCGTTGACTGCCAACGAAACACACAACACCCGCGCAAACCTCCTTCCGCCCTCGCACGCCTCCCAATTGCACCTTGGATGCAGAGCACTCGCAGTTATTACCCACCATGGCGGAAAACGCCCACCCAGCTGCCTCAACGCCCATTCCCATCCGTCCAACGGGCATGAAGATCACTCCGCCCTCAGACCAGTCGCAAATCGAGCAAATAAGGACCAACCACACCAACATGGGCGTTCTGTCGCCTGTCAATCAAAACGGCAGCTTCGAGTTTGACCGCGTTATCAAGTCTGGCACTGTCAACAAGCGGACGCGCAAGACCAAGGTTAGGTGACCAACGTGAGCTTTTGGTGACGATACTGACTCTTCTCGCAGTCATGGAAGCCCATCTTCCTCGTTCTACGCCCGAACCTGCTCTCCATCTACAAGGACAAGGATGAGACCAAGCTGCGACACCAGATTAATCTTTCCGAGATTACGGCCGTCGCGCGCCAGAAGGACTCCAAGAAGAAGATGGATCACGTCTTTGGCCTGTTTTCTCCAGCGCGGAACTACCACCTAGGCGCAGCAACCGAGAAAGATGCGCAGCAGTGGGTAGACCTCATACGGGCAGAGGCGCGCATCGATGAGGAGGAGGAGGAGATGATATGCCTGAGCCCCACTGGAAAGAAAACCTTCACAGGCTTCGAGCGGGCTTTCAAGCGGGAGCAAATTGCATCCAGCTCTTCTGAGGCTGAGCCCGTACCCTCAACCACCTCAATCACTGCGGCTCCTGAGAACAATCGCTTTGCGCGACGTGTATCTCGCACGCTGACCTACTCGGGCAACGAACACGGCTCGTTCTCGGATTTCTCAGACAGCGGCGGCCCTGTACAAGCCACATTCCAAGAGTCTGTCACCTCTCTTCCGCGGACCTCCCAGCAGAATCGCAGTGTTAGCAAAGGAAGCAACATTGGCTCCACACCCGACGACGAGCGCGTCATATACCACGGATGGCTCTATGTGCTGAAATCCAAAGGCGGCGTGCGGCAGTGGAAGAAAGTCTGGGTTGTGCTGCGACCCAAGGCATTGGGTCTCTACAAGAACGAAGAAGAGTATTCAGCCAACCTCATCATACCCTTTGCTAGCATCATCGATGCCGTGGACATCGACCCAGCATCCAAGAGCAAGAAACACTGCTTGCAGGTCATTTCTGAGGAGAAGAACTTCCGATTCTCCGCGCCGAGCGAGGAGTCGTTAGCCAGGTGGCTGGGCGCATTCAAGAGCTTGCTGGTCAAGAGGAAGGAAGCCTCGAACCAGCGCGCACCCAAAGCAGCCTCGAAGACAGGGAATGCTCAAGCCCCTGCCGCTTCCAAGCCAGCATTTTCCGTCTCGCAGCAGCCTATACAAAAGCCAACAGCATCCGTGACGAGCGTGCTTTCACAAGGACAGCAACAAGCGCTCTCCACCAGGTGACACGACTCCCAGAAGTGGAGAACAACAATCACCGCCGAATCATTACCAGCCACCTGGCACTTTCCTTTGTCAACTACCGCCTTCTCGATTCCGGATCATCCTGTTCTCTTAGCGTTTTCTTCCTTACGACCTCCACGATTTACGAACACTCGGCATAACCATCGCCCGTTTGTGGCCACTGGTGGTCGACTTTACTGTTTGAGCTTTTTGGATATCGCGGGTCGGAAGGTGGTACACCTGCACGCTTGTAGCGTAGTATTCTAGTGTTGTGGCTGTAAGATGTATACGTAGTTTGTAATGCACGTTTGGATGCCTGCCCGAAGCTCCTCGAACAACTTCAATAAATCATGTCTTCCAGGTGCCTTTGTGTGCTTTTAGCGTTGGTGCCGATCGGGAGAGCATGGACCACCGGTTTGCGGAAAACGGCAGCGCCAACGCCAGCCAGGAACTGTGTTGCGACATTCTTCATTTACTGATCCTGAGCACACGTAATCTGCCCGGCATGTCGCGTACCTGTGTAAAATTACCCGTTTAGGCGTGCACCCTGCCCTTTGGCCCGTTTCGTCGAAGAGTTATTCAGCATCCAGCGAATAGGTAATCCGAAATGATAGCATAAGCAACAAAAACATGCAGCACCGTGAGGATCAACCACCATGCTGGATATCAGCAGCGATGTGTATGGCGGAGTAGTGTTGGATTGACGGAGTAGCGTTATGGCGCTGTGGATTGGCTTGCTAATTGTGCTGTATAGACAGACGAGCTTTGCATGAAGCTGGGAAAGGAAGGGAGCGTATAAAGAGACTTGCCTTCTCTATGTCTGTGTATCATCCAGCACTTCATATCTTCAAATCTAGCACTTGATAATTTGAACAAGCACATTGACTTTGCTCAAGCATTCTGTTCGTCTTCTATTGACATCAACTTCTTACACCTTACCGAGAATTGAGACCATGTCCGGGCTAAAGAACATCATTATCGCCGGGGTAAGTGTAAAGAAATCCCCTGTATAAAGAAACGACATACACTAGCCCCTCCATTTACTAACCAAAGCAGGCCACAGGCTCAGTCGGCACCCCAATCCTCACCGCCCTCCTCGCCGAACCCTCCCTAAACATCACTATTCTCACCCGCGCATCCTCCTCCGCCACCTTCCCCTCCCACATCCCCGTGAAGCGCGTCTCCGACGCCTTCACAGTCGCCGAACTCACCGAGGCGTTCAAAGGCCAGGTACGGATCAGAACCACAGCTAGGCTTCTCATAAACGTGCTAATCGTATCAAGGATGCGGTAGTAGTAGCCTTAGCTACCGGCGCCGTCACCAGCGATGATCTGGCGTACAGATTGATCGACGCCGCGGTTGCGGCGGGCGTAAAGAGATTTGTACCATCCGAGTTCGGAGCTAACAATTTGGATCCGCGGGCCAGGAAACTAGTCCCGGTGTATGATACTAAGGGTGCTATGCGCGAGTACCTGTCCGCCAAAACTGCAGCTTCGAACGGTAGTTTCACGTGGACGAGTTTCTCGTGCGGTTCATGGCTTGACTGGTACGTTGCTCTCACCCCTTCCTAGTGGATGTGATGCATGGACTCTGACGATATGATAGGGCGCTTGACCCGTCTAAGAGCGGAAACTTCCTCGATATCGATGTGAAGAACCGCTCGGCCACTATCTGGGATTCCGGAAACACGCGCTTTAGTGTAACGACGTCGGCGAACACGGGGTTGGCAGTCGTAAAGGCGCTGCTGAAGCCGGAGGAGACGGCAAATAAGCACGTCTTCCTGTCCGATTTTACCACAACACCCCGCGCCATTGTATCGGCACTTGAGCAGGTTACGGGCGAGAAATTTAGTATTGCCCAGAAGGAGAGTGCACCGGAAATGAAAGCTTTGCGGGAAAGGTACGATAACGGGGAGACGGGAGCCGTGTTCAAATTATTGGGTCTTAGCTTTATCGGTGATGTTGATATTGGATACGACTTTGAGAGGGAGCAGGTGGTGTGGAATGAGACACTCGGGCTGCCGAAGGTGAGGTTGGAGGAGGTCGTGCAGGAGGCTGTTGCGCTTGCTGAGAAGAACTAAGGAGGCGACTGCTTAGGGTGAACGCTAGATAACAGGTGTATCGAGGATGGTGAGTCCTGCTTAGCTATCTAGAAGGTACGAATCAATGGGACTGGGTAATGCGAATGGATTCGTAAATACGGCTCGTTAAGCTCGTGGCTATTCTTATCTCAAGGCTCCTTCTTCGGGCGCTTCCTGAAGGAGATATGGAGTGACGAGAGAGAGAGTGTGTGTGTGTGTGTGGAAATATGAGCCTACTATCGGCGCGCTTCTAGGCATCGCCTTCGGTCGTCTGTTTGGCACGGATGCTCGGACGTTTGTGGGAGGCAGAGCAACAATTCGTATTTCTGCCAACGCTCGATGTCTAGCATCGTGGGACGCACAGTCAAAGCTACGTGGGCCGGCAGAGACCAAGAGGTTCAGCCTTCCAATGCGCAGCACTCCTCGGTTTGTTCGAGGGGTCGGTCCTCTGTGCATTGCTGAGCAGGTCGTGAGGTGCGGTACGTGTCCCTCGCTGGAGGTAGAGGCGCGCCGGTCGCTCGAGATCCTACAGAATTACAGCGACGCGAGCAGAGCGAGCAAAACTATGAGAAATGGCGATGGTGCAGGGAGTGAGAAGCAGCGATGGGTTTGAGGTGGCTCATCTTCTACGACAGTACGACAGGACAGGTTGCAGAATTCTCGCCTTCCTCCCCGCAACCGCAACATCCTCCCACGCGCCTTTCAGCAAGCAACGCAGCACACGACACGCAACACATCAAAATGCAACAACACAAACAATCCGTAGGCACTGTTCTCCTGCTTTGCGCACAGTGAAAGAGATGACAAAAGCCAAAAACGACTTAACAGGCTGACGCGCACAACGACTCTTCCTCAAACTCACCACAAGTGGTGAGATTCAATGAAAAGAGGACGATAAAGTCT
>BLYF01000005.1:703634-756494 GCA_014905255.1 Herpotrichia juniperi | reverse complement strand
GGGGGGTGCGTCTGGGTCCTCTGGCGGTGCTCAGCGTTTACCAACCAATCTGCCTCGAACAATTGAGGATACAATTAAATTGACGAAAATTTTCAGTTAGCGATACGTCTGGGTAGATAAATATTACATCGGCCAGACCGATCTTGATGGTGCTTTCCAACAAATAGGTCAAACGGATCTTATATATTGAAATTCTGTCTTGACGATCGTAGATGTTGTAGGTGGACATGCTGACAAAAACTGGCGCTCAAATCAGATTACAAGACTACAACAAAATACCTCAACTCGCTGAGCATCAATCTCCACATCTCAGCATACACTGTACTGGCTAAACGACTGAACCCCGAATGGGATGTATCTCTGTTCCAGCCCGGGTTTTCATTGTGGGCCTGATTTTGGGGGTTGGGCGTGCACAAGGATATAATAGCCACGACCACGGATTATCTCGACATTGAGGATTAGTATTTGGGTATTCCGATCAAGCATGAAAATTCGCATCCACATAGTGTAGGGGATGTCCTAGTGGTTAGAAAATGTGGCTGATTATGGTAACGTGTAGCATTTTGGTTTAATATTATGCAACTTGCAAAGGTTTCATTCGATTCAGAGAGGCGTGAGATCATACTAGAATAGTAAATCGAAGAGACTGGTTTGCTCATGCTCTCAAAGGTTGACTATGGCCTGCTAAAGGATGTTATCTAAGACTCTTTAGTGGTCAAAATTGAATCGCCTTGACACCCTCCGCCGAAACAGCATCAATATTCTTGAGGATCAAGATAGAAATTTACTATTGGCCCTCCTACTTCTGATCCGTCGCCTGGATCTATGGAATTTCATCAGGGATCAGCTTGTTCAGCTATCACCTCAACCCTCCTCAATGAGAAATCTTGCCGTTATGCTCGCGGCCAGGGAACGAATATAGAGAAACATAGAAAATTCAAGCTCGCTTCGCTTAGACAACACGGCGCAAATTGCGTACATCTTTGAATTTTCTATTTAGGTTTAAGTACACATCTTTAATATACGGTAAAAAGGTATGTAGACTAAGATAAGGTGCTGATAAGCTTCGTATTAAGTACAAGCACGTCACAGCATCGCCGCACAGATCCGATCTACTATACGATTCCTCACTATGCTGCACCTTCAGATCAACCCCAGCTTCGGTTTCCTCAGTACTTATTGACTGCTTAGTTTCTCTTCGCTAGTATTATTTATAAGTGGAAGAAGAACGAATAGAGCGTCGTCCTGCTTAACAACCCTTTTTGTCACCTGGGTGGCGGAGTCATAATACTTCTCCATGCTACCACGGTAGTTGTTTTAAGTAACTATAACTGCTAGAGATCCTTTCAGTTGTATTTAGAATAGTAGTAGCCTACATACCCTGTAACAGGGAGAAAACGGGGTAAATGAATAAAACCGAACCAAACTAAACTAAGTGTAATTGCTTAGCTTAAGGCAAAACAATGTTTATAGAGTAAACGAACAAATTTTTGTAACCGAAAAATAACCAAATTAATTGAGTGAGGATTAAGGGTTCCGAATAAATAACATGAATTCTAATCTTGTTACATTGAGGTTCATTTTATCATAGTCGAGTCTAGGTAATAGAAATATGTTAGTGGGCCACACTCAATCATTGGGAGGGAAGCGCTACTCACTTCATATTCTGTTGGGAGTATGATTACTTTCGTCCAGTTGAAGTCTTTATCCTCGAAATCTTTCCCCAACTCAATGCCCTCACCACGCGGTGTCTTACCATCGAAAGCGATTGGATGCTTATCCTTAGCTAGGAGCCTCGCAATAGCATGGCTAAACGAAAACACAACCTCAGTCTCAACATCCACAGATGCCACGACGCCTCCCGTTGCAGGCCACCGCAGCAATACCGCAGCCTGAAAGCTGAGAGGGATCCCGTCCTGCTGAACACTGTTTTCATGCAGCTTCCACAGGGCAACGTCATCTCCATCAAGCCGCTGCCGTGCACCACGCTTGCTGCCCTCTATGCTCATACGCTCCTCGCGCATCATCGACCTTTTGCCATTCCAAGCCGCACCCCCTGAGACTGATACTGGAATCCCTGCCCCGAGAGTCGTTTGCACGTTCCATCCGTGTTCCTTGTTTATTATGCTCGGCTTTCCGTATACACTGATAGGTAGGATTCGTATAATGTGAGGGAGCGAACGGACGTCTGGCTCATCATCATCGTCGTCTTCATTATTGTCAGGTGGTTGGTATGGCAGCTTTAACGCAGCATCAGCGATAGGTTCGAAGTAGATTATAGCCTGTGCAGATTTGAAGCGGCCTATTGTGTTTCTACGGAAACTAAATTCGAAGGTGAAAGTGATGAGGCAAGCCTTTTCGCCTTTTGAAGTGCCGTATTGTACTCGGTCCAGGAGAACCCTATAATAAGTGTTTCCTATATGTTTCGCCGTGATGGTCGTCGTATCTACTGAGCTAGGTGGTTTGGATGGATTTGCTCCGAGTTTATAGCCTTCCTCCTCGAGCTTGAAGGTATTTTCGCGATCTTTGTTAACGATGTCCATTTTCCGGATTCGTTTCACGAGGTCGTGGCACACAAGCTGGGAAAAGGCTGCTAATGAAACGAATTTTTTTTGCGGTCTAGTGCTACCCAGCTTGATTGGATTTACCAAATGTCTTGATATAGCTCTAAAATTAAGTGGATGTGTTACTTCTGCCCTAAGGGCAAGTTTTTCGAAACCCCGCTCTTTAGCTGAAAGACCTCAACCATCAGCTGAAAACCCTCAATCGTCAGCTGAAAAACCTCACCCTGTAATTGAAATTCACTTCCTCTTAGCTGAATAACTCTTTAGATATTATGTAAAAAGAATATATCGGTGATCCTCAAATTCTCCACTCACCTCACTTGATATCGAATGCGTCAATAGACTCTAGGGTTCCCCTATGAGCGGCTAATAAAAACTACGGAAGGCCTAAACACGTAGTAAGAACAAGCTCCTAGTTGACGTTTCTGACATCTACCCTGACATTGTGACCTATGAGAGGAAAGCTCGGAAGCACTGTCAAGTAAAGTACAGAGCTTAGTACCAAGAGGGGTCGGGCGGATAACTTGAGAACCATAATATGAAGTATCTATATTATTTCTATCGACATTGTAAGGCTATACCAGACGTCATGCCAGAACACAAGCTATAGGCAGCTAAACTTTACCGGCATCTTCCATCTCATTCCTACTAATTACTAACACAAGACTGAAAGCAATAACAGAGGTCACGCCATAACACGAGCTGTAGGCAATCAAACCTTATCGGTATCTTCCATCTCGTCCCACACCACTCTTCTGTTTGCATTAGTCCGTAGTGTTCTAAGCTGTTCCATCATTTTTTAGCTTACTGGGTAGCCGGGACGGGATCGCCTACGCAACTCTGTCCGCAAACTCAGCTCCCTCTCCCAAGGAATACGTGGTCTTGAAGCAAAAATGCAGATCCCGCGCGAAAAATCCAACAACAGCCCCGAAGGCTCCGAAGACGTAACTGAGCTCGGCTCCCCCCTCATGGTCCAGTACGAGTCCATAGGCGCCGACCTTAAATCATTGATGCAAGCCTAGGAAATCGGCAAGAATGACCTCGCAGTCAACATCGTCCGCCACGAGCGTCGCATATCGCAAGCTTCCAGTGGTATGCGCTCGCCCGTCCCTAGCCTCGGTGGTCCGAAAGCTGTCGATGAAAGGAGTCCGCAAGATGCGCTGAAAGCACTCAACGACTCTTATCCCTATGCTGAATATCTGCTTTGAAAGCTGCAATGCGATTGCTACAACACGATCGGTAATTTGGAAAAGCATCTAAATGTGGTTAGGGTGCCCTCTTTAAGGCCTCGAATGTTTGTAGTAGCGTCTCGTCATCTCTCCACAACCAACCCTTCACATGCTAGTCGTGTGCCTGCATAGTCGCATAGAATTTACCTCTGTTACGTATTTAGATCGAAAAGTTGATCACTTGGCTAGATTGAATTTCTCCTATATCTTTCCTCTGCGCCTCGATGACTTCAGAACCCCCCTCTCTATGTCATCTCAACTCGCACTTCCTTCAGTTAATACGGAAATCTCGTGACTTGACCTTAGCACTTCTATTTATCACAACCTGCAAAATGGATTTTCCAAAGCATAGCACTTCTCAATTTAATATTGAGGAGTATCTAGCTATGACACCAGAGCAACAACGCAAACACAAGGAAAAGCTACTCCAAGAGACGATTGAAAGACACAACAATATCGATGCAAAATGGGAAGGGGTACAAGCGAATATGCGTGCCAACGTGCAATCAAGCGGCGGTACGAATACAAGTGATCAAAGAAAGCAAGAGTTAATGAAGGAAATGGAGGCTAAGGGGAAGGAGTCGCAAAAAGCTCTCAATATCGCTTCATGGATCGCTGCAGATCCAGGGCATAGCCCCAAAGAGCTCAAACATGCAGCCGAGACCATGGTGAACGATATTCGCGGAAGCTATGGCTCCGGGCTAGCAGACTCGTTCCAAGCCCTCCTTGAACAAAGTGTATGGACGACGAAGGGTGGGGGCAGCACGTCACGACAGAATCAGACACCAACACAGGAGCAGATAGAGCCAGTGGCACCTACAGGTTACATAGAGCCAGGGGGGAAGGCTCAGGGAAAGTCTATGAAATTGAAACGCGAACGGGAACGAGAGGACAAGGGAAATTCTAAGCAAAACGAGGTTGGGCTCTCTAAGTAGTCGTATAATTGAGCTGAAATGGAACTAATATCTACCGATGTATTCGCAGATATCTACCAACACAAATGAAATGTCAGCCTTCACAAGCCTGCTCCAAAGATATAGGCTTCACGGCTGGTGGCATGAATCTGATAGGCTCATCCTCTCCATGAACCCTGAGGCACGTTTGCACCCGGATATTGCTCTGCAGATTGCACATAATGCATTTGCCCAGGGAACGCTTCGCAATGCAGAAGTTGCTGTTGACGGCGCGCTGGACCGCTGGCGGAACGCGTGGGGTGATGGATGGGCAATTAAAGCTTTGCGCTTAGTACGTACATACATACGAATGCTCCGCTATTGCCGGCTTCAAGAGAACCTCGATGAGGCATTGTCAATCTTAGATATCAACAAGAGAGCTGTCTCCTGTTTAGCGCCATCTAAAAACGAGGTACGTTGCTCCTCTATCTAGTTAAGTTGTTATAGAATAACAGTCGGTAACTCTTGCTCTACATAGGCAATTGCGGAATTTTGGTACCAAAAGATCATACTTGTACCCATTCAAGAAGGATTGTTGGATGGCAGTGTTTTCAGGGAGATAATGATAAAGAGGCTGGAGACGCTTGAGAAGCTCCTTCGTGAAGCCCGGAGGCCATCCGAGGCTGTTGTCTTTGCCACACAGCTCCACTCATTTTATGATGATACTCCTCCACATATTCATTCGAACCTAAACTACTATTTGGGGAATCCTGGTATCAGCCAGATCGAGAAAGCTAGATTCTGCATGGAGGTGGCATCTATTTCCTCACAGAGCCAAGAGAAAGAGTTGATAGAAGAGCTCATTGACTGCGCCGAGAAGATATTCAGCAACGAAGGGTGCTCCGATGGACTATTGGAGGTGGAATTTGAACGAACCAAATTACGGCATCACAATGCTCGAGAGCGTGTAGATGAGATGCTTCGAATCGCTACAGAATTCGACAAGCTGGGGTCTTACTCATGGGAAATTAGAGTACTCTTCGAAGCTCACCTGGTCGGCTTAAACGGATTTATGAGAGGAGAAATCTGTTCAGACATACATTTACGTTTGAGAAGTGTCTGTGAAAGGATTGGTTCCATATACTTCCAGTTTATGGCCGATTCTACCATCTTCACTAGCCTCGTGGCCCGGCCGGAGGACATGGGAATAGCTTTTCAGGGAATGCGCGATCTGTTTAAAATCATCCCCTCAGATATGGCAAAGACGAAAGGCCAGATAGCGACCATCTTAGGACCCCTATCCGTTATGCTGGGTGATAAGGAAAAATCTCTGCAATATGCCCGAAGTGCTGTGGATATTTTGAGTCAGGTAGCTTCATATGAGTCTCTCTCTGACGCCAATTACTGCCTCGCAGAAGTGTTGATGGAAGGGTCCTCGATTTTGGATTTTGAAGAAGCTACTCGGATCCTAAAGGACTCTATGAAGCTAGACGAGAAACATGGCTACTTGCAGGGCCAGGCCAAGAAGGCCTCACAACTAGTATCAGTCGAGGGAAGATTGGCTCTTGAATACGCTGGTTTTCAGAAGCGATACCACGAGCTTGAAAGAGATGCCTGGGTAATGAGAAGTTCGCTCCTGGACGCCAAGTTATCCGATGCCACAAGCGTGGATGCGGCCAGAATGCAACTTGCCGGACAAAACTACAAAGTTGCTGCTCAGATTGCAAAAGATATTTCCAGTAGACTGGAAGGTACAGAAAAACTCTTGGAAGCCGCCCAATGTCAGGATTTAATCTTCTCTTGCTATCACCGTTCATTCGATTTCTCAGCATATGTGCGTGGAGAGTCGCAGTGGATTACAATTGATGATATGGTCCATCAGGCAAAAAGAGCACTCGCAGCCTACGACAAGACCGGCAGAGAAAACGCATCTATTGCCTTCTTCATCGCGGTCGCCTTCGCATTCGAAGAGATTGGGCAGTATGACAACTCTCGGATGTATGAACTATCGCAAGATGCCCTCCAGTACTTGAATATTGCCAAAATAATCTGCGAAAAGACAAGAAGGGGTCTTCCGTACCAGGCCGGCCTCGGATCTTTCCTCCAAAAACGCATTTTCGTCGGCTATCAATGGAATCAAGATATCGTACGCCGCGCATTGAGAATTTCGCTCAACATTGTCGACCCTCAGGCGCTGTGGATATGGACCCAGCGGAAAAAGGCTCATGCACTCTCTGACATGGTTGCTTCACAGCTTGTAACAGTGACAAACGTTCAAGCTGAATTGACAGGTGAAGGTCAAAAAGACCATCGAACAAGTACGAGTTCTTCGCCAGAGGGCCAATATCCTGTCGAAACTGTGGTCACACGCCTCTCCCAACTTCGGGGTAACGCGGAACGACATTCAGTCTTGGTTCAGATTCTAAGCGAGAGAGGCTATCAGATACAGGCAACAAAAGATATTGCATGGATATTTGACAGCGAAGTCAGTACACTGCTTCCAACCGACGCAAAGATTATACTTGTAGATTGGATAACCATTGAAGGCCGAATCGTCATGCTCACAATCAATGAAACCCTGATACCGGAATTCGAGACGCTTGATACGACTGTATATGAGATAGAGACCTGGAAACGAAAACACCTGCACTTGAAGGAGCCGTTTAATAGTAAAAGTACGGCACTTGATGAGCTTGGCGAATTCGTGTTCCATCTTACGAAAAAAAGCGAGAGGGGAGATCTTCTGGTGCTATGTCCCTCGGACGCCTTGAACGGAATACCGCTACACGCTCTCAAGACTAGCCAGGACCACTGTCTTCTTGACCGAAACACAGTTATCTATACGCCTAGCCTATCCCTTCTTCGACAATGCTGTGAAAGGGTAACAATTAGGTCAAAGCAACAGTTTGGCCCTGTGCGTGTAGCATTTATATCCGATCTCCAAGACCATGACTCAAACATAGAATCAATAGAAAGAGGCAAAGTTTTCAAATCTATCCACAGTCTAGCTGTGTCTTTTAACGCCGAGAAGGCCCTGGATTGCGACGCCACACGAGAGAGATTCCAGAAACTAGCAACTGATACGGATTTGCTGCACTTCCACGGGCACATGCAGTTCGCCCACCCAAACGTGCTGTATCAGGGTTTGCAGCTTAATGATGGGTATGTTGCACAAGATGTAGCTACGGAAACTCGGAACCATATTGAAATTCTAACGGTCCGTGATATCTTTGCGATGGAAATTGGCGCGTCATTGGTTGACATTATTGCCTGTAGATCAGGGTATCAGGATGTCGATATCCCTGACGAGCCTCTTGGTCTTTTTACTGCTTTACTTTACGCTGGTGCTGCTACGATTGTTGGCACTCTCTGGCCTCTGGATAGCCAAGATGGTAGAAGGTTTTCGGAGTTGTTCCTCAGCACATTGCGCAAGCAGTTGGAGAAGGAAGTAGCTAAACCCTTCCTCAATTTGGCTATCGCGTATCAGAGAGCTGTCAATGCGGTCCGGTTTAAGGACAAGTATAAGGAGCAAACGCCGTATCATTGGGCAGGTTTTGCGATCATGGGGTGTCCATTCTTATTCAAGTCCTCTTCAATTGTGGCGTAATTTTAGGTCTAAGTTAGGCGGGGGATATTGCTATGGGAACAGATTGAAGGCCGAAGCCTAAGTCTTTTAGTAATTCAACATTATTGAAAGAACAATTCTGCATGAAGGGCTGGTGTATACCTAGCAGGCAGTTGCGCAAGGACATGCCTCCTTCAAGTGCCTACGCTATTACGAAATCAACGCAGTTTTTTATTTCTTCTGCACAACCGTGCCAAGTCAAGAACTATTGCATAACACATTTACTAGCGATCATTCTTATCAGCCGGTGCCTGCAGCCGAGGGCACCGCGTTCCCGTTAGAGTCCTCAGTTTCTATATTGCCTGCCAGCTTTCTCCCCACACCCTGCATGTACAGTTGCGCATACATAATTTCATCTCAAGTATAGTTGACAGCTTACTCAAATAACAGTTCCAACGACAGCTCGCAACGAGCTTCAAAAACAACTTGACAGCTAAAACGCTACATCAAATACACCTTTAAAACCTTTCCAAAATAATCCTCCAACAGTGTTCTCGAGTAAGGTACGCATAGCGTTTAGATGAAGGTTCACGTGTCGAAGGTAGGTGACACTGGCTTGGCAAAAAAAGGGATCCAATATGTTTGCGGAGGTAGGCGATTGATACCTCACCATACCCACGCATCAATATTCATCCCCTTATTTTGTTGCCTTCCGAATTATCTTTGGATTGCGAGCCCAACCATATAATCCTAACTCTGCTACAATAGGCAACTACAACACTAGAAACACTAACCAAACTACCTGGCAGCATCTCATCTCCTTCTATGAGGCCAATGAGCAGGATAAACCAACACCATATACACATTTCCTCGTTCCTAGATTGCCATCGAGGTCTTAGTTCATAAGCAAGTCCCGTCACTGAAGTTCGAGCAGTTGCTGTGAAGATTTTAGATTACGAAAGTTACCGAGTACAGGGTTAGGGCGGAGGATTTGGAGATCAGGATTACGAAAAGAGGGCAGCGAGGGGCTGAGGGTGGTGGGAAGGAGGGAGGGGAGGAAGGAGAGGATTATGAGGTGGAGAGATGGTGAGAGGGTTCGTTGCTTGTAGAGTTTTATGATCCAGAACAGGACGGAACGAAGAGATGCTCTGTGTTTGAAAATTGCGTATTAGGGTTGAAAGCCACCAAAGAAATCTATTCACAAAGAACGGAAGACCATATAAATTGTGGATTCCTTCCGAATGTTGTACTTCCAACTTCTATCTTCATATACTCTAGTTTTCACGTTATCACCATAAGGACGGATCATATCCATGTACTCAACATCAACGTTGGAGCTTTGGCGAGGCGGTCATCTTCATTAATGCTTAGAGATTACACCCAACACCTCTAAATCCTACATGAAGGGGCAAACTTCCAGCTTTTGCCTTGTCATCGTGGCTTTGGAGCTCGTTGCGAGCTGTCGTTGGAACTGTTTTTGCCTTGTTATATGTAAGAAATTTTGCGTTCAGGACTTGTAAATCTGTAGTATACGCTAACAGTCAAGAATGTAAGAAAGTAGTAACGTCCCTCTCTACGTAGCGGAAAACCCTGTGTGGCGGAAACCCGTCAACGCTACTAAGCACAACAAAGTCAAGAACGAATCACAGGTGCAGATATTCTCCGACTCTGTTTATTAGAGTCCAAACTTAATATCCCGTACAGTTAAATTTCTCTAAGCCTGCAATACCACATTTTGCCACATTCGTTAGCCCCGTTTGCACAGGCATTACACTACTACTAGAGCATAACTAGCTTATATAACAGGATACCCAGCTCGGCTTATGCTCTTCTTAGGTCTATCTACAGCCTACAAAAGTTTGGGCTAAACACAGAACGTTGCAACTAAATCCGAGGCTGTCCAAGGCGAGGCTAGTGGGTGTCTCTAAAGTAAATTGTAGAATTATAAGCTAGGTAAAGATTGTCTCTTTAGGAAACAAAGTAATTAGAGATTAAACAATAGTTTGTAATATTTATTCCAAGAGTTGCTAAGGCTCCTGATAATTGGCGACTTTATTGCGATAGAAAGAAGTGTGGAGTTTCCGTCACGCAGGGTTTTCCGCCACGCAGGGAGGGACGTTAATAACCGTTAATCTTTCCAGCAGACATCTGGCAAATGACGCTCCCACTATATGCAACACTTTCTTCGCGTGAGTCCACCTCCTAAACCACTTCTAAAAGATTCTTACCTGCGTCGTCTTCCGGATCCCATCGCCGTAGCTTAGTTCCGACCCTTCCCCCGCCCCATGTAGTATTATATCCTCATCGCCATGGTTCTCATGCACGCCGTCGGTGGAGGTCGTCCTCGAGGTCCCAATAGAGCAGGGATTAGGGCTATATTGGGCAACGAAGGCGTCGCTATGACGGCGGTCAACCGAGTTCGTAAGATAACTATTCTTCGTATCGCCTCTGGTGCTGCCGTCTAACGGTTGTGAGGGCGTCTCTCCAAGCTCGTATGGAATGGAGGAGCTATCGACGCCGCGGATTTTTTTGTACAAGGGGCGGAGGACGGGAATACTAGCGCAGGCGATACAGACCAAAAGTTCCGTAGAGCCCCAGAGGATGAGAGGAACGGTCAAGTCTGAATGAAGTATCAGTATAGTGAAATTAAATAGGCCTCGCTACACGACAAAGTGGTAAACAGATATTGAGTCAAATGGAATGGGATGCTAAGGGCGAGTCAACGCTGTAACTCACATGTATAGTCTGTCTTCCCTGATATTCCCTGGAGCTCGACCGCTCGAATAACGCCGCAGATACCGGCACTAATTGCCACTTAGTCAGATACGCGAATCACTGCCAAAACGACTCTTAGAACTTACAAGACGCCAAGTGAAAGGCCTACGACAATGGTAAGGCGTTCCTTCCGCCTCATATTAAGATGCCATATAAGGAACCAAGGGAAGATAGCTAGTGCAAAGTCCATTGCTGCAGTATAGCCTTGAATGCGTTAGTAAACTTCTATCAAGAAAGCAGAACCACCAACTTACTTCCTGAAAAGATCGCGTTGGCAGTGAAATTGATGTAGCACGTATGTGGTATAGTAGGGTTGAATATCGACTCTAGAGGGGTACATTGGGTGTACATGAAGATGATGCAAGAAGCGCACACAAAGGTCGTGCTGAAGATGCAGAACCACAACAGCCATATATGGAGCCTGCGGTTGACAATACGTATCAGGAACACTGCGACAGAGCTCTTGCTTGTAGCTATCGCCACGATGTTAAATGTCTGACTAGCAATTTCCCATTTGACAGCTTTCACCGTTTGTACGAGCCCTAGGTCGGTCGCATGACCGCCCATACCGTTGAACGTCCCAACAGTACATGCAATGGTGTAGCCAAAGAAAAGAACCTGGAAGCAGCTTGTCAGCTCTCAAATACCGTGGAACCAAAGCGAAGAGTAAGCCAGACCATTGAAATAGAGATGAGATGGTCATCCCAACCTATATTCCGTAAGAGCCGAGCTCTCGTGTAGATTCGAAGAACTACTAATATCAAAGCTAGTATTGTCTCCAGCCACATGATGCCAATGATAAGTTGACCATTGCGAGTTAGGTAAGGCATAATATAGATGAAGATTGCGCAATAAAGCCGAGCGATGCAAGGAAAGTTGAGAAGAATGGACGCAGCATCGATTAGACACAGGGTCTTTGGATCGATAGTTTATATCCTGCACAAATCATGAAGAAACGATTCAGCTCAATAGGTGTTTACGCACAAAGATGGCAAGGATCAACGGGGCAAATGAACAGGGAGAGAATAGAAGGTTTTGCCCTGCAGCATGGCACCGCTACGGAAAAAAAAGCTCTGGCGAGGAGATTTATCGAGAAGATGGTAGGCCACCTGTCTGAGTTTACTAGTAGCGGTTGAGAATTAGGATCGACAAAAAGATGGCTGCAGCTAATGCCGCACTCATGTCAACCAACGTGTTGTGTGCACCAATGGGCTTCTCATGGAAGCAAGAACCCGGCACTGCCATCGCGCCGGGGATTGCTAGTGGATTAGAAGGCTTGTGGAATCAGAGAAATCTAGTGTTGTGCGGAAAAGGAGCGCCATTGCTGCCACCGATACTTGCGATTCATAGTTGCTCTTAGATCCTATAGGAATAATTTGAATGTGTGGCCACCTACCCGTCGATCAAGTCTGGTAGTCCTTCGCACACTCCAACAGTTCTCGTCTCTTGTTGCGCGAGAAAAAAAAAGAAAAAAAGAAAGGCATTCAAGAAAATGCTCGTATGCGCTATATCCGGGGCTCTTTCCTGCTCCCCAGCCCGCCCCGCCGCCCGGCTCCACATCCCTCAATTTCATCGGCGCCAGGCCATCGCTAGCGAATAAACGGCGTCAAATTATCGGCTCAACTCCGACCACCCAATCGCGACGCCACCAATCTTCCGTAGCACATCAGCGCCTCCTTATGGTCTCAATGAAGCATCAGCCTATGGATCCCGACAACCCAATGACTCTCTGCCGACCTCACCGAGCGGCCCGCTCGCCATACCACCAGGAATTAGCTCAGAGAAGTTCAAGAAATACATCGATCGCGCCGCAGAGATAGTTGAAGAGGAGCATGTGACTATCATAACAAAGCTTGAAGAGCTTAAAAAGGAAACCTATGCAGACCCTTCCAAAGCCCATGACATGTTTCATGTTTTCGATAAGTCATTGTTGCCCCTGCCGTTGTCGCACCGCGCACGGTGAGTGAGGTGCAGGCGCCCATGCAGCTATCCAACAAGATCGTTATCCGAGTTCGACCTTTCTCAATCGGTCTGGATATGGATCGCCACATAAACAGGGTCCTGGAGGTCAATGAATCAGGCGCATATGCACTTGTTAAGCTCTGATGTAACATTCACTGATCTCTACGAATATCTCGACTAGAAGGGCTTTGATTAGAAGCTGTAGATCGACGCTCCTGACTTGGGACGGGTTTCAGTTCTGGGCAATACCATCGAACGCGGAGTTGGGTATTGCCCTATGGGGTTAGTTTCTTTTGTGGGCCTTGGAGTTGGGGTACGATCGACGCTAAGATCAAATCCCAGATCGCTACATGATGTACTATGGCATGCAGCTTGTTTTACCGAATGGGGAGCTCCTTCGAACAGGCATGGGTGACATACCGGACCCAACTTAGCCCAATTTGCACGGAGGATCCCTCGATGAGCAGTCAGGAAACGGATGCTGGCAGCTATTCAACTATGGATTCGGCCTGGCCTCTATAATAATGGTATCTTCACATAAAGCAATTTGTGAGTTGTCACAAAGATAGGGATATGGCTCATGGTCAATCTGGAGGGTATCAGCCATGCCTCATTACCTTCCCCAATGACAAGGACCTTCCTAGGATCGTCGATATCTCCTGGGAGCTTCGTCTAGCCATGATTCTCCAGAACGTGCCAAACATCCACCATATTCTGCTTGACGCAGCAGTCACGGGTCCGAAGACCTCATACACTTCCAGTGACCAACCACTCTCGGAAGAGGAGCTTGATACCATCGCAGAGAAGCTTAACCTCGGTCGCTAGAACTTTTATGGTCCACTGTACGGCCCCGAACCTGTGCATGAAGTTATGTGGCAGGTCGTTAAGCAGAAATTCGGCGCAGTTGACGGAGCGAAATTATATTTTCCTGAAAACATCAAAGATAGCAACGCCATATTCCATGTTTGCGCTAAGACCTCACGGGGTATGTATCCCGACTACTAAAGAACTTAGATGGGTCGATTGGCTCCAAAACGGCGCTCATCTCATTTTCTCCCCCATCTCTAAAATCTCTGGTAAGGATGCTAACCCGCAGTACTCGTTCGCAAAGACGCGGGTGCTAGAAGCGGGCCTCGGCTTCGATTTTACCTTTAACATCGGTATGCGCAAAATGCATCACGTCGGCGTGTGCACGCGCTGATCCGGCAGTTAATTGCCGACTGTGTAGCGCGCGGCTAGGGCGAGTACAGAGCTCACTGGTCATGATAGACTAAATAGCTAAGGCGTATAGTATAGAACTTCTTCGAGTAGTACTATAGTCTTAGTGTTTACTTTCCTGTCTTTCTTTGCAGTAAATCTTCTTACTCCTCTTTTACTAACTGCTTACTGCATAATTGTTTAGAAGCTTCCCTATCTATGCCTTGTCCTAGTGTTTTAGAGCGACTCAACGCCAAACCTAATCTACCCCTTCTTCACCGCTCGCCTATGTATGCATGAACAAAATTCCTTTTTCTAGTCCTAAATCAAATATGGTCTGCAGTGTCTGTAACAAGGGGGCCATGAGAGGGCAAATATTATTCGACGTTTTAGAGCTAGCTACTGTAGGGTTCTGTATGAAAACTATTATATTTCAATAGCCCCATCCTTACACTCTAGGTATGGAAGCAGCTAACCACTCATAGTTTCCGACAGACTTTTTCGAACAACCATCAGACCGTTACTTCAACAGCCACGTGACGAAAAGACCACAGCGAACCAAACACTGCTCCAACGAAGGTCCCCAATCCCACACTTGGTTCTACACTGCGCGTTATCGTACATGTCACAACTGCCGAAACAATCGCTATACCGATTGAAATCACCAGTGCCCAAACCAAGCGCCTCTTTTCAACTCTATATCCAATGCACAAGACCTTTGTCTTTGATATTGCGTCTACATTGATGACATCGAAGGCACTGCTCTCGTGGAACAATCTCTCATTATCTTGTAGCGTTTCAGGCCGCAAGAAGCCAGCAGATAGGGCCTGGTGGTCTTCGATGTTTTCGAATTGTACTTCGCGTGGAAAGCGTTGCGCCTCAGGTGAATCTGTAGCAGCCTGTCCGCGCTATCTTAGCCTGCTGCTAGGTTATATAGTGTGGACGATGAAAGGACTTACGGCACCGAGCTCGGCTACTTGAACGATAGGCTTCTGGGATAATATCTAGTGTGCGACGAAGTGATCCGTAGGGCTGAACTTTAGGTGATGGTACTCTTGAAGAGCGCGAAGTTGCTCTTCAGTGCTTGCCACTTTAGGTTGCTTGTCAAGATAACTGCGTCGGTTCTTGATGTAACCGATCGAGATCTCTGGAAGTGCTGCCGGGTGATGAGGTTTCGTTGCTGCATGCTGGTAATTGGGACTGGGTTCGTTGCGGGGATGGAGTTGGATGTCATCGCTGGTGTTGCTGTTAGCTGACATGTCTGCTGAACTCTGATAGTTTGGTGCCTATGTCTCTATGTTCCATGGTTCAGATGTATAATGCAGTTTTATACGCTGCCTTATTTGCGGCGTAACTTGCAATAATGCTTCTTCGGGTTTCTGGCAAGAACCGTGAGACTTGAGTGTTTTGCTGTTGCCAGAGGTTGACTCCTGACAAAATACTTATACCGGAGCAAGTAGGCGACGGCCCTGAAACGTGCAAACAGGATAGAGTAACAAATTGCTTGCAACCTGCACGAGGTCCTGGTGCGCAGCTCAGATTAGCGGAAGGGTGGTGGCTATGCCTAGCTATATAGCATGCACCACATAGGTGTGCATGAGGCTTGTTAATTTCGGGGGCGAAACAAGTTGTTTGAGTCACCTGAAAGTTACAGAGGTGTCAAGTTATCAGCCTCATTAAAAAAACAGCCCGCCGTTACCCAACTTGCATTGCACATCTTCGAAGTTGCCGTCTTCAATTTCAGAGCGGACAGGACAATCCCTCCCAGCAACACTTAGAGACAGTTCCCACACAACAGATGACCCGAACCTGTTGGTATTCAGAAAAAACCGGTAAAAATGAAGAATCCGTCACCTTTAAGCAGCGCATCCGAGCAGATAGGAAATGAAATCCAACTGTGTGCTAATGAAAAACGGTGCGCCAGCGTGCCAGAGAGAATCACGCACTGGGCTGACGCGATAAAAGACGTAACATCCGTTCTATCACAACCACCTTCAATCTGGTGCCCATTAGCTACTCTTTCTAGTCCCTCGGTCGCGTCTTGTTATGCCTTAGCGAAAGTCGAAAGCGCTTTAACCTCACCTTAGGCTCTCGAAGTTGCATTATTAGAGATTTTGTAAGACACAGCCCTTTTAACGGGGAGGATGATGGCGGACCTCCTCTGAAGAAGCCAGTTCGAGAGCAAGGCCCTTTTAGTTTGGACAAACCAACCTCGAAATCAAGGTGCAAAGGAATTCCTTGCACGTAAAGCGATTGTTTATGTACTGAGGAGGAAATGTCGTTGCTCCTAAGACCCTCACACCACACCGCAAAATCGTCATATGCCTAGGTCTCTGTACGCGACTAGCGGTGGGAGCTGAGGAGAAGCCGGAAGAGTTTTAGAAATTGCACAGGGCAGAACAACGCAAGCAACAATTGATGAGCCCTACATGTTTTAGTTTAGTAATGACATAGTCATACCTCATCGCCGAACAACGAGATTTATTTTAGAGAACGCTCGACGATTAAGAGCCCGGCGTTCGTACTTATCTACCTATAAATTCTCAGATCGCTGCGGGCGCTCTTCCGTTGCGATTCGCCTATTAGTACACCCCAATACCACTATCTGCTCTAATCTATCAACTATTATCTACTGTCTAGTGACCCTATATCTTACAACTAGCCCTAAATTAGGGGACAAAACACATACACTTCTTTTGAAGTAGAGTGTACCGAAGTGCAAGAGATTGCACATTACAACTTCATTTACGCAACAGTTTGAACAATCTGCTAGTGATCTACACGAACTTAGGCGGCTGCACTGCCACCTAGATTAGCTACTTAAAGCGGTCAGCGTAGAGTGGCACAGCGTAGAGTGGCGCAGCAGAGTGATGGCATTTCACCAAGTCCGTTTAGCTTTAGCTGTATATTTAGCGATTCGAGTAACTATGCCATCAACAAGGCCGTGGACTGTGTTCAATGAGTACATAAGTAAAGAGTTATGTCTGCCTTTTCCTATACACCCTTTAACACGATAAGACAGGAGATTCGCCTCCTCGAGACTATCGGTAACAGGCCGAAATAAAATGAAATGCCATCTGCTACATAGATTTCTCGACGAATCCCTGGAATATGAGGCTCTTTCATACACATAGGGTATCGACAAGCCCAGCTTCGAGGTTGAATTAAACGGAGCCCCATTTCTAGTCTTAAGAAACTTATGCAACGCCTTGTATCGCTTTCGTTGCAAAGTTAAAAGCCGAAGGCTCTAGGCTAATTCTGTTTGCTTCTATTTGCATTAATCTAGAATCAAACACCTTAGAGACCCGAGTTGTTCGTTTTTACGTGATAGTGCCAAATTAAGATCTAGAAAATCCACTCTCCGTGTTTTCAATAAAGTAAAAATCTATTAATGCATTGCTTTCTCCCTTTATCCAGCAATAACGCCTTCTCATCGCCTCGCTTATTCTTTGTATGTATATAGCCACTTAGCGGAGCAGATTAAGGCACACTGCAACTGGGTACGCTAGTACATTGGTAATTAGACAAACGCTAAGATACAAATACTGTGGATTATACTTCTTCTTTAGTAGTAGATAATAAGGGAGAAGTAGCTTGAAGAGGAATGGGACTATACTCTTAACAAAGCTGCTCAAGGGAAGACTGCACCAATCTGGACGCTCCCACTAAACGAAACAGGGGCCTCGCGATGGGCAGGCCTCTCAAGAGCCGAAAGTTCCATTCTTACCCAACTTCGCTTGAAGTATATCGACTTCCACGACTAGGGTGTCCCAAAATCATTGTGCAGTGTAGCTACGAGAGAAGTTCTCAAACAATCGCGCACGTCTTTACCCATTGTGCCAACTACCAAATAGTATGATCCCGACTCTTGGTAGCTACTAGGATATGTGATTGGGGACAAATATGCTAAACAAAGAAGGGATTTCAAGCAGTTGCAAAATGGCTCCTTCCCGTTAACATCCTCCCACAGTTTAGCTTTGCCCACCCGTTTAGGACACTACGGTTCTACAAACTTCTAAAACAGTGGTTTAGTTACTATAACATACATAATAAACGAGCTGGCCACCCTAAAACACACCGAAAAAATTAATATTCTATATCCTAACAATTGCGCGTGCGTCACGTGGTGGCCGCGCGTTAGGCGAGGAAACACGGCAGCTTATTTCCCCACAATCAACTTCCTACAAAAGCTTAGTCTTGAACACTTTGCCCTAATCGCTATGTCTCTAAACACAACGACCGTAGAGCAACTCGCGTTGAACACAAATCCTATCGGAAACTCAAAGAGGCACACTAGCTGCATACCGAACCCGGATTTTGTCCCGCCTGAGGATTTCGTGTTCCCACCAACTCTCCAAGAGGTGCCCATCAACCCCAAAGGACCGACCGAAATTCCTATGAAGACCCAGCTTGACTACACCAAGGACAAATATAAGTACAAAGACTTTCTCCCTTACGTTACACTCACTTCCGAGCCGGCTCTCACCCCATACGACCATATCGATGTCGCATCGCGCGCCGACCCAGAGAAGAAGGCGCTCTTCGCGGCGATTTCTAACCGCAAGGATATGACGCCCAACATCGGCACTGAAGTGCGTGGCACCCAGCTGAGCCAGTTCACGGATAAGCAGAAGGACGAATTGGCGCTATATGCTGCAGAGCGCGGGATCATCGTCTTCCGGGACCAGGACTTCGTGGACCAAGGCATCGAATGGATCAAGGAATTTGGGACGTACTTCGGACGGTTGCACACGCACCAATGGTGCAGGCATCCCAAGGGCCATCCCGACTTGGACATCGGGTTCCGCGACAGCCGCAAAGGAACTTACTTCGATGACATTTGTGACGGCGATTTAAACACAATAGGGTGGCACACCGACATGTAAGGCCGCCATTCTGTTCGCGTATTCCAATGCATTAGCAGAAGTAATTAACAGGGGTTTCAAAAATACAGGTCTTATGAAGCCAATCCACCGTGCACCACATTCCTTAGTTTGTTGGAGGGCCCCGAGTGTGGCGGCGATACGCTCTTCGCGAACTGCATGACGGCGTACGACCGGCTCTCGCCGCCGATTCAGCAATTCCTCGAGGGGCTCTCCTCCGTACACTCAGGCAAGACCCAGAGCCTGCATTCGATGAAAAGTAGCCTCGCCCGCCGGCCTACCATCGACACCGTGCACCCGGTCGTGCGCAAACACCCAGTTACAGGACGCAAAGCGCTGTGGGTGAACAAGCAGCATACGGCTAACCTCGTGGGCATGAAGAAGGCCGAATCGGACATGATTTTAGGCTTCCTCTATGACCATATCCACCGCGGCATAGACTTCCAGACGCGGGTGAAGTGGGAGAAAGGCACGGTTACGGTATATGATAACCGCATGGTGCAACACTCTGTGATATTGGATTATTCGTTAAGCGATGGTGCAATACGCCATCTGGTCAGGCTCACGCCTCAAGGCGAACGACCAGCTGCGAATTAGTTCGTTCTTTAGTTCTATTTAACGATTGGTACAGGCGTGGTGTCATTCGTCAGACAGTGTAGTCCGAGAAAAGCCCTCTAGGTCACTCTTATATACCCTGCGGGTTCGGGGTGCCAAATGGAGGGAAAAACCAAGATGATTATAGCTGTTGCGTGCCAAGGCGAGCGGGACTACATATCCAAAGCCGCCAGTCCAGCCTCTATTCCCTTCCGTGGACTTTAGAAAGGGTACTTGACTTCTTGTCGAGAGCCACACCGCCTGTCGTGCTAACAGTGTCTAAAGCGTCGTCGCTACGACCGCCTTCTTTTACTATGACAGGAGCGGTTATCTGGCCCCCCTTCAGGCCCTATAGCCTACGTAAAAAGCTCTTTACCCCTCCCCGTTCCTAACCCGACTCCTGCTCTTGTCTTGCTCGAATTCTCCCAGTTCCCTCTAGCGCTAGTCTTAGTGACCTCCACTTGCTCACGTCTACCTGGCCGCTCTTCCTCGTAACTCTAAACATCAGCAGCATTCGTTGGATAAACTGTGGATGAAACTTCAATCACCTACCCAAATCACGTGCGCCTTTCTCCCCTTGCTGTGGTAATGGTATGTGACACGAGATTAGAGAGAAACGTGATTGGAATATAATGCCCCTTCGCGAGACCGAAATACCTCAAAAAAGAGTGAAGCTTAGAATGGAGAAGGACTGGATTTTCGAGTTTTTAAAGAGGCAGAGCCCAGCTGTCCACAATACTGCAGAGGGAATATTGGTATTCCCATAATCCTTACTACTAGGCATAGGTTTAGTTAAGTCAACAACGAGTAGCGTAAGGGTAATAAAGTGGTGGCAGTGCAGCAGCAGTATAACCTATCTATAATGGGTGATGCGAAGAAGAGACGTTAGTTGCTTTTAAAGATTTTTACTACGCAGTTTACACAAGATTTTCCTTTAATAGTCAATTCAAGTTAACTTACTAGAAGAATCCTGCTGCGTAACACTATTAAGCAAACTTACCAGCCCTGCTTGTAGATTGTTTGAGTAAGCATCAACCAAAACGATTTGACGGAGCGCGCCGAACAAGTTCAGCTAATACGTCAGATATATCAGGAAGCGAAAATAGTACTTATTTAGCTTATTCCTGCAGATGGAGGCAGCAATAGCTGCATAAAATACTTGAAAGCTCTCAGCGGCACAAGTTACAAAAAAGCAGATCCTTACAGAAACATCAAAGTTGTCAAATAAAGCGCGCTTATTCTCGTGACCCTGGTTCGGGCGGGTATGGATCATCCAGGAACTCGCTGTTGCAAGGCAAGCTGTTGTGTATTATGAAAACCAGAAGATCTATTAGGAATCTCTTCATATGGCGGCAAACATCCCCGAGCGCTTGTGCGGGAATAGCTTAGGACGAAAGTCTACGAATACAGACATCATCGATGCAGCTCTTAGTCAAATGGAGACCATTTTGAAGAACATTACCAATCTTGAATCACTGAGGACGTTTCAGCACTTCGAATCCGCCAACCCTAATGCAATTCATCCTAAAGACGTACTTGAACATATGCGAGATAGACAAGTAAAAGACCCACATAATAAATTATATGCCGCTTTAAGTCTTTGTGCGTTGTCCAGCCTGCGAACGATAAAGCCAAATTATACATGGTCAGAAGACAATTTATACAGAAATTGCGTCATCCATTCGCTCTTGTAAGGTTCTTTGAACTTTTTCCGGTACTGTCATTCACGACAACAGAATCAACTAGCATCGTGGATACCAGACTGGTCAGTACTAGGACAGAGTCCGATGCTGCAAGATGGGGGTTTCTTGCCTAGCTACAAACCCTACTGTGCCTCTGGCTCTTACCTTCAAGAGTTAGCCATTGAAATAATACTACTAGATATCATTGAGACCATCGCAGAAGATTACAACAATAGGCGTGACAATTGGGAACATACGGCTCTTTCTTGTAGCATTGGTTTTTGGAATATTGACGAACGGGAGCTTGAAATATTGCGATCGGAACCTTTACCTTTAGCCGAAGAGTTCGATCGACTGGCGCATCAATTTAGTGATTTTGAAGAACCACCGGTGATACTGATGGTGGATGGGGCAACCAATCCTAAGAGTGGCTTTTCGCCCCTTGGCATCGTCAAAAAAGAAGTCCAGATGACCGAGGGCCAATATAGAACAACGGAGTCGTTCTGGGAGGTTTATATCACTACTCTGATTGCTGATAGGGTTCCGGATATTGGTCTTCCTTCGTCAAAAACCACAAGAGATATACTCAATCTTCTCAAATTTTTCAATCTTGCTAGGCGATGGATATGCACGGACCCCGGCTGGTCTGGAGCCCTTGTGAAAAGGATAACAGAGTCAGTGTCCTAAAAAGCACTGGTTGCAACAAGATAAAAGTACTTGGGGTTAGCACCAGATCTTGAGAAGCCTGGAGATTCTATCGTTGTTCTAAGCGGAGTTGAAGTGCCACTAATACTTCGTAAAGATAAAAAAAATGGGCACGTACAAGATCGTTGGAAAATCATGTATGTAACATCCACCCTAGAGAACTCTCATTATAACTTGTATAACTTTAGATATTCATGGTGTTATGAAGGACGAACTTTCATGGATGGAGACAAAGAGCTCTAGACGTTTCGGCTTGATTGAAAAAATCTTTGTTGAGTTATTTTAGCCTTGTTACTCTATGAACTTAAATAACTTTTTGTTTGCATAAGATAGAGACTAACTTTGTATATACAGAATTTCTTTTATTTACTTAGTAAATTTAAGGATATATAGCTAAAAGTATAAGAGAGTAGTATGCAAAATTATTTACCTAGAAAAGCTCTAATTATTATGATTTAAGAAGAAGTTATTAGTTTGCAAGCCTTTATACTATGAAACCTTACATACTTCGCTACTACTTTGATAATAATGTCTAAATATAGCAATAATTAGTACAGTAATCAATTATTAAATTTTAAAGGAATTTAATTTAAGTGTGCATTGTGTAGTAGCCGTGCCTAACGAAATGTAACATGACGCCAGTGTAAGGCCTCGTGCCGTGCACAGTGTGCGGCATCGTATATATATGTTGTTCCACACCAGGAATGTTCGGAGATTGAACATTCGTACCTTTTTGGGTTAGAATGGCGTAGTGCTACAAGGAAGGATACGCGAGGCACTAAGCGGTAAAGGCTTAGATTGACCTCCGCGCGCTCTTTCGTCGTCTGAACGTCAGCGTCTCGTCCTTATATGCCAATCGCGAGTTCAAACACTCTTTTGATTGAACATCGGCCTCCTTGATCTCCGAATTGCCACAGATTATACTTGAGCCTGTAACTTCCCACCCATCTCGAAATGAAACCCAACATCAAGAAAGACGGCCCACTCATTGCTCGCACCTGCAATGCAATAGACTCGGCCACACCCGAAAGACTGCGAGAAGTATTGCACGCAATGTGCAAGAACTCGCGCGATGGGCTGCAAACCATTGCTCGGGAGCTCCTTCTTTCTCCCGAGGATGCGCGCAATTTGGAAGACGACTTGGAATACAGCAGCGAAGTTGAATCGTTGCCCGGCGGCGAGAACGATACGGATCCAATAGACTCCCAGGCGAACCCCGATAAAGATGGTCGCAAGCGCAAGCGTCCGTTGTTCTCGAACAAGCAGCGGTATGAAATTTGCAAGAGATGTAACAAGGAATTTGATACTACAGCTGACCTTTCCGGTTGCATTGTCCATGAAGGTAAAGTTTTCACTGGAAATAGAACTTTTAAATAGAGCTGATCAGGTTAGGTAAACTCCTAGTGGATTATGAATCTTCGACTTGGGACGACTGGGACGAAGGTGGTCATGGAATTCAAGATTCGGAGGAGAGTAGGCTCGAATATCCAGAAGGATTCACCTGGTCCTGCTGTGAAGCACAAGGAGATGCCGAAGGTTGCGATGTTGGAGACCACGTCCCTGACACGCACAAGAGAGTTAAGAAATGGACGGCGAAGGGTGGACGACTTCAGCATTAACTAAGTTTCGATCATGAGCGTTGAAATGGTTACGTATTGAAAGGACATAATCCCGATGTAAATTGTTGGTCTTGACTAATATGTCACGTCTCCTACTAGTAAGCTAAGAGCTTATTCAGTATCTCAACCCCTTGGGCTTTGTCCCTGTACGGATCTGTATACTTGTTACACGATGCAGAAAAAACTCTTTCATGCAAAGATTGGTACGCCCGTTCCACCGTCCCTGGTTGGATGGGAACAACGGTGATCTTTTAGCTCAACAATTTGCAGTAGTCGAACTCGTGTTATTCCTCGCTCTCAACTTCATACCACCCTCCATCTCTTGTCCTCGAAGATAAGGTACCAAGACCGGAACTTGGCTGCTGTCGTCTGCAATGCCATTGACTAGTAAACCTAAACGCCTCTGTGAAAGTGATCCAGTACGTTTCTCACTAGTGCCCAGAGGCACTCAGGCTCGCCGCAGAACATCTCATCGTGGATCGCGAATCAGCCCGTATCTTGGAGGTACTCCAGAAACTAAAACGCATATTGGACGAACGATATGGTACACCACCGGCTCCGGTTATTGTGACAGCAACAGCATAGAGCCAGTACCTGGAGGACAGCTGCTCGATGAAATCGAAAAGCCGCAGGAATCAATCCTGGGCAACAAGTGCAAGAGAACTGCCCAGAAGTCAAAGAAGTAGACGAAGCCAAAGCACGCCAATTTCCCAACAAACAAAGATACAAGACTTGCAGTTCACTTATTTAAAAGAGGAGTATGACGTTCTAGAAAACAATGGCGGTAAACGTTGTTTTCACGCTAGCATGGCACCTATCCTTTATCATGATCTCAAGGCTAACAGGTAATGTAGAAGAGGTAGAGCCCGACTGTAACAGTGACAACATTTATCCTGAGTTCGAGAAAGGATGCAATAGTGATTTTCATCGTTCTGACAAGGATGAACGAAGCAGGAACTATGGCACTGACAGCCATGGCCTCTACCTAAAATATTAGCGCCGCGATCATGGGAACGAAATCTTGGGAGAGAAGGTGATGAGTAGTAAGGAGGAAACTTGCGAGATCAATGCATATTGATGAGGAGACGCTATACAGGAAGTTTGCATGCGGATACGCCGCGATTCTGCTCTTTTGTGTTTGATCAACCTGCCCGATTGATCTAGATTCCTTACTTTATTAGTTCACAAGTCAACAGTTCTTAGAAGTCACTGTCTCTCGCACACTTTGAGCAGGGTGCGTAATGCGAACTGCGAATCTGAAATAACCTATAGTAACTTTTCCTTATGTTGTTGTGAAAACGTCTTTTATCCCTTCAGAATCCTGGATCGTCGACCTTGGGTTTTTCTTCTTCCTCTTCATCTTCCTCTTCCTCCTCCTCTTCTTCTTTTAAATCATCTTCTCCATAATGCTGATGGTCTCCTCCCTGTTTCCTCAACTGAATCCGCAATCCCTTGACAACAGTCCCCAATCTCTTCTTCAACTCCGGATTATGCACTTGCTCAATTTGCTCATCCATCTCTTTGATCTTTACCTTCAATTCTTCGGCGACCTCATTCTCTTCCTCCTCCTCTTCGGCCGCAACTCCACCGGGCCCGGCCTCAACTTTGATGTCGCTGCCGAAATGTATAGCGAACTCCAAGCCCATCTTCTCATTCGTAATAGCAAACACCACGTCCTCAAATCCCCACTTCTCCAGCTCAGCGACCCCTTTCCCCTTTTTCTTTCCCACATCAATATCCCCATCCAAAACCTTCCTCCAAGCATTCGCAATATCCTTCACCGGATTTCCATAAGCCCCACATCCCCACGCCCCGAGTACAATCCTCCTGGCGCCCTTCCCTTTCGCAATCCTCAGCACAGCTCTCATCTTTTTCTCCACATCTTCCCTATCCTTCTTCCCCAACCTCTTGTCCCCCTCCCCACCCTCAAGTTCAGGAAACCTCAACATCCCCGCATTAACAACATCAACCCACCACCTATCCTTCACTTCTAACTCCTGCCCGGCATCATCCAAGCCTCCTGAGCCGCGGAAAACCAAAACATCTTTCGTGAACACGCCGCCGAGTTCAGGTAAACGATAGTATGTCTCGAGTAAGGAAGGGAGCAGGGTAGTACGTGCGCATAGGAATTCTTCCTGTGAGGTTGCGCCAGTGAGGACGCCGCCACCCGGTCGGAGAGGAGAAGCCATGTTGAGGATGCAGGGGTTTTGCTTCCTTGAACTTGAGGTAGTGGCACCACCTGAAGCTAGGGACGGATATTTGGAGGGGAAGGCAAGGATGTGGGCTGCTGTGAGTGTATCTGTGGTGATGATCCTTATACGAGCAGGTGCTGGAGGCTGTAGGGATAAGGTAGTCATGTCCTCCTCGAGATCATCCCTTTTACTGCCCTTATCGTTGGATTTGCTTGCTTTGCCGTAACCAAGCTCCTCGATCACTTCACCCTCCCCGCCTTTCAGCTTCCGTTTACCCTGGCCCTTCCGCTTGATGTACTGCGTTTCGTCGCCACCCTTCTCTTTCCGGTCATCGTTCCCTTCGTCCTCGCGCACATGTCCAGGGTCAACGATGAGTTCGCTGGTCTCTGACCCTTTTCTTGCTCTTGTATTAGACGCCAATATAGCAGGGATCGTTTTGTTGATGATCTGGCGAGCAAGTCGAGCACGCTGATCTTTGCGAATCGTAGGCGGAGCTAGGCCTTGTGATTTCTGTTCTCGTCCCATGATAAATGTGTGTGGTTGACTGATGTGGCAATGATTTTAGATGTGTAATAGTGATGCTGCAAGGTGTTTCAAGTGGTATGCGATGAGTTGGGCGGGGATGAAAACAAAACAAGGCAACAGGATGGTTAGAAAGGGAAGCCACTGCGGGGATAGATGAGGAAACTTTAGCCGAGGCGGGGCAAGTACGAAGGAGTCAGTTTGGGGTATAGAAAGAACGTGGGGTAGGTAATCCAGGCATATTCGAGCACGTCACTTTCTCTGAACACAATAGAATAACATTTTTCATTCACTTCTTTTGCTTTCAAGAGCTTGCTAATGTATATGGACCCAGTCTCCTCTCATAGCATGCATGCTATGCAATGCAAACGCATCGCTTGATTCGTAGTCGTATCGCCATGTTCTTCATCCATCATTTCCACCCTATCTATTAATCCCGTTCTTTCATCTCGTCCTGAGCAGTCTTTAAAAGCCCCGAGAAGTCTTTGGTAACCCACTCCCAGTAGTTGCTCCAGATGCGGATCTGAGGATCCTCTGGGCCGCTTCCACTCTCGGTGCCTAGCTTCTTGTTCATCAGGATGCTAACCTTAACAACTCCCTTTTGACTCTCCTGCAGCTTCTCAATCTCTTGCTTGACGGCGTTGTCTTTGGCCTTGACAGATAAGACGGCACGGAAGTGTTCAGCTATGGCTTCAAGACGTTGATGAGTTTCCGTAGGAGCAAGAACCATGAGCTTTGTGAGCATGAGGTTGCATAGGATTCGGACATCATGCTCATCGCTGATACCGGCGACGACGCGATCATAGCAGTCGGATAAATCAGTAGGTGCGAGCCTCGAGAAAGCTGTCTCGAGCAGTGCGTAGACGGTCTCGTATGCACTCTTTCGAATCTCGAGGCCGTCGTCAACCTTATGCTTAAATGGGCCCATTTGAACTTCGCGGACGAGCTCAGGCTTGATGACTGTCTCGCTCATAGCCATGGGTAAGAGCTGGTCAAGGGCAGGAAGAATGATGTCGGGTTTGTTGTGCATGGCGGAATTGAAGGTTGTTAGTGCCAAGCGCCGATTCTCGAGATCGGGATCGTGGAGCATCTGGACAAGCATAGGGATGACGATTGGCTTGAGATACCCATCGTACGCTTCGTCAGTATCTGCGAGAGTGTACCGAAGAGCTGAAATGACCATGCCTCGCACACTGGCTTTACGGTCGCCTAGGAATGCCTACAACCTTGAATTAGCACTGGAAAGTAACCTGGATGTCTGACAGTACTTACTTGGAGCTGCGGAAGATAAGTCTTGGGATCGATAATGGCAAGCCTCCCAATGCATTCCGCTCCAATAGCCCTGTTGTCCTCGGCTTGTGATGCCGCAACCAGATTTTGCCATAATGGAGACGCGAAAGGTATGATCTCAGACTCGGTCCCATCCTGCTGAAGAATCTCCTTGATGGAATGCAACAAGAGATACTGTGGACTGGATGGCTGGCCCATGGTCGAAAGAATGACGGGGAGATATTTGCTGATACTGCCAGCTCCAGCTCGCCCAAGGGCTACAGCAGCAGCAAGGGGTACTTGCTCAGATTTTATCGAGAAGTACTGAATGAAGAGCTGAGGGTCAATGGGAGACTGTGATCCCAGGCGAAGCGCGGACTCCCCAAGCACAACAAGTGCTAAACACTTCCGCTTCTCATCTGATGCCGTTTTGAGCTCGGTGACAAACTGGTCGAGTTTGACGCCGACGCTAGCACCGCCATATACCAATAGATTGCCAATGACTTTTCCGACAACTTCAGGGTGGCCTGCCACGCCCACCTCCTGAAGCAAAGATGCCATCAGCGCTTTGCCCGCTCCAGTTTCGCCGATTGTGCGAACCAGAGCAAGCAATGCATCCACTGAACGACCACTGATAGTTCCTGAAACGACACGACAAAGCGCAGCATTTAATTGAGTGGTCATTACCGACTTGGCATCGTCCTTGACGAACGTAGCAAGGATGATCAGCGCAGGTCCAAGAAGTTGCAGGTCGTTGGCAGTGAGTAGAGGTATGAGCAACTCAACAATCTGTGACTTGGTCTGGCCATCTAGCTGGTGTCGTGATACTGGGTTCAGGGCGAGTGTCCTAAGCGCACTCAGGCTCGCACCACGGAGAACTCGACTAGCTTTACGTAATTGAGCACCTAGTTCTAAAGCAACACTTCGCACCCACTTTGCGGAAAGCTCATTCTGGGCCTTCGTCAAGGCGATGATTGTGTCTATAGCTCGCACAGATGCAAGACGAGTGAGCTCATTCTTCAAACGATCGACTAGCAATTCAAGTCCCGCGACTCGCTTTGGTGCTGAGATCAAGCCTTCGGTGCCAGAGCTTCGGCCAAGGAAAAGTCCTAACACGTGGATAGCATTCTGTCGAACATCGAGGTCCGCATCGTTTGCGGCTATCCGATTGACTAGCGCTTCATACAACTGTTCCAAATGCTGTTGATTGTGCGATCCAGACGAGGCTGACCGAGGAGGAGTAAGTGCTTTAACGACCTGTTCAGTAGCAGCCAGTGCCTCAATTGACAGCTTGCTGTACTTGTCTTTTACGCCAAGCAGGAGGGCTGGAACAATCTTGGGTAAATATGGCTGGATTGACGCGGAAGGATGGGTATCTGCAATAGCCCCAATCAATTGCAAGGCTTCGATCCGGAGGCTGTTTGCGGTCGCAGAGGCGCTGCTTGTAGAACCACCAGCCGTAGATCTAGCGGCGTCAACAACAGGATCCGCAATCTGGCTTAAATAACCGTCAAGACCGCCGCGCTGAGTAATTACAATGTCTTTGATCAATACAACTGAGGCTTGTTTTGTCGAAGGTGGGCAGGATGATTGCTTGAGGAGCTGCGCAACACCACGGACGATATCTGGGCTGAGTTTCGCAAGACTGGCACGAGGTCCTACAGGTGGTGTTCCACCCGGAGCTGGCGAGGCGAATCCAGCAGAAATCGATGAGTTGCCGTGCAAGTCGAACATGCTGGCATCGCTACCTCCACGGCGTCGCTTTCGACTAGGAGGAGGCATCATCGACCCATGACTATGCTCATCGGCGAACTTGACCGGTGCAGGACCATCGCCCGATCTCCGCACAAGGTTCGAGAGGGTAGCTAGTACCTCTAGACGGACATTATCCTCTCGCTCCTTGAACCGTGATATGAGAGCTGGGGCTACTGAGTTGTAAAGCGTGCCGTCTTCTAACAGATCGCCGTTGCTTCGGGTAGAGATCAATGTGTAGAGGACCTTGGTAGCACATCGTCGGACCTTCCAACTCGCATCCTCGTCATCGTCGTATCCGCCCTCCTCTTCAAAATCCTCATCATCAAGCGCGTCTTCCTCATCTTCGCTCTCCATGTCATCGTCATCGTCGTCACCTTGGGCGAGGTTGGGATCGTACTTTAGATATCGGGTGGCAGAGTCGATGGATTCCTGGGTATAGATGCGCATGTCTTGAGTGCAAGAAGCCAAGAAACTCTCCAAAGCAATTAGCGCGGCTTCGAGAACTTCGTCGATTTCTGGGTCACGCTCAGCTTCGTCATCAGAGAGATCCATATCATCGTCTGCCTCTTGTGCGCTCAAGGCGCTCAAGACGAACGGAGCGAGTGTCTTCAAGTACGGGCCAAATTTTCGTGGAATAGATCTTGCCAAAGATCCGAGGATAGTAATGTACAGCTTCCGCTTGGAACGCGTAAGATGGACATCGCGCAGGTGCTCAATGACACGTGAGAGGAAGGCACTAAGAAGGGTATCTGAGAAGTATCCAGCCAGGGTCGAGATAGCGATGACGGACTTCTTCTTCATCATGGAGCTCGCACGGTCGTTCTCCAATATGTCGAATGTAATCTTCTGCAGAGCCTGGATTTCCGAGTCCTGCAACATGGGGCCAAAGCACCTCGCAACCTCGGTGAGCACGTCGATGGCGTTGCTGTCGTTTCCTGTCTCCAGGTCCACTTGAAGCATGCCTTTCGGGACTCCCGGAAGACCCTTGTGTGAAGGCGTGATGACATTGTATCCCACAAGACGTGGAATCAGCACCTTGCTGACCGCCGAGTACGCATCTGTGATCGGTTTTCCACGAGCAACACCAGGGAGCGGTCTAGGCAGCGAAACCACAACCTCGCGCAGAGCCAGAGATGGGATCGACTGGTCGACTGTGTTGTCTGTCTGCATGTTCGAGAGCTTCTCGATCATGGGAGGTAGGATTTGCTCGGGCACCTTGTTGACGAAGGGTCCCAGGCACTTGAGTGCCATGTTCTGCACCTCGCCATTGGTGTCCCCCAGCGTGAGGAGCAGTCCTTCGACGGTTTTCGCGCAGGTGGCTTGCTCGTGTTGGAGGAAGCCCGAGTGGCCAGCGCGGAGGATGTCCTGCAGGTCGCTGAGGGCCATGAACCGAAAGTCGGGGTCCTCATCGTGTAGTTTGGGGAGAAGCTGGGCTACATTGTGGGCGGTCGGATTCGGGGGCACCGAGGAGGGCGCCATGGTGGTGTGGTTGTGGGTGAGCTGCTAGAAAATGAACGTCAGCGTCCTGAATTTGGGGAGCGTGGTGGGGGATGGCGGGGTCGCTGGCAGCGCATACTTGATACGAAGACGTGGACACTACACTCCCAGGTGGGCAGTTCTAGGGGATATGGAGAAACATAAAGCTAGCACTATAGAACAGTGCAGCGATTGCGAGATAGAACTTACCGGAACCAAGTGATGTTGGGCGTCGAGAGGTTGCCCCAGGCGGGAAATGTCCCGGCGGAGGTGGTATTCTAGGGCGACGGCGAACGTCCGAGGGAGAGGGAGAGGGAGAGGGGGAAGGGGGATTGGTGTTGTATTGGTGCCAGCAAGCCGCTCACCAGGCCGCCGTGTGCAGATGTGGTGGGCCAGTGTGTTGCCTGATGCCATGCTGCCAAACTGTGGGCCCACCGTTAAGCTGCACGTGATCATTTCAACGGAAGGTCGCCCGGTTGCTTAGTGATGACGAACCTCTGACCTGATCTCCAGCTTTCAAGGTCGTCGTCCAGCATCCCAGCATCCCACCACCCCCATCCCCCTCCAATTGCTCTTTGTCCGAGTCAATTGGTATTCACGCAGCTCCATCATGGTCCTCTCCCGAGCAACAGCGCTGCGCGCCTCCTCAATCGCACGATTTGTACAACCAGCCCGAGCCATCCGCACCGCCGAGCAACAGCCATGGCAGCGAATGCTCCAACAGGGCGCCCGCAGGACGTATGCTTCAGCACACGGTGGTCACAGTGCTACCAAGACCAGCGACCTGCCCTGGTATGTCAAGTCAACGTCCTCAATCACCCCGTCGACGAAGAAGCGGGTTGTCGCAACCTGATGCTGATATGGTACATGCAGGATGGTAGGCGCTGTTACTACAACAATCGTCGGAGGTTACATCGTATTGACTCAAGACCTGAGCCATGGCGCAGAGCACGATGACGAGCACCACGACGAAAAGCACGAAGAAGGTGAAGGGGAGGCCCCCGCGGAGGAGGACTCCAAGGATGAGGGAATGACCAAGACGGAGAAGGCGAACAAGGAACAGAAGGACGACTCACCAGCCGTCACCGACACTGCAAGATATTCCGCAAATGCTATTTGTAGATTAAGGCTAACAGGATGCAGCCTACAACCCAGAAGGCCGCCAAGGGCCCGAACGAGACGTCTGGAAAGCAGGAGGGCCTATCCAACGCGGACAGCGGCCATTCGACTCCCGTTGCCGACAACCCAAACAAGAGCTCAAAGGGAGAGGGTGATGCAGAGACCGCCAAGCTCAAAGGCACTGTCGATACCAACCGACCACAGGCATAAGCAAATTCTCAAAACAGGGGGAGTAAAGTCGAATGAGAACCGAAACAAGCAACAAACTGTTCGAATTGCTCTCCTCTATCATTTTCAGTCAATGTTGCACTCTAGCAACCGCAGTCTATGGCTGCCGTGTGTATTATGTTTGGCATATAATCCTCCTACCACCGAATCATCTCGGATCCTTCAAACATGCATACCTCGTGATTTACCAGCATTGTCCCCGCTACAGCCGTCATCGAGAGCCGACAGCTTACTTGTTTCATGTGCACCAGCCTCACCTTGTGGCACTCGTCGAAACAATCCGGCAGCTTGAATATCTCTGACAAGCGCCTATCTTCTATCAGTCGAGCCACCGCCATTATCTACACTTCAGATCTTGACATTATGGGGCGCATTTCATTAGATATGTCACCTTCTCCATGACTCTCCAAACCCAAACGGCAAACCTCGAATACGAGTAATGCCAAGATTTCTAGACGCGCACCACTGATTGGTCACATCTTGTTGTGCTCACAGACCACTCTGTTCCTGGCGCGATTCTGTAAGCGCCCGGCACCCAAGCGGAATCCCCGCAACACGGTGTCACCTCCATCTGCACCTACAATTGGCTACACCTTCGCCTCATTGCAACGCGCTGCAATGCGCTTCGAACTAAACACATCCAACGGCGGGAGCTCTGCGAATCTACTGCCGCCGCATTGTGGAAACATGATGGTCTGTGAGGTGGATCACCTCCAAGAGCCAACCACAGCAAGGCGTGATGCGTACACGTTCTTTTGGAACTCCACTCCTTGCACCATGCATGTCTTAGGTCGAGTTGCTGATGAGTAGATATCAGCCCCGTTGGCCCCATCTCAACCTGATTCCCTATGCATATGCCCAGCTGCCGAACGACTGATTTTGCTTCATATAAACAGCTTACAGTTTCTGTACCACTTGTTGAAACTCCTGCTTACCACCCATAAGCTCAAAGATCAACCGTCTTAGTCTACCTTGAGCCCTCCTGAAGCTGAGCATCTGTGGATTGTAACGAAACTCAAGTGGTGGAATAGGACTCGAGTACAACCTCAAGCAAGATGGATCCCCGCCTACAACCCGGACGTCAGCACCAAAGATTCTCATGGCAGAACCCATCGCCACCAGTGGATGTATCTCTTGCGGGAGGGGCTCCAAGCTTGCAACAGCCCCAACAGCAAGCTCCGCAGCAACAACAATACCAGCAGTATCAACAACAGCAACAGCAAGCTCCACAGCAACCGCAACAGCAACAGCAGTACCAGCAGTATCAACAAAATCAACAAAATAGTCAAAACCAACAGCCCGTAACTCGAAATGATCGCGGTCTCTCATATGCGCAAACTCCCATAGAGTATCGTGGCTATGCCCTCTCACCGATCGAACCTCCTCTCCCGACATCAGCTCTTACGCCAATTGATCCCCGCCCACAATCGGTTTTCAACACCCAAGCTTTAGCTTCTCAGCCTCAGCCACCCTCGTATTTGTCTGCCACGTACCCACACGAAAAGGAACCACCTTCCCCGCTATCGCCGCATCATAGTACGCATCCAGCGCACTTCTCTCCCGTCTCCCCCATGATCGGAGTTCCCCTGATACAAACCCAACAACCACCCCAGCATATCCGACAGCGCAGCAATCTCTCTCCCATAAATACGAACGTTGGCCAATACAGCATGCCGCCGATGCCACCAACCCCTCACTCCTACCAGACTGAGACTACATCTGCGCTCCCCTCAAAAACACCAATAACGCCTATATCCCCCGGACCCATAAAGAAAGACCCTGCAGACCACCTCTCCCCAAATGTCCGGACCTCATACCCCGCAGAACCATACTCACCCCACGGCCTTACATCCCAAACCCGCCATGGAACAGTCTTCTCTCCCGACTCTGCCCATGGACCCAATGGCCTAGACTTCGCGCTCCATCAGCCCGGCCAGATCGCACACCCAAACATGGATTTATCCGGAAAAGGATCAAGCCATGAATGGAAACACTCATTATGTGAATGCGGCGACCTATCCACCTGCGTTACCGGGCTCTTCTGCCCCTGCATCCTCTACGGACGAACCTCCTACCGGTTATCCCAACGCTCAGCAAAGAAAGATCCCACAGACATGCTCTCCTATAAAACGACTAATAAACACTGCATAGTTATGGGTGCAGCGTGCGGATTGTGGGGGCTGTTTCCGATGCTGCAAAGGACAAGAATAAGACACATGTATAAGTTGGAAGGGAGTGTGTGTGGGGATGCGCTAAGGGGGTGTTGTTGTTGCTGTTGCACCGCGATCCAGAATGAAAGAGAGTTTAAGGAGAGGGAGGAGAATTCGAGACGGTTTGCAGGGCCGAGTGATGTTTATGGCAAGAAGGAGGTGATGAGTTATACGCCACAACGATAGATCGAAGTTGTTGAAGAGCATTATTGTCAAAGCACCCAGATGGTTGCAAGCATGTTGGCTCCACTCTCTTTTATGATACCCAAGACAAGAGCGGTTTTTTTTTCTCTCGTGTAATGAGTATATACGCATGTCAAATAGAATGATAGCGGACTAAGAAAACTCAGTATTTTCTCACAGGTGGGTCTCAATATGGTGCTGGTCATGGTGAAGACAAGTAAGGAGCACACTAACGAGCGCATGCTGACGCGTTTCTTTCTTACACCTTCCTATCATCACCACCACGTTCACACTCTCCGCTTCATCCTCAACTTTCTACCGTCGCAGCTATAGGCCGCCTCCACCCCCTTTATCAATAAGGTTATGATCTCCGCCACTTCAGACGATCTCTGAGCCGCCTTTCGCCGCAGCTGCGAGACTGCACCCGAAGCCCACAAGCTTGTCTGTGAAGAAATCATAGTCAAGAAGCTGAGAGCTGACGATAATAATAAAATTGTGGGTAGAAGCGGACGCCTACGCCATCGCTGATGCCAAGGGTGAGACCGACACTTCAGAGCACACTATGGGCTTAAGTCGGCCAACGACTATCACTCTGCTCAAATTTAACACACGTAAGCGGGAGTCCGGTATAAATCTTACGATGAAGTGCATTTAGTGAGGTGTAAAATATGACATCTTAGAGAATGAGGAAGTAGATGGTTTTTGTGTCGCCTCCACTCGACCTATATGCGCTTGGGGGCATGTGTTCTAGGGGAAACATGGGACAAGCTCAAAGCAGAAGAGTCGCACTAGATATGGAAGGAGGACGATGATGACGTAGGTGAATATGACACAAAAGGGAATTGACGAATATTTCCCAAGCCATGCTTCTAGGATTGTTGTACTACCACCGGGACATGTATTTGGTGTAATATGGGTACGCATGTCTTGAGTGGCAGGACGATGGAAAAGGGGTGGAAAGGTGGGGATATTTAGGCATTTTGGCATGCGCAAGATTGACAAAGGAAGATTCACATGAGGGAACATGGAACAAAGATAAAAGTACACCGCTCAGCATAAATATAAACGTCTGCTCTGGGTTTCGGATCTGGTGGCAACAAGGGCTGGTGTAAATTTTACCAATTTGAAGTCGAGGGTGAAAGTGAAGGTGCGCGCTATTCTCTCACTACAAGCTACCACAATTAGAAATTAAAGTTTCTTCTGCAATCCTCTTCTCTCTTTCGAACATCACACCTGCAACATGTCATCGCAACTATGGACACGTCTCTCCCCCTCCTTCGTGAGGTTGTCAACTCCTCTTCTAAAGCGCAGCTGCAGGATATCCTGCACCGCATCTGCGAGTCTTCGCCTGCGGTTCTTCAAGATACGATTCATCGCCTCTGCGAGGTCTCGTCCGAGGCACGGAAAATCGTGTGCGATGACTTGATTCTTAAAAAGCTGAAGGAGATCCCGGCTGTGGTTCCCGATGCCAAGAAGGAAGCTGCGGCCGAGCCAAAAGCTAAAGCTACGAGGGTCACTGGACGCAAACGGAAGCGGGAGCAAGCCACCGTCAAGGTCGAAGATAGGTGGCAGGTTTGCGAAAACTGCGATAAATTTTTCGACATCCATAACAATGCGGGTAGAGATTGTGTGAGACACAGTGGTATGTCTTTCTTTGAAAAGCAATTAAGTTGATTGAAGTTCTACTGATGTTTCAACAATCAAGGCGAACCCAACATTACTTGGCCGGGTGAATTCCTCTGGAGTTGTTGTGGCAAGCTTCGTAGTAACTACGGATGTGAGATCTCTGCTCACATGACTGAGAGCAAGGAGTTCAAGGAGTTCAAGGCGACCAGGAATCGATCGGAGCTTTGAGGTGGAGGGGGAGAATTGTTACGGGGTGACGGATGAAGATGCCTCTGAGTGATTGAGGATTGGCGATACAATCGCTCGTGAAATTTTAGGGATGGAGCAGACTGGATATCAGGGTACCATCAAGAATCTTAAGCTTGCCCCAGGGTTTTTTGTTTGCAGTCTGGACTTTCGATGTGAATGAGGTGAGGTGAATTTGAACTACTCCCCCACGAATAGCCCATCACTCCGAATGCCAAGCTGTAATTAATCTACCCGTTCAACCCACTTCCTCTAATCCTCCACCACCATGAACCCCTCTTCCATTGGTCTCCGCGAGGCCATTAACATCGCTTCGTTCGATCAACTTACGCCACTCTCTACCGCATCTACTCAACTTCAATAGAAGCTAAGCAAGTCATCAATAAGCATCCCGTCATCATCGACTCTGTGTCTCACATTCAACTCCAAGCTACCTTTCTTCGCGCATACAGGATCTCAGATCAAAGTCTAGAAAATCGTCGACAACGAGCGTATCGTGAAGCCTCCGATAGTAACCGAACAGACGTGAAAACAAGGGTAAAATCCACTTCAAGGCATCTTTCATTGTCTCGGGTGTGGCAAGGCCTATCATTCTCTGAACAATGGACCTAAAGCATGTAAGCGCCACCTTGATGAGACGTGTATCCTCCCTCCCTCTCACTGTCTTGGTTCTTTACTAATATTTAGAATAGTAAGGCTAGAAGTCAAGGACTACTATCCGTTTCACGAAGGTTGCAACGAGAGATGGAACGGATCTCCGATGCTTCTCGAGGTATGTTTATAGGGGGAGCTGAAATTCCACGTCAGCGGGCACGTGTTTTCGTAAACGATCCGCGTTCACTGTGTAACGATAGGAGTATCATCTTGCGACCTTCATCCTAGACTACCTTCCGTATTTAAATTGTACTATATTTGTCCATCTCATTTCTTACGATGGACCCTACCACCCCCTTTCCCCTTGAATCTATCAATTCCTTCACTCTTAGTCGACACCACGGCACAATATGGCATCTTTACACTACAACGTTAACCAAAAGGCCTACCCTGAGGGATTATATTACGATTGCTATGAGGCTTCGAGCGAAGCTAAAGGCTGCCAGATCACTGATCATCCGCCGAGTAAGGTGAGGAGGGCTATGACGTTCGATATCAGGATTCACGCGCGGATGTAAAGTTAATTTTCGCAGGGAGACGGTATCAGATTTCAAAGATGATAGACTACAAAGCTGTCGACCAAAACGACGTACGAGATTGACCTTAATTTAACGCATAGAGTCTTATTCCTTTGCAACATGCCTCCCCTTCTCACACGGCTCCTCATCCCCCGATCTCTCACAACACGTCCACATAAAACCCGTTGGATACTCTTCCTGGTTGTATACTGTATCCTCTGGGCCTTGTGAGTCATCCCAGTCCATCCATATATCGGCATCATAATCAACCTTGAGTCTCCCTGTTTAAGAACCAAGTTCAGCATCGGGCTTCCCAAATACAGTGGGCGGACATCTGTACCTGAGTGGTATTTACAAGCTCCATCGTTGTTTTTAATGATATTGTAGACCTTTCGGCAGTTTTTGCAGAAGTGATAGTTCAGCCCCTCGTCATCATTGGCTTCAGGCCTGACTTGGCTGCAACTCATAGTCTCTTATCGTGATGTTGGTAAAACTTGGGATAATTTTGGAGTGAAGAAGTTTAAGGAGATTGGAAGGAAGTCAAGTAGAAATATCTCAGGCAGAAATGTAGAACGAAGTGTCAAATCTTAGGCAAGCCATTTGTAGAGGTACTTGGTGATAATAGTTGCTTGGGAGATGGGCTCTTGAAGATTGCAGGGGTTCACGTCTTCGCGTGTTCACGTGATTTTGTGATTGATGAATGTGTCTGCCACCAACGCCACATTTCTTACAGCTTGGCACTATAACTATGCAGATGCAAATGTAAGAAGAGAAATTAGTTCTAGATGATCCTTCTACCCTGTCTTCTCTGTTTATTCTACACATCGTTCTTTGCCGAATTAAGTAGTGATCAATTACCCTTTGTCTAAGACTCCAAGGAGAAAAACAAAATATACCCATACCAATGTTTGTCACGCGTACGGCTTCCTATCCTCAGCCATGAGCTGATCAGTAGGCTGAGCACCGCACTCCCATGCGAAGTCAGTGAGGTTGTTTGACACGTTCACATCCGCTCCTGGTCTAGTGCCCAACAGCGTAGTAGAGAGTTCTCTAGCTCATAAGCATCCTCGGTGGTGGTGACAGCAGCTGAATGCTTGGTACCAGCTTGTGGTTTGCTAGTGTTGTTCCATACGACAGGTATCGTAGTAGGTGGCTGATGCTGATACAGAGGCTGATACTGAGGCTGATACTGAGGCTGATGCTAAGACTGATGCTGATACTGATGCTGGGACTGATATTGGTTGGTTGGTACAGGTCTATTGCGTATGGCTTCAGCTTCTTGTCTCAGAGCTGGGTTGTTCGCTAGGATCTGGTCAAACTACTCGCGGTAGTGAGGAGTCTCCTGCCAATTGGTTGCTCTCTTTCGTGGGTCGGCATAGCAGCAACGCCCCGAGGAATGGTTTCCTGTGCAGAATTGGCAGGGCATTCTAGGTTGAGCATTATAATTACCCTGGCTTCGGCCTCAGCCTCTTACAGTCACCTCTATCAGGGGCACGCCACGCGTATTTTTTGTTCACTCGTGATCAACATGAACGCGTGATGACAAGCCTTCCTGTGGGGAAATTCTAATGAAAACTGAACGCCCGGTCAATGATGCACATGTGAGAACACACAGCTCTGAGCGCAGCTACCTTCAAACTCTATCCAAGTGTTGAGAAGATACTCAAACCTGCTCTCTCTCACTGCCTGACAATACAGATTCGACCATCAATATATCAATGACTACTAATATATTCTTATCTTTCGTAATATTAACAATAATGAGAAAGTAAAAACATGTATTATCTTCTTTAGCATAAACGACGGAATCGGAATGCCCATTTGTTGCCACTAAGTCTGGGGTCGGGTGTTATCATCGTTAACAGCGTAAATTCACAGTATATAATTCAATGGAAAGACGCATACTTAGTCTATGTTTGGGAAAGTTATGCTATTCTCACTTCGAGGTCTATGATAGGAATGAACTACTCGTTGCTCTACATGAGAGATATACGAGACTTCAAAGATACCAATTAAAAGAAACGAATCTTTTTACTTCCGCAAATGCATGCTAGGACTAACATATCTAGTATTCGAATACAAATATCCATTGAAGCCAAATTGTTTTTATCCGTTCTAAACCATTCGCCTAGTGTGATAGGACATGCGCCATGTGTCACTCTTTCTAACATGTCAAATGCGATTGTCACTCCAATGTCCATAACCACACTTCATGATTTTACGTATTTTTAGAGTAGTTAAATATCTTCTTTAATGTTGAAGGCGTTTTGGTCCAATGGATATCGTATCAGCTCCTTTTCTTACAGCTGAAATGCGCCACTGTCCCAAAAGCAAAGAAATCCCGATTAAGAAAGGATATCTTCTCACTTCTTACAAGAGCCCGATAACGTCCACATATTATTCATCGCCCATCTAAAGTTATGACTACCCCACCATGAGCCTGTAGTCCGACCCCGGGCCCTTTCATCTTCAGATCGCCCACCTGCCGCATCAAGCTAGTTGCCGAAGCGCCCTATGCCCGCCATAGACTCTGAAACACCTATCAAGATAGCACATGTGTGCATTCACGATGACCCGACAGCATCACTTGTTCCTAGTTCGCTAACCCGGGACCTTCCTTTTCGGAAGTCAAGCGCCACGACTTGCAAGAGACCATAAGAGACCAGGGCGAAAATCATGATCTCACCGTGTGGCTTGTTCCTTGCAGCACCATCTATGTCGCTCAGCCAATCAGCAGAGAGGATTAGAGTATGTGCAAGAGATGATTGAAGCAGGATGGATGTCATATTGATGAACAATTAGTCACACTATGGCTAGACGACCAAATCAGAAGGTAGAGACATTTGAAGAAGGTAAATGTCTAGGAAATAGAAGCGCAGGACCTCGCTGGATGCAGTTACGCGGACGTGCGGTTGAAACTAGGTTAGAGTTGGCGATAAATGGCTTGTCCCGCATACACATTAATCAATTGCGTACCTGATCGGCCAGGGCAACGGTAAGAACTGTCGGAGTCCACCGCGAGTTCTGTGGAAGTGAATTTGTATAAGAGACCTCTTGGGTAGCCATCTCAGGCTTTTGAAATCAGTCACGATCGAAGAGCTTCATCTGACCATCGCTTGTGTCAACAATCATTCTTTTTCAAGACATCCACTTGACCAACGCCATTATGCATTTCCTCTCAGCCGTTCTGCTCTTGTTGGCTCCTATCTCCCTCGCCCTCCCCACCACCCTCGTCAACACCTCGCCTCTCGAGAACTCACTCGAAGCAAGAGCATGCCTCACTACTTGCGGATCCACCTGCTACACTTCTGCCCAAGTCACTGCTGCACGCAACGCTGGGGCTAGCTACGTTGCGAACGGTGGAACTGCTGGAGGAACCACCTACCCTCACGTGTACAACAACTACGAAGGCTTTGATTTCCTAGTTACTGGACCTTACTACGAGTTCCCAATCAAGTCTAGCGGCGTCTTCACTGGCGGTAAGTCTCTCCTCGTGCTAATTAGTTTGAATCAGTACTGATTTGATCTAGGCTCGCCGGGAGCGGATCGTGTGATCTTCAACAAGGCTGGATCCCGTGCTGGAGAAATCACACACACTGGTGCAAGCGGTAACAACTTCGTTGGGTGCACTGGCACTAGCTAGAGGATGGATTGAAGTTGGATTGCAGTCATGTCATAGCAATGATAGAAGAAAATTGAATGGGTTGATGACATAAAAACAAATTCAGCCAAGCGATGAAACAAAAAGAGCTACAAAGTTCAACCAGGTGTTTGACAAGTTCACTGACTTAATCACATATGCATGTAACAGACATGACAACACTACCAGTACGCAAGTAGTCCTCTCATATACCATAAAACTTCAGTGATAAATACGAGCCGTGTTGCGGTGCCATCTTCAAACTCTGCGGAATAACGAATACCAGACTTTACAGCGTTATGGACCAATAACAATGATGTCCAGCTTTCTACATCTGCACGATCAGCTTCATCTATTCTTATCCCTTTACCCCCAGTGAAATTGGAGTGAGGGGTTCCAGTTGTTATACTGCCGACTATGCTATGTATGGCAATATATGACTTTTTTCTCCAGTCTATCGTAAGAACTCGCTGTTGCATAGTTTATTTAGGAAAAAAACCTGAGAGCAGCTCAAAAACTCGAGTCAACAAGCTTGCAGTGCCGACGAGAAAAAGAATGGATCCTTTTTGGAATAGAAACCCTACTACAGAGGAAGCATATGTTCTTGATCAAGTAAATATAGACAGAAGGCAGAGGCACCGTCTCACTCTTTCTGTATCTTCCAGCTGAACTTGTACCACGTATGTTTAACATCCGTCACACTCTTCAAAGCCAACGAAATCTCCAACTTCCTCCCTCCATCCCAACCATCACGATCTGAGTCACCAACATCCACCCTCTCCCCGGCCCTTTCACTTTTCTAGAAATTTAAAATATCCTCGACAGCCTTATCCACCGTCTTTTTCAACATCAATAACACATTCTCCCCAAACTTAATATTCGCCCTAACAAGCACCTTCGTCTTCATTACGTTCATCTCCTCTTCTTGCACCACCACCGCAACTCTGTGTTCGTTCTGAGTTGGATGAGTATTGGAGTCGAACAAAAGTATTGATACGCGTGACGGCTCGAGATTTAGCCCATGGGCGTTGCGAAGGAGAAAGGATATGTTTTCTGTGATGAAGTAACAACAGGATTAGTGAGTGCTTGGTGATCGAAGTTATGGAGGAGATTTGTGGTAGAATACGGAATATGAGATATATATGTACCTGAGAGGGCTTGCATATCGTTATGCGTAAGCGTGCCGCGGCTCGGGTTGAGCGAGGTGAAAATATGCTTGTGCAGAGGGTCGGTAGAGTGCATGGTTGAAGGGGCTGGTTTGTAAGAAGAAATGGATTTGGAGGAGAACATTGTTTTCTGATGTTTGATTGAAGTCCACAAGGCGCGGCTGTGAGATAATGTATAAAGATTTCATGGGCGAAGGTGTTGCCTAGCAGGGGGTTTGGCCTTGTCCAATTGGATAGAATGGGAAGCGAGCTGATTTGCAACCGGGGTGGAAACCGTACTGTATACGAAATGAGCTCAGTTCCAAGATGATACTTAAGTCTAGGTTCGGTTCGAAATCGGACAATTACAGTGGTCTTAAAAATACTGGCTACGTCCTTATATATACATTGAATTCGTAGACGAAGATGCTATTCTATGAGTCCGACAGTAGCGGAAAGAAAGAGCACTTAGATGGCTTTACTTATACTATGAAATCCCACTTGGTACTTTTGCATCGCTTTTTTGCGATTCAAGCAATGGGAATTTTCTCCTCTGTTTGTCCCTCTTGCTTCTTCTTTGCATCCTCCTCAAGCTTCTTCTTCGCATCCCATTGCTTTTCCTTGCTTATCTTGTCCAGAATCGGAGCCGCACCCTTCTCTAGCAAGATCTTTGCCACGTCTCGTCCGAAGGTTTCTGCCTCCTCGACAGATTTGACTTTTCGCGCGACTTCATACTCCACTGATTCCTTGCCGTCCACGCTGACAACGATAGCCTTGAGAAACATTTCCTGCTCGTCCATGTCTCCCTCTATTTCGATAGCCTGGCCATCTTTGTCGTAATCCTTCGCTGGTTGTGTTCCTGTCGCTACACCAGTGCCACCTCTCCACGACGTCTCGATCCCAATTGGCACACTGCATCCTCCTTCCAGTGTTCTTAACAGCGCACGCTCTGCAGAACAAGCTCTTGTGGTGCGCTCACATCGAATTTTGTTGAGCAACTCCTTCATCCCTTCATCATCCTTCCGAATCTCAATCGCCAAAGCACCCTGACCAACAGCATACAGCATACCCCCATTGCTGCTGCTCAAGTACTGTGCTATCCTGTCACCCCAACCGATTCTTTTAAGTCCTGCTGCCGCTAATATGATTGCTGCGAAGGGTGAATCTTCTGCGTCAAGCTTGGCTAGTCGTGTTCCGAGGTTGCCTCTGAGATCTGCGAATTTGAGACTGGGATATAGTCGCCGTAATTGCGCGGCACGGCGGATAGAGGAGGTGCCAATGGTAGAGTCAGGTGGAAGTGTCGCGAGTGTTGTATCTTTCGGGAGGCGCGGAGATATGACGAGTGCATCGCGGGGGTCTTCGCGCTCGAGGATTGCTCCGATCATGAGATTGTCGGGTAGCTGTGTGGGCATATCTACGATATTTCATCAGCACTGTACCACCCAGCGCCTATAACATTGAGTATCCGTACCTTTCAAGCAATGCACAATGAGATTCAACTCCCCACTCTCCAGCATCGACTCCAGTTCGCCTGTCCATAAGCTCTTCGCATTTTCTCCTTGACTAAGCTGCTGCAAAGGCGTCACTTTGTCTTTGTCTCCTTGCGCCAATACGGGACAGATGTTGTATGTTCGGCCTGGATTTGCTGCTTTGAGTGAGGATGCGACCGCTCGTGCCTGTATTTGGGCGAGTGTAGACTGCCGCGTGCCGATGTTGATTGGTGGTGATGAGGCCATAGCGAGGCCGAATGTAGCTGACGGGGATGGAAGGATGCGGTTACCCAGATATGCTCTTGATAGTGAAGGATTTGTGTCTTATGAATACTTTAAATGGGCAGATGTTGAGGTTTGCGATGGGATGGTGCGAGGTGTGGATGTAAACTTTTGGTGGGCTGGCGGGGGCAAATGAATCCTTGCCTGCTGCGGTTAGCTTAGGAATCAGGGTCCAATGCACATGTTCCCGAGCTACTCCGTGGTTCGGAAAAAAGGCCGGACTCACAACACTGACTGTTCTTGCTGGGCAGGAACTCTAGAACAGCTGTATTTTTAGAATAGGAATTAAAAACATACATAAAGAATGAAAAGGTCAGTCTTTCTTTGTTAACTTTGTTAACTTTGTCAAAATAGTTACATGTTGCCGTAGAGTTATTCTGCTTTGCATAGGGTTGCGAGTCCGGACTTCCCCCCGAACCGTGCGGTACTCCAACTTTGCTCACAGGAACAATAAGAAGAATGTGTGTACTTCAAGATTTGATTTTCATCCACCCTGGTCATTTAGGCTCTCATTGGTGTTTGTATGGTTCATTATGGAGAGAGATACGTTAAGAAAAACGCAAATACGGTTCTCGGGCAGATGAACGCAATGGCTAAGACGAGGATTCAGTTTATTGCCCAAGTGGCATTTGAAATTATATACATATTCTTCCCATTACGACTTTAGTCTCCGAACTATTTCATGTCATATGCTATGTTGAAGCGATAGCCCCATTCTTCATCGTCTGTACGAACGCCTGGAAGGCCAGCTCGGGTTCTAGACACTCGTTAGCACCTCCCTTCTGTTTTTATGGATGGGTTCAAATTACGATAATAAGGGACCTCATGGCCAGCCCCATACACCCTCAAGAACGACAGATTGCCCTGCGTCTTGAAGGTTCCACCCTCCTTCCCTTTTACGGTGTAAGGGGCGAGAGACTTCGCGGCAAAGGCCGCAGTGCCAGAATAGCTGATTACATTGGCGACCGAAAGACTTCCGAACCAGTTGCAAATCCAATCAGCATCTCCAGCCCAGATAAGGGTAGTAACACCAGCGGCAACGACTTCACTAAGCGCCGAGACAAACGATCGCGGGTTATCACCAGTAGTCGCAAATTTGTTGTACGGCGCATTCGGGCACTCCTGGTATGTGCTCTTTGCCCCAATTGCCTTTACGACTGCTGCGCTTTGTAAGTACGCAACATAGTTCTCTGGTGGCTCAGGATCGTCGCTTGGAGCCCGAATATCGTAGACATCGAAATCAGAGATTGAGGATAAGGGGCCCTCAATGGCGTTGTAGCATGCAGTGTCTGCCTTCGTACAGTCCGCATTTGTACCAGAGGTGGTGCACTTCTTTAGCGCGGGAGCGCAGGTGTTGGTATATGCGCTCATGTACTTGGTGTACTGAGCCGAAGTGATTAGGGGCTTGTACGTGTTGTTGTACGAGTACTGAACATAAGCCTGCTCCTGAATCGTGGCGTCAAACCAGCCATTATTGATACCTAAGGCGACGATGTTGATGTTAGTTCCAGCGTTGGCCTTGTTCTGATCTAAAATGTACTTCGCAAACTCGGGCCCGTAGTGGCCACCATAAGACTCGGTAAAGATACCAAAGTCTCGGCTTTCGTATTGAGGGAATGAGGCGTAGAAGGCTTGGATGAGTTTCCACACATAGGGAGCTGCAGTCACTGTGGAGGTTACACTATCCGTGCCGTAGGAGAAGCCAACACCAATGGGCTGATCAATGTAGAGCATGTTGGCATAGTTGTTGAAGCTGTTGGTGTTGTTGACGGGAGTGGTGTTTGCGGAACCGACTTTAAATTTGCAGGGGCCATTTTCTTGAAAGAGTCCAATCATTGACGAACATCCAGGACCACCTAATGAAGGTTAGAACTTAGCACGTAGCCGCTATAGCTCGGGACAAACCGTTGAACCACGTTGCAAGAGGTGCTGTAGTTGGGCTGTTGCGGGCCTCAAAAAACCAAAACCACATATTCATATTATCGCCAACAGTAAGATATCCAGAGTACTGCTTGACACCCGGAGTGGTCTCGCAGATGCCAGAATTGTTGACAAACTCAATCTTGGCTCCCGTTGCTACAAAACATTAAGCTTTCTTTCTTCTTAAGAATGTTGGTATATTACCAACCTGCATGTTCAAACACATTGTATACAACACCGGCACGCTCCACGACCGATCGCTTGTCGTGTGTATTCGCTGACGCTGGAGTTGGAGCGGGAGCAGCAGACACAAGTCCCGCAAGGACGGTGGCGGAAGCCAGAAGAGAGACGAAGAATCGCATTGTCAAGTGAGAGAAGACAGATGCTGTGACAAGAAAACGTTTCTCGGGAACACAACGACTTATATATAAATGTTAACGATTTGCGGTTCACGGACCAGTTTCGTAGGAAAGCAGGTGATGTGTGAGCAAGCCAAGCTTAATTAAGTAGGTGCTTAAAGCAATATGTGTGGACGCCGCAAATCAAAGGCTGTACCACGATGATCGAGAGTAGTGAATGTCTGGGATAGGGTGGCGCCTTAATGCCGGAGCGAAGGTTCGGCAGGGAAGGTGCACGCATGTCGGTTTTTGTAATATTGACTAAACGAATGGGGAAGCTGGACTTCATGCTGTTCATTACTAGCAAAGTGATATCTAAACGAATCAACCGGCTCATAGCGGCTGTGTTGTATGTTTCAGACGATGTGAGGATCTTCGTAAAGATCAACGAGAAGCAGTACCTGCCAGTGTGTTTACCGTTCAGAGTTAATGATGTTGTTTCCCATGGTTATGTGAAACAAGGGGTGGTTATGGTGGGGATGTTGTGGGCAAATCAAGACTGCGAGCAAATCAGAAGAGAGCAAAGCCCTTCGACGGACATCGTTGCGGTATCAACGTCGATTGGGAATAGAGCGGGCGGCAAGCAGGTCTCCCGCCAGGAACCAGGTCGTGTGAGGAAGGTTGCACGGGTGGTGTGGGTAGAATGGAGACGGATAAGCGTTCTTAGCGAAGGCTTGTGCGGGAGATCTAAAGCTTGAACGTATTTCGCGCGTCCGATTGGCGGTAATGCAAGATGCAACTCCTAAATCTCCTCTCGCATCGGCCCGCGTGCTCAGACTTATCAAGCAAGATCAAGCTTCAGTATATTGCTTGCCACCTGCCAAATTCAGCAAATGTCAACTGCCATAAACGGAGACAAGCCTAGCTAAAAACCCTCAACCTAGATTGTAGGATCTACGAGGTTTCGAGAAAGCACGTTTAATGTAGGATATCTGAAGATGTGTTGCTTCGAACTCTCCGATCTAAGTATACCGTAACTCAGATGGAGTGATTTTTTTACTTGTGCATCTCATACCGGGTGTAGTTACTCGTGACCTGTATTCGAGTGTCGAGATGAGGGGCGATTGAGATGCCTGAGATTTACGTGTAGAACGGTGAGGAGTGTTCGATTTCAGCACATCACGCACGCTAAGATATCAGTTCAGAACTTGCTGGCAGTAAATGATTTCTTGTAAGAGGCCCGTAGTTGATCAGTCCTCGACAAACGCCTTGGAGCATTCAAAAAAAAAAAGGCAAGAGTCAAACATTCGGTCGACGTAATACTGACAAGCAGGCAGCTCGAAAGAAGCGTTAGGGTGTCAAAGTCAGTGAACGTCTCCACAGCTAGTTCGATCAGGCACTGGGCATCTGCCTTGGCTTTATCGCGGAGTCGGTTTTCGTATTCTCAAGACTAAGCCACTTTGTAAAGGCGGTGCAACCTAGACCTAATCGGCGGGTCAGGTGCAATTGGTCAGAGCTCACTAGCGGCTTGGTCCATGATAGCTTGACAGCAACATCGTGCCAGCTCCTACAACAACACCGACTACCTCACACGAACTTGTCACACGCCCTCCACATTACGTGGCTCAGATCTAGAGCTATCGCACTTTCTTCCTACCGAGTCTCTCATTCATCCGCCCATTCTTGCTGCCTATCGCTTCACTGTTAGCCTTCTAGAGGAGCACGCTCGAGCTCAGCATCTCCATCGATCGCGCCGTATTGCCCTCCGACACCGCAAAGCACTTTACAACATGGCTTCAAGAAAGAAGGTTCTCCTTAAGGTACTGCGACTGTATGGATTTTCTATGACCACTACTGACGTACTTTCAGGTCATCATCCTGGGAGACAGTGGGGTAGGAAAGACGAGCTTGATGAACCAATACGTACGGAGATCCCAATACGATTCGCACACCGAGAAGAACACGTTCGCTCACATAGACATTGCAGGTCAACAAGAAGTTTAGCGCGAGCTACAAAGCCACGATAGGTGCCGACTTCCTCACAAAGGAAGTTCTGGTCGATGACCGACTAGTAACCATGCAGGTGGGTTGGCAGAGTCAAGGAATATAAGCATCTTGCTGATAACAACCAGCTTTGGGACACTGCAGGACAAGAACGCTTCCAATCGCTGGGCGTCGCATTCTACCGAGGCGCCGACTGCTGTGTGCTGGTGTATGACGTCAACAACTCAAAGAGTTTTGATACACTGGATAGCTGGAGAGACGAGTTCTTGGTGCAGGCCAGCCCAATGGATCCAGAGAGCTTCCCCTTTGTATGTGCTCATGCTGATGACTTCGGGAAATGCCAACGCTGACTCGAAGCAGGTCGTAATCGGCAACAAGATTGATGTTGAGGAGAGCAAACGAATGGTTAGTTTTTCCATCATACATAGACCTGAATTTGAAGTTAACAAGTTCGCCTTTCAGATCTCGTCAAAGCGTGCCATGACTTTCTGCCAGTCCAAAGGTGGTATACCGTACTTCGAGACGAGCGCAAAGGAGGCCATCAACGTAGAAAACGCATTCGAAGGTACATACGACCCATATTCACTGCGCTATACACACTGACATGTTTTTTTATAGTTATCGCGCGACAAGCGCTTGCCCAGGAAGAAGTGGGCGAATTCAACTCTGACTTCCCGGAGACCATCCCTATAGACCTGAAAGGCAACGAGGGAGGCTGCGCGTGTTAAAATATCTGTAGAATCAGATCCTAAGCTACTGTTCTATTGCATAGTCTTCTCTTCCTTGCGCTGGAGTTTGGGGTTATGGTGTATGCATAACCGTTCATCGAGCGTCAGATTTGGACTCTGCTTATTCTCGTCGTTCTTAGGGTCGAGGGTCATATAGCGTATGGTGTTGCTTACATAGTTGCCTAAAGTGTAGAAATACTCATACTTGCCCCCATTCACTTGTGCCTGATATGCGAGGCGGGTTCTGGGTGACGCATGGCGCGTATCTTATCCGAGTGTGGCTGGTGACGCCACAGACGGGGAGATCCAAAACGCGAACCTTGTAGCCGTTAATCGCCGAGACACTATTCACCACGAGTCTAGGGCATACGGCACACGACATCAGACACCCACGTTCATTCTTTAGCCCACGCCTCAGCACCCTCCTCCTTAGGACTCCGATCTGGTCACCGGGCCAAAACTTCTATGGGCTGCTCAAATGCCTTGCGCCCTTCACCTCCTTTTCTAGATTCCAACATCAACCCTCTTTCTGCACAGCGGCCTCCCTAAGGTCTGCATTCCCGGACACCATGTCTCCACCGCTCTCTCTGATAATTACCAATACAACCGCCCCGCGCGCAAGCGAAGACACACAGGATGGAAGAAGATATTCACAGGAAATTGAAAGCCCGATATTGTCGCCCGCGAGCGTCGTCAGCACATGGAGCGAGAAGAAACCACATTCCAAGTTTCGGCATACCATCGGGATCATACTGCTGCTGGCCACAGTAGTTCTCTGGACGGCGTCGAACTTCCTGGCGTCGGTAAGTTCCCCCATACCCACCCGACTTCAGGAAGCGCACGGAAAGCTGACAAGATGGTTGAATAGACAATCTTCGCAGACGACTCCTACTCCAAACCCTACCTCGTAACCTACGTAAACACGACCTTCTTCATCATCCCCCTCCTCCCCATGTTCCTCTTCCACCTCTACGACGACCGCTCCAACCCCTCGAAACGCAGCCCCATCCTCGCCCAGGCCCGCGAGCTGCTCCAGCGCCGCGTAGGCCGCTATAAGCTCCTCCGAGACCACGAGTCCTCTTCCTCCTCCATGAGCTCGAAATCCATCCGAGACCGCAGTTCAGGCGCGAGCGACATGCTGCTGGGCCACGATATGGGCGACAGCCAGGAGTTGCCGCTGGATGGAACGGAGGGCTTGACGTTGCAGGAGACGGCGAAACTGAGTCTGGAGTTCTGCATCCTGTGGTTTCTCGCCAACTACTTCGCGGCCGCGTGTCTGGAATACACGACCGTAGCCAGCTCCACGATCCTCGGTTCCACATCCTCCATCTGGACGCTGCTCTGCGGCGCCCTGATGCGCGTCGAGCGGTTCACGCTCCGGAAGTTCCTCGGCGTAACCGCGTCGCTCGCCGGCGTCGTGCTCATCTCCTCCATCGACGTCTCCGGCGAGACGGACGAGAACAGAGGCTCGTTTCCGCACAAGTCGCCGCGGGAACTCGCCATCGGAGACACAATGGCGTTTGTGAGCGCCGCCATGTACGGCTTCTACGCCGTCTTCATGAAGAAGCGCATCGGGGATGAATCCAAAGTGAACATGCCCCTTTTCTTCGGATTGGTCGGGTTCTTCAATATCCTGCTGCTCTGGCCTGGACTCATCATCCTGCACCTGACCAAGATCGAGACGTTCGAACTGCCGCCCACGAAGAAGATCCTTACTATTGTGCTGGTGAACTCGGCGAGCAGTTTGGTCTCGGATTTCTGCTGGGCGTACAGCATGCTGCTCACCAGTCCGCTCATCGTGGCGGTGGGATTGAGTTTGACGATCCCGCTGAGTCTGGTCGGGCAAATCGTGTTGGATAAACAGTACGCTTCCGCGCTGTACTGGGTCGGGGCTGGGATCATGTTCATTGCATTTTTGTTTATTAATATGGAGGGGAAGAAAGACGCAAACGATGGGCCTGGGCCGGGCGAGCACATTCCGATATTTGACCAGGGAGAGGATGCACGGCAAAGGGACAGGAGGAACTCGCTGAGGCGAGATTCTATTAGAAGTAGTAGGAGTGAGCGGAGGAGAGACTCGATACGGAGCCTGGCGTAGGTTTCAAGCTTTGCGTAGACTTCAAGCGTTTATTTGTTGTTGTTGCTGTAGATTTCCGCTTGGATACCATATCACCATCAAGGGGTGCATAGGGCATGGCGTTGTCAGATCATTTAGCGGCTCACAGCAAGCTGTGCATATAGAAGAATGTATTATACATATTCATACGACCTATAATAAGATTCTAGTATGGGAGGGTATCTTGCTTTTCGATGCCGATTTTAAATATCACTCCGCTGGAGCTGCAACGCCTTCGCTATCACCACCGCCATTCGACTTCGCTTCCCGTCTCCTCTCCTGATTTTGTCCCCCATTCATATTTTTACTATATCCATTTCCTCTCTTCCCCCTCTTCCTGTCCCCTTTACCGCCCCTCCCACCCTCGTTCTTCCTACTCCTACCCCCTTGATATGACCGATCCCTATCATTCTCCTTCTTCTTCTCCTCGTTCTCCTTCCTATACCTCGCCCACTCCTCTTCCTCTTCGCACTCTTCCGCCTCCCAGCCCTCCTTCTCCATAAACTCCTCGAGATGTTTGGCGATCTTCGGCTCCCAGACTTCAGGGCCTTTTTCGAGATCAGAGTATTCAAATGTGTTGCCAGGTGAGCCGGGGGTAGGGAGGGAATAGTCGCCTTGCCGAGAACGAACGAGGGAGGACATCATGCCGAGGGAGGAACAGGCGAGGCCGAGGTCGTGGCACAGGGAGCGCACGTAGAAGCCGGAGGTTACGGTCATGCGGAGACGGGCGGCTGGTGGAGAGGGTGTAGAGTCTGTCATGGGCGTGTCGGTTGTTGTTTCTGGTTTTGCGAGGGATGGTTGTGCTGTGTCCTCTGGTTTTGCGTCCATGTGCTGCAATATCGGTTGAGCAGATTCGTCTTGAGTTCCTTCAGTCGTCTGAGCAGAAGTCTCCTCCTTTACTGGTAGCGCGCCAGACATGGCTGGTTCGTCATCCGTCTTCGGTTTCTTAGGATGTGATTCTCCATTCGAGACATGGTCCTCAACTATCAGTTTCGGCGATCTCGAGCGTTTTCTCCCCCTCGAATGTTCCGCATCCTCCTTTCTTATCCCTAACAGCTTCTCCGCGCCAATCTTCTCCGTTTGATCCACCTCGTCCGTCGGCCACGCAAACTTATGACTCCCCGGCTCCAACCACTCTACCATTTCCAATTCTAATACCTCTACAGGTCTTGCTGCTACTTCAGGTATGTCGCCTCCAGCCCTTGCATACTCATACATCTTCTTCCCATCCACCTTCAGCGCCGAAAATATACTCGGCTTCTGCATAATCTTCCCCCTAAACTGCTCTAGCTTCTCATCCACCAACTCCTTAGTCACATGCTCATAAGGCGCCCTACTGACTATCTTCCCTACCGCATCATAGCTGTCCGTCGCCGCGCCAAAGAGCACCACGCACTCATACGTTTTCGTGCATTCCAGAAATCTCTGTAAGCATTTTGTGCCCTTCCCAACACCAACTATGAGGACACCCGTTGCGAGGGGGTCGAGGGTGCCGCCATGACCCATCTTAACTTTGAGACCTGATATGTGT
>BLYF01000005.1:677406-703598 GCA_014905255.1 Herpotrichia juniperi | reverse complement strand
GGGAGAGGGTCATGTTGCGGCGGGTGGAGTCAAGCCAGGGGGCGAAGAGGGCGGAAGGTTGGAAATGTGTTTGGAGGTCGCGGAGGACGCCTGCGGAGGAAGCCCATTGGGGTTTGTTAATAGCTGCACCAATGTTAGCTATGTGACCAGATGTTCAAGAGCTTAAAATATGTAATTCGAGCTGCAATTGACATACCAAAGATGCCCTCGAGCACTTTCCGCGTCTCGGCGGGTTTTGACGAGGAACTCATCATGTTGCGCGCCAAGGAGTGAATACTTTTCATGAAAGAGTGAAAGTGTGGGGGAGCTTCGAGCTGCAGTGACCATGTGGAAAAGTGCCGTTGCCAAGACGCTAACGCAGATCACGTTTGCCCTGCAGCCTTGCACTTGCGCCGTTGTGTTGCTCTTCCAACTTCCTCCCGCGCGCAATCTCTCTCACTCAACACCAAGATCACCATCTCACTTTTCAGATTACACGTCGCCTGACTAAAGCGCGTGAAATAACGACGCGTCTGTGACAAACATTACCATGGGCGACTCAAACAAGGACCTGGAGGATATCGCCAAAAACGCGGCCGATGATTTCTACGACCTCCTTAGCGTGACCTTCGATGCGACAGAATCTGAAATAAAGCGCGCCTACCGAAGAACCTCGATTAAATACCATCCCGATAAGAATCCCGACAATGCGACAGCAGCCGACACTTTCCTTCGACTCGCCCACGCGAGGGACATCCTCCTCGATGCGAAACTTAAAGCCGTCTACGATGGCCAGAGGCTGCGGCGGAAAGAAAAGACGCTGCAGGATAATCTGTTGGATGGACGGCGCAGGAAAATGATGGAGGATTTGGAGAGACGAGAGAGGGCAGGTGTGAGTAATAAGAGAAAACGCATGGAAGATCTGAGCGAGGCGGAGAAACTGGAGGTGAGGATCCAAGAATTAGCCGAGGATGGGAAGAGGAGGCGGAAGGAACAGCAGGAGAAGTTGGAGAAGAAGAGACAGGAAGAGGAGGCAATCTTCATGGAACCCAGTCCGGAGGCGGAAGCTAGGCCACAGGCTCCTGGGCAGAGTGCAGAGATTGACAGGACTATCAAGGTGCGGTTCCAGAAAGAGGGCGAGGCTGCAAGTTGGGATAAGGAAAAGTTTGTGCAGATGTTTGCGAAATACGGGAAGGTTGACAACGTGGTAATGGGTGCACCGAAGAAGATCCGCCCGTCTGGAGAGAAACACAGAAGGGTCATGGTCATGGTGTTTATCGTCTACACACGGATAGACCACGCACACGCCGCCGTCTCGGACGCCAAAGCCGACTATCCACTCCTCGAATCTGTAACCTGGGCAGGCAAAGAGCCTGAGATCAAGTCTCCTATGACCACAGAATACTCCGCACCGCCCGCGCCCTCAACACCACAATCCACGCCTAACAAGTTCCGGACTTCTTTCAATGCGGCCTTTGGGAAGAGTGTCGGCAGTGCGCCTGGGACGCCAAAGTTCTCTTTTTCGCCAAAGACTCCCAGTCTGGAGGAGGTGACGATGATTCGTTTGAAGCAGGCCGAGAAGAAACGACTGGAGCAGCAGATCAGACAGAAAGAGGCTGCAGAGGAAGCCACCACATAATGAATTACAGCGATATGACTTCACGACTATTCTTCTTCTTGTTCAAAGTTCGAAGATACCCATAATTAGGAGAGGAAGGTTTGTGCACCGGCCGAGGTGTACCAAAGTCTGTTTACCAATATGTAGTAATATTCATGATCGTCCATTCAAATCACTCCTGAGCTCTTTGCAGATTCCACACTTCACGTTTGATCCATCTGGTTTGTCTTGTGTCTACTAGGTGACCGATTGCTGCAAACGCTCACTCTCGTACGTAACCGAGGAACCTCCTTTCGTTTCTTGTCACTTTGTCCCAATCTCATGTTCAGCCTCTTCAAGGTCGAATACTGATATATGCAATCATACCGACACCTTGCACAATATACTGTTCCCATGGCCACCACAAGACCTACACGCAGCAATATTCACCGCCGCATGATTTTCCTCCTCCGCGGACCCTCCAGTCTCAGTGATTCAGAGCGCTCGCAACTAGCTTGTCAGTATCTCTTCTTCTCCCAGTATCCACCTTGCCTCTCCGTTCCCGTTCTCTCCCTCTCATCCCAACCACATACTGATCACAGCAAGACAACCTCACCTTCCTCCTTTACCTTTCCAGCAAATCCCACGCGGATATCTCTCCCGACTCTATCTCCATAGTCCTCCTGTCGCGGCAAAACGCAGTCATGAACCGCTCGTGTCTGGTGTATGAGATGGCGCTCGTGAGGGCTACAGGGCGGGGAAAGCACAAAGTCGTTCTAAGGGGCGGCAGGTCTTATGTGCATAAAGAGGATGCGATGGTCGGATTGAGAGATCGCGCACAGGAAGAAGTAGGGAGGTTGTTGGAGGTGGAGAAGGGGTTGGGGGGAGAGGTTGTGTGGGATCGCGTACGCAGCCGGCCTTCGAGTCCAGTGGGAGGGATATGATGGGTACTAAGGTCTTTGAGAGGATTAGTAGGGTGTTGTATTTGATAAGTTACAGCAGTGTAATTTCACAGCTGATCTGCTGTTGTCTGAACACCAAGATAAACACATTCAGTGAGCTGGCCTTGCTCTAGCAGGAAGAACATAACTTTTTCAAAACGCAGCGCGTATGCTTTTCGTCGCTTTACTCATCACACTCAAGACTTGTCGTTTGCCAACACTAGCCTATCTAGACTATCCTGTAGTGTACTAATTGGAACCAGCTCGATTGTTCCAAACGCTCACCCGCACGTAACTCCAATCTTCCTACTACTAGTACAAGTAGAGAAGTTCCATCCCAAAGTCTCACTATGCCCTTCCTTTTCCATATGCGATCTTCAAAACGGTGATCGTCAGTCCACCTTTGACTACTGTGACTATGGCCACCACCCGACTGCCTTCTCGGAGTCTTCACGAACACATTAGCAGTCTTCTCCATGGGCCCTCACCTCTCAGTCAGGCAGAACGTGCCCAGCTAGCATGTATTTATATGTCCTGACTCCGAATCCTACCACACCTACTCTCTTCCTTCCCAACATTCCCATCATCCTACCCGCTTATCTCTCTCACATAATTCTTACTAATGATGTCCTTACAGACAACCTCTCATTCCTCCTCAAATGCCACTCCCACAAATTCCGTGACGCGTCGTATACGGAAACCCACCACGACAGTGTAGATCTCGTGGCCATGAGCTTCGGAACTCGTGTCTGCATGGCGTTACTACTAAGCACCGGGAGGGGGAAATGGGAAGTAGTGTTGAAGGGGAAGGAAACGGTGTTTAGGGATCAGGCGATGCTGAGATTGAGGGATGCGGCGGAGTGTAGGGTGGGGTGGGTGCTTGAGAGGGCGAAGGCGGGGAGGAAACTAAAAGTCTGGGATCTGTTATTGGGAAACAAGGTGAGGAGGGACGAAATAGAGGAGGACACCGACTCCTCAAGTCATTCGTCCAGTATTATTGGAGAGACAAGCTAAGTAGAGACTGTAACAAACCCCAGGCTGTGGAGTTAGTTGTGACTGGACCCAGTGCGATTGTTCCAAACGCGTGCACAGACATAAGTTCCATTCTCTTGTCATATTGTACAGCCCAGGGTTTCACTCCGATCCCCTCTTAGATACTGGGGCATAGCTATGGCCGCTACTAGACTCCTACCCCATAATCTACACGAGCATATAGGCGATCTCTTTCGAAGACTGTCGCCTCTCAATAATGATCAACGAGCACAACTAGCTTGTATGTCTGTCCCCTTCAGCTACCTCTTCCTACGTTTCATAGTTCCCTCCTCCTTGTGTCAATATGTCCTCTTCACTTTCAATCACATTCTGCCAGATTTAGTGAACTTACCTATCCCTAAACCCAGATGCTCGGTTCCAGTCAAGCAGTGATCAGCGTCGTGAGGGGAGCAAGTGTTAGAAAGTTAGTAATGATCTGGACAGGTATGTGGACTTTAGGTCGTAATTGATTGGCAAGAGTGCCATAGTCGGAATTGAGCGTTTCTTGACTATTTGCGTCTGGCCTCTGCCTTGCTCTCTTCAATGCTTTTATCCATGGACTGTGCCTCTGACCAAGTGATAGCAAACATAGTGCCATTGCAACCGAGATATGTTAACACTTTTACCCGGCACAAGCTATACATCCTACCAATGCATAAAGTTTATAGATCAATTGGACGTGTGCGAGAGAAATAAAGGAACGTGCCCCAGCAGCAAGAATTTCAAAACCAGATCGCGTATCGCCCCAGTTAGCAATTAAAGCCTACACTTTTTTCTATTTTTTAGCACGAACACCCGTATGCAATGCCGAACTCTTTGCCTAGCTCCACTCTTTAAAGCTCTTTTGCCTCTGCCGATTATTCCACTGCAGTGTCCGGCTGATACTATCAATCCAGTCCTTGCTCGTCCGGTCCAGTGGCAGCACACTTGGAAACGGGAATCGGCTTGCACTGATAGTAACATAATCACCGGGCATGAGTTCCACTCTCTCCCTCCCATCAAAACTGGCCCATGAGCCTGTCCTTGCGTCGTACGGTACACCTGCTCTAAGGACAATCGTGTCAGGCAAGATGATCGGACGGAACGAAAGTGTGTGCGCGCAAATAGCTGTGACAAGAATGACAGGATTGTCAGGATGACAAAGAGATCCACCCGCCGCGAGGTTGTATGCGGTTGATCCTGTGGGCGTGGAGACGCAGATACCGTCCGCTTGAACGGTAGTAAAATGCTCGTCATCTCCAAAGAGCTCAATGCTACTCATCAAAGGATTCGGTCCCCTATCCACCACAATCTCATTCAATATATTGTGCGTTCCATCTGGTTTATGTGTATGATTGTCTTCGCTCTCTTCTCCTATTAGTTGCTCGACAAGGTCGCTGTTGGGATTGCCCCGAGTTTGAGACCGCATGATGGTAGCTTCGAAGCGCAGACGGAGCGAGACGGTAATTCCTTCATCGAAAGCTCGCGAAATGGTTTGCGGGTATTGTTCGTAGTCGAACTTTGTGAGGAAGCCGAGCGAGCCAAGAGAGAAGGCTAGCACAGGTGGGACGACGCGTTGGAAAAGCCAGGATGAGTAGAGAACTGTGCCATCGCCGCCTAGCTATTGATTGTTAGTATCCACATAGGCTTAGAGTAGAAGTGTGGCGTACTGCAAGGACGATGTCGAAGCTCTGAGGTTTCTTAGTGCATAGTTCATTTGTCCAGAACTTTAGCCTCCCTTTGTAGTCTTCGTTCTTTGCTAATAGTCCGTCTGCGTCAAAGATCTTGTTATGCTCGAGGGTATGCTCCACATATCTGTCTCCAAATCAGCTCTTCCCTAGTCACAAGAATTCAGAATCCCATACACCCTGTACTTCGGATCCGTAGTCAACAACCAATTTGTCATGTCTCTCGTATGACTGATCAACGTCTCATCGTGCGCCTTCGCCAGTATAAAGATATTCCGCACTTTCAGCTTCAACCGTATCTGCGCCAGCTTTTTCGACAGCTCTCTTATTCCAACTGCCATATCTGAGATCTGCTTTTTTGTAAGCAGCCGCGAGTGATGCGACTGTTCAGCATGGCCGTGTGGGTCTTTGTCTATCCTTCGTTCTTGTGCGAGGCCCTCGTATGAAGTATCGTGATCTTCCACTTTTATACCGTCATGCTTTTCTAGTAGAGTGTGGACGAAGCATTGCGTCTTTCGGCGGACGGTAGTGGGTCGTGGGGCGGTGGAGGATACGAGAGACGATTTGCGGCGGCGGATGCCCTCGTCGCCGAGAAATACCTGGGGTTGTGTGAGTATTAGGCCTGAAGAGATGTCTATTGAGCCAACTACCTCCATCTGCTGCTGACCATCTCCACTGCTCAGACTACCATTCCTACTCCTACTTGTGTTGTCGAGGTCGACTGTCTTTTCCTCAATGTGGGAGTTAGCTTTGACGTGGTCGGCACGTAATGTCTAGGTAATACCTCGTTCTTGTCAGGAGCTCTTCCTTCAGGTATCGCATTGTCGAAATAGCTGGTAGACATGTTGAGCTATGAATTGAAAACGGAAGAAAGAAGGATGTTGACTATTTGATTTTATATCATGTAGAAGCGCGTTTGTGTAGGTTCGTGAAGTCGCGCCTCGGAACCAAATCGCGGGGCAGTCTGCCCCGCTTAGCCCAATGAAACATTTGACCATGGTGACATCAGCTGTCTGCAGGATTACTCACACGTCTTGCGGTGAACAATTCGGGATAATAATAGTGGACTGTATGATTGATTGGAACCGTGTTCCGTTGCTCGTGTCTAGAGTGGCACCTCTACAGACTGTAACACCTCGTCAACAACATCTTCGGCAGTAACACCTTCCAACACAGCCTTCACAGCCTCTAGTGAGCTTCCCCATTGCATACTTCGCTCATTTTCCGGGGAGGTGATCACGATCCTGTGCGGGTATATCTTCCGTGCGGCAAGTGCAACTAAGGATGGTGAGATATAGAGAAGGCCGTGAAGCGGAGCCAATGCTCTATTAGAATTAGTGTATTTGTATGAAGAAATGGGATTGGAAAAGGGCGTACTGGGCTAGCATATTGAAGTGACGTGTCGCCATTGCGGAGATACCACCTGCAACGGCTCTGTGTAGTCGCATGAAGACAACTATGTTGTGCAGATATGCTCGTACTTCAGAGCTGATTTTGACCTCAGTTGTAAGACTTGTGAGTTTTGTGATCTCCTCTTGTGAGAACGTTAGGGAGGAACCAGTCCGTTTTTCTAGCATGTATGGGGATAATCGGACGACCGAGGATGTCGATGCATTGTCTTCAGACACAGGCTCCTTGTCCTGAAGCTCCTCAAGGTTCGGTAATCCATCATCCGCTTGGTGCTTGTGAGAGATGAAGAACTGATCATTCTGCCACACATGAGCGATCATCCATGGTATCAACATTGCTAGCACGTACCAGGTGATTAGTCAAACGAGTGGTCCCACTCGCACCCAACGCAATAAACAAGAAAGGTTTCGGAGCGGCATGCACAGCAGTCCTCGTGAAATTCCGCTTCCCTCGCATAAGCTCCAAAGCCTGGATCTGGACTTGCGGGTTTGCGGTATTCAGATTCTTCGCAACGACCACATTTGCGATTTTCCGACTGTCCATCGGTGTGAATGCTCGAGGGGACTTCGACGTTCGTCTTTCTATCTTTGTTGATTCTGAGCTTGTGAAGAACTGCTCAGTAATTAGCAAATGATTTGTATGCGAGTTAATGAGGTTAGGATATTCTTACGTCGCCCTTCAACTTCCCATCCTTACTCCCAAAATAACCCTCCCCATCATCGTTCACCAAGATCCCATTTCCAAAGTCATCAAGCGTTGTGTTCTTAGAGCATTCGAGTACCGAGCACGTGAGTCCGAAAACATCGGACACAATCTATTTAAACTCGTTAGCTTCACATCCCTTCCCTCAGCCAGACCAAATTTCTTACGATTCGAAGTTCTTTCTCAAGCCCATCCAGAAACTGTGCATCCGTCTCAATGATACAGTGCTGGTCTACAACAAGGCAGAGAAGAACCGCAAGCTCGATATCACTCAGGGCTTGCACCTTCTGTGCTATGGGGTCGGTCGCATCATCCATGGGCGAGAGATCGTCAGGCTAGATATCGACTCATATTCTTGGGCATAGAGGAGCCAGTGGTGGAGCTGAGTTGTGGAAGCGCGAGGTCAGATGGTCGGTGTGAAGAAGGCTAGTCCATATGAAGCTAGCCCGTCAAGCCTGAGTAGTTTCCAAAAAGCTATGAGATAAATGTAGTAAAAAGGCAAAGAAGTTCTGTGATCTTGCAGAGATGAGCTACTATGAGAAGATAGTATGTATGTTTAGTGCGACGCTTACGTTTGATCGCTTCGCGAGTATTGGAAGCATTATCTCTCAATGTTCAGTAAGCTGATCTCTCACAGGACATAGACATCGCTTAATGCGTGAAGATATTTTAGTTCCAAGGCGTTAACAGCAATAATGATTGAAGAGGGTGCTCTGAGCGGAGATTGGTATATATTATTCTCCCATTCTTTAATCCCTAATCGAAATACGCCAAATCCGCGTTTCTAACTCCATCATCATGATTTGGGTATATTCTCGCAATTCTTTCTTCGCTGATCAGTCTTCCGATCAACCTTTTATCCCATTCAAACTGGCGCTTTGGATCCATAGTCCGGAAGCTCCCACCCCTTGTTCGCCGATTCACCCATACCAGTCATCAACTTGTGACAACTCGTCAAATACACGAACTTCACCACCGTATGTAACGCTGTTATGCCCCATTCAGTCTGTGGATTCGCGAGCTGCGGAAGCCCAGGCGGCGCCCCTTTCTGATGCTTTTCTACCAATGGCCGAAAGATCTCATCATATCGAGTCAGTGCCGCCGCAATCTCTGTCGAGTCATTCGACTTGACCTTCGCCAGCTCTCCAGCGACAATATACGCTCCGGTCATAGCGAAACTCGTTCCCACGCCCATTGTGGCATGCGCGGTATCACCAATGAGCCCACAACGTCCCTTCGACCATTGTGGTACAACAACTAGGGCCCATTGATTCATGTAGAAATCATGTGCTTGGTCCATTCCTTTGAGAAACCGGTCAATTTGCCATCCTGCATTCTTGAACCTTGCGCGTAGATGTTCTCTCTGTTGCTCAGCGCCCTTGGTCAGCAGTTCTTCCATCTCCGGGTTATGCTCTTTTTTCGGATACACAATGGATAGGTAGACTCCCATTGTCTTCTTGTTACGATGCGGTCGTATATGCACGCACAAGCCGCCAGGCGCATGATACCACTTCCACAGATCCTCGTCCTGCTTTTCGCGGGGAATAGTGAAGTACGCAAGGTACCATCCCACAGGCTTGTCCAGAAACGTCAGTATGTGCCAATTTCACTAGCTCATATGTGGAAAGGCTCACCTTTATGAAGTCTTCTTTTTCCATGTTCTTGTACTGCTCGAAAATCATCGCGCGCGTCCGTGACATCATGCCATCCGCCGCGAGAACCACGTCAAATTTCTGGGATTCAAGCTTGCCATATGAGAACTTCACCGCCACACCATCATCCTCCTCTTTCAACGACTCGATGCTCTCACCGTACACAACATTCACATTCGCCCCCTCCGCCCTCGCCTTATCCAACTCTTCAAGCAACAACTCTGCTAGCTCGCCTCGCAAGATCTCATACTCGCTGCTAGCAGCCTGGTTTTTGGCGTCACCAGTCGCGCCGAAGGTCGCAATTGTATCACCCTTTCGATTTATAATTGCAAGACCGGTTTCTGTAGTATGCCTCTGTTTTATCTTTTCTTCGAGACCGAGTTTGCGGATCACATCAACGCCGGGGCCGCGGATGTCGACTGCTTGGCCTGTGGTACGCGGTTTCGAGGCCCGCTCAATGAGAGTTATGAGGGGTTTTGGATTGAAAGATGGGTTGCGCGCGAGAGCGAGGGCAAGGGTTGAACCTGCAACACCAGCGCCAGAAATGAGGATTGAGAGGGGCTTTTGTGACATGGTTGGGGAATGTGCGTTGATGTTGGAAACGATGTCTCAAGGTTGCATTGTGATAGACTAGAGACATTGCTCGAACGACCAAGATTTATCTATCATGCTGCTGCCTGAAAAGTTGATATTCGGAGGGCTGCATGTTCCGACTCGCCGAAAGTAGGAATCGGGGCCCCGTTGTTTGCGATATTGGTGTTCCTAGTAGTTGTAGTGATGTCATCACTTTTCTATTTTATCAGGCCACGACTGCAGTACGATCGTTCATTGTTGGCGATATTTACAAATACGACGTGAGATTGGATGAACTAAACCGTACGTGTTTCCTAATCGGGCGATACTCACGAAGCAGAGATGATCCTGTGCAGTTGCTGACCGAAGCGAACCTGGTGACCAGATGGAATGCCCTCACTAATGAAATAGCTGGATAATATAGATGGGGATATTGTACTCGATCAGTGAGTTGTGCGAGTAGAGCGACTGACTTCTTGAAATAAAGGCTTTTTGAGCGCAACATACTAGTCCTCATTCGCACTTAGTGTATCCACCTCTAAATGAACGTAGTCCTTTCTCCTCTGCACTCCTTGTCATTGACACCCTCAATCATCCTCGCCTTAGATACCATTTACTCTTTATAACATATGCTGCTGCTAACTATTCACTTCTTCTCGTTCCTCTCAGTCTGTTTTGCTTCCTTCAGGAAACCCCCAATCGCCGTGTACGGTCCTGGTTCAAATTTGGGCCTTTCCTCCACCAGCCCTACCTGTAACTCATCATAAGAAATGGAACTCTCTAACAAATCGGGACCAGCTTTCTTATACGGTTGTAACCATGCCCATTCTGTCTCTCCCAAGGTTGGGATTTTCACACCATATCTGTCTTGCTCTGTGGTCACGCCGTCAGAATCTGTTGCAGGTGATGTAGGGGTTCCCTCAGAATCCTTGCTTGGCACGTCTTGTGTCACAATTAGTGGACCCATACGGAAGAACGCATTCATCCGCTCGAATGCGCGCTGCCAAATCCAAGGTTGGAGCTTGAGCCCCTGGACAGGGAGAATACTGCTGTACGCATGCGTGGCCGTGAAAGGATCTACGATGGCGCCAAAAGTACGGAAGTTCTTGCAATGCTCTCTGTGGTAAACATCGACGGTTCTCATATCGGGATCGCACCAAAACGGCTGCAGGTGAGGGAAATTTGCGTCCGAGATAAGCTCCACCGGAGGTTTCTCCATTGTAGGCTCAGTTGGCTTCACATCGGTGTAATAGGTGTACAACGTTCCGAAGTCGATACAGTTGCCCTTCTCGAGTTTCTCATTTGAGCAAGCCTTCCAGTATCCGACAAGACCGTCATAGCTCTTAAAACCGTCCCCTAATTTGACCGCAAAATCATAGAACTTCGATGCAGGCATATCATTGTCGTTGTTTGGGCCAGGCGTAAGTCTCTTAGCTACATTCCCACTTTCAAGCACGGCATGGGAGACTAACGGTTCTGTCGCAAGTTCGAGGCTGATTGCCATGTTCACAAGCGCGAGTGGATGCCCAAGCAGAGATGTTGAGAATTGCGCGTACGCTGTCGGTGCAGGCAATATGCTCTCCATCGATTTGTTGATCATGTTGATGAAGACTTTCCAAGTCCCCTTCTCAGCTAACGAGTCCAGCAATTTCTGCAGCTGCTTCGCTTCTGGAAACTCAACTTTCCCTTGCGTTTTCTCGGGGAGCCATCTGGGCAATTGCTGTGATCCTTCCGGCCCACCGAGAACTACTTCTCGATAAAACGATCCATCGGGAAGGAAAAACTGCACCCCGTAGTTCGCAAAGTTGAACACAATCCAGCCCCACACGGGGTTATCCCATTCACCAACCGGCTGCCAGTACTTGGAATCTTGGGACTCAAACACTGGTTCTACAAATACGGTGTTCAAGCGCGCGGGCTCCTTCCAAGTGGGGAGGGGATTCCAGACGGATGCGAAAGACATGCTTGTTGTGCTGTTGGGTGTGATGAATGTTTGAGCGGTTTCGTTTGGATTTACTGAGTCCGCGTGATTCGCTGTAGGAGGTGTGTCTGTGGAAGGGGCTCCACTTATTGGGAGCTCGATTACATTCATTGTGTCGGGTGGTCATCACGGTGCTTGCTCTCTCAGGCAGTTAAAAGGCTCTTATACTGGCTGTTCCGCATTTCATGACATTCCAGCCTAGTCTATCCTCTGTCGGTTACCTTTGATCCCGAGGCCGAGAAGCAGCCTACAACAATGCTTTTTCTCGTATGAGAGCTTTGTGCGTACGGGCGTAATGTTTATTGCTACCAAGTGGAGTACACTTATCTCGAAGCATATCTGATAAAACAGGCGGCTACCGAGGAACGGCGATGGGCCACTCATAGCTTTTGGTATTCAGCGTGCTGTGTGACGCCACATTTGCGTTTTTAGCAGGACTCTACTAGCGTCATTCAAATAACGACACTAGCGCATTGATCCCTGTATTTTAGGCTCTCTATGCTGAAGTTGAACTAGCATGAACAAACCATCTCTCTTCATTTGATACACATATCGGTCAAGTCCGGCAGTTGGTTTGTGCTATCATATATCTCGGCTACATGCAACAAAGGTGGATAGCCCAAGATTGAAAAATGCTCCAATCCTGTGCCACCTTCAACCTATATTTTATGTTAAGTCCTGACGCAACGAACACTATTACGATATTAAGTATTGTGAAAGTGAATCGTTTCGACAACTACGTAATATCTGCCCACCCTATTCGTGCGAGTCTGCTTCTGGTTATAGGCGCCGTTAGAACATGATCAGCAAGATCTCAAAGCAAGCACCCCTCCCACTATACATCAACATTTACTTTAAGTATTAAGATTACTCCAAAATAGCTATAGGTTAAAGAAATTTACATTTATAATAAATTAACAGATATTCTTTACTGGAAGCTCCACTAGCTTCACGTTAGTAGAGCTAAAGCTAACGCTTACCCTCCTCAAGTTTTCCATTCCGATCAAGCCTTCCAATATCTGATGAGATCGTTGTAGGTCTTGAGGCTACCTACCAATTCAATTGCAAAGTCTTAGAACTTTAATGCAGGCGTATCCTTATCCTTAACTAGACCAGATGTAAGTCGCTTCGTCCTGTTCCCAGTTTTAAACACAACATGAGAGACTAACTACTCTGTCGCAAGTTTAAGGCTAGTTACTATACTTAAAAGCACGAGTAAGTGTTAAAGAAGATATGTCAAGAATTGTGTGTACGCTGTTGGGGCAGGCAGTATGCGCTCTATTGATTTGTTGACCATCCTGATGAAGTCCTTCAGATTCTCCTCGGCTCCCAATAGATAATACGGACTGGATACCCTTTGACACTAGAGATCCTGTTGTGCAGTGACTCAACTTAGTAGTAGCAGGAAGTACAATTTCTGCCAAAGCAAGCAACATCAGCATCATTAGTTTCAGGATCCAGAGCGGAGAATCCATGTTTAGTAATATGGCTGCAGTTGCTGTTGTATTCAAACCAAAATTATGAACCAAATTCAACCCAGGGTCCGATAATTCCGATGCTTTTCACTATCAGGCTAAGTAGATAGGTCGATAATGGGACTATTTGTTTGGAATAGACATGTCAAGCATGTGTTTAACGAGCTTCGCGTTAGCAAGCAGACGATTTATTACCACCACACAGATCATCGGGATTCAATGCACGCCAACTCATAGCGAATCTTGTAAACCATATGCTATCGAAGACGTTGTAGTGGCAATCAGCACATTGTTAACAGCGTAGCCTCCGTTCTAGGACACAAGCACAAATCGAAGAAACGCAATTTGATTCTAACCAATAGCCAATTAGAGAACTGTATTTCGTTTGGAGCTCCAAAATATGTGTTAACTGGGGACAATGGAGGAAGCTTGTTGCCCGACTTCTTTCGCCTATTTTTTGCCTTTAATATTGGTGTTGATGAAATCAGACTCATTATGAAGGGCGACTGTGAAGGCGTTCTAGATGAACCAACATCCTGACGGGAGAAGTAGTTGCTCTACAATAGTCTATCTAGCCAGATCTGGGAATTCATTCTTCCATATTTTCAATTGGTTTCTATTCAACTCTATCCCCTCACCTTCGCTTCGCCTTTTCAATACCTCCTCTTTATACAATTACATGTTCCTGCTTTAAAACGCGCGAGTTTAGCCTCCAAGGGCAATGCAGCGCAATATGACTCATATGTGATTTGCTCTACTGAGAGTTCAGCGATATGTCGGTAGAGTAAATGGTGAAGTTTCTAGAGGAGCAGGTTGAGCCGTGTGTCGGTACCCGAGCAAGCAGTGGGTGAGCCCTAGATGAGCTGGATAAGTAACCAGGAGAGAAGTGGGTGAATTTCAGAGTGAGGTGGATGAGCACTAGGCAAACTCTTGATGAGTGCCAGCTATGTAAAAAATATCCCGATTCCTTACTGCATTGAAGATTCTGCCTTTCTCACATTTTCACCCGGTTTGTGTGGGGAAAGCGAGGCTACTGATTTTAGCCGCCTTCAACAACTGCTTTTACTGCGTGTCTAGTGATCACTTTACGGCTATTGTGGCCTGGTGTTGCTAAGGAGAATCCACAAATAAATTAGCGACCACACAGATAAAATGTTCTATCGTTAGTAGGGAGGTTCCATTTTCGTCAAGGAGGGTAAAACGAGCAATCTTCCTTGGATGGTGACGAGGAGAGGGTTATATTTTCGGACGCTCAATTGCTATATTTAATCGAAGATGACACTGGGTTGGTATTATAGAATGCGGAAGGGAAAGATTTATCTATTGTAGACTTCACTTTCGCTAGTTCTTTATCAATAGTTATACAGGGTTCCATGTGTGATGCTTAACGTCATATCAACTGCCTACTCACTGTTCGTGTAGTGTAGTGAGAGGGTAAAGACGCCATTAACGGCCCGATTTTAATTTGGTAATAGGTACATTTCTCAAAATCGACGGATCTCTCCATTCCCTCCTACTTGGATAGTAGGAGACAGGGTATCTAAGGGTATTTGCTGCAATTCGTGGCCTGAGTTGCCTGCCCAACAGAGACGGAGACATGAAACATGCGCATATTTACACTGCATAGCTACACAGTTGCAGCTGCTGGCTATGCGAAAACTCTCTTGAAGAATTGTGAAACCGGCGACATTCCTAGTTTTTTCTTCTTCCATCTCTTACGGGGTGTCTCTGATCCCACCTCCGTGCAAGATGCTTCGGGCTTCGGGCTGGTGCGGGGTTTCTTCGGCCTACCCTCGTCGTCTCTGTTGGCTGTGTCATAACTTGCAAGCCAATCATCGGCAACGTTACCTAGATGATCTATAGAACGTAGCCGGACGAGCACATCTTGGATCGATTCTATTTGTGTATCGGCGCCATGGTCGAGAAACATCTTTCCTATTTTTATCCACTCCAATCCTAACCAAGCTTGAAAGTCATAATGAGTTACGCCTGAGCCATAGGTTAAAGTTTCTCGTACAACAATCTCCCATGGACTAGGACGATATTCGGCTTCTGTCTTTTCGTTCGGGTTGGCCCCAGCGTGAAGCAATGCTTCGATAATCGAGAGGTTCGGCTTTTGAAAGTAGAAACTAGGCGATTGAGGAATCTGAACCCGCCATTCTAGGATTGCGCATTGCAGGAGGGAATGAACGTTTTTGTTGGACGCTTCGACTGGTAGACCTTTGTCAAGTTTGAAGTCCAAATACCAGTGGAGTTGAAACTTGACAGCACAGCTGAGAAAGGTTCCAGGGCATGTGTGAGATAATCGTTTTTTCCAACTATATGCTGTTTCAGAATCTTTTACAGAATCTAAATGCTCATATAGTAAGTCATATTGCAGTTTGTGGGTATCCATCACGGATGGGAGTTGATCCATAATGGCGACGAGAAAACCATGATCAGTGTTGGAGATCTTCGCTGACTTGTCGGCATAGCTGACGCACTCCTGGACAGAGTCCCAGGAGATGTCTGACACCACTTTAGTCCACCCAAGGCGGGCCAGTGCCAAGACGAGATAAGGGTCGAACACAGGGCCTGTAGCAGCTACGAGTCTTTCTTGTACAGATGGGCTTTCGATAAAGTCCTTTACCGTTCGATGTAGGTACTGAACCGTTTTGCGCCACAATTTTGTCCTTTGAGATTTACCGATCTCTACGAGTCCTTTACAACGACTAAACATACGTCTTCTCATTCTATCTGCCCTAGCATTCGCTCGATCCTGAGGCAAAGCGCGGATTGGAAGATCAATAACTCTCTTTGAATCGTCCTCGTCGACGAAGGAGAGTTCAAGTAAAGTCAGTGGATACCTAGCCGCACGGACTAGTTGGAAAAGTTGCGACGCATGACGGAAGTGCTCTTTTTGGATGCTATTGAGGATCTTGTCGAAAAAATACTCCAATTCAGGTGGCAGCTCCTCTAAATGTTTCTGAAGGTCCGAGATGCGGCTTCCGTTAGTTATATCTTGCAAGAGCATGGACACAACAAGGACTACCCATAGAAATACGCCCTCGGATTTCTGCGCGATTTGCTCTACTAGTTTTGAGCTGTATTCTGGATCTTCTCCTTGAAGAGATCTAAAACCAGGATTGCTGTGGAACATGTCTCTGACATAATGAGTAATGTCCGGATAGGTTATGTCCTGTATCCGCAGGCTTGCCGTTTGGTGAAAGGCATCCTCGAAAACGGGCCATGGTCGGCTAGCCACGCACATTTTGACATTTGGTAAACTAGCCTTTGACTGTAGCAGAGTAATGAGCTGCGCATGATTCCCGGCAAATTCATCGAGTCCGTCGATGAATAGCAAAAAATCCCTCGATGCTCCTTTCTCGAACAACGCGTTGAACATCCGTAAAAGTTCGTTCCAGGTCCACGAAATATCGCTAGGCAGCGTCCCAAAAAGAAAATATTCCTCCCATAGAGCCGGAAAGATCAGAGGTGTAAGGTCATTGCATTTCTGAAGACATTGATGCAGTATTGTCCGTACCATGCCCTCTTGTGACATTTGCATCTTGGTGCCTGAATTCCAAAAGAAGAAGCCAGCGACGATGATTTCGGGCCGTCCTTTGAGGTTCCGTGATGATTCCAAGATTTGAAGAGTACGTGGATCTTGATGGAGGAACTTCATGAGAGTAGACTTTCCGGCACCAGGCTTTCCGGTCACCCAATAAGTCCGCGAATCGTCTTTGAGCCAGTGAGCAAAGCTTATCCATTCTGAAGAGGCAGGTTCATGATATATCCAATCAAATGTTTGCTTGTATCGATCAGGGATCCTTTCTTCTCGGTCGGGCATCTCTCTATATGGCAAACTCTGTATGACTTTTGGGGCAAAAGTCTCAACTAGGTTAGCGCTTTGTGGTGTCGCAGAAAAGGTCGCGGCGGAAGCATAGGTTTGGTCGGGATGCCCCTGGCGATGGCTTTTCCTTAACGCTTCAAGAAGGTTGCTACGCCATATTTTGCTCTCCGAGAGGCTGTCCAGGACTTTTTGTCCTAAGTGCTTCGACTCTTTGGCGGCATCGCCAAGCTTCGCGACAGGCTCACTAGAAAAAATAGTTAGCACGTGTTCGTGCATATGTAGAACGCATGCCAGCATGCAATGTGTTAGGTCAGGATATTTCGCTTCTCGAGGTATTTGAAAAGATGTGAGAGGCTAAAGATGAATAAAAATTACAAGTGAAATGAGTAGTGAGCTTGCGAGAAGGGCGAATTTTGTGCAACGGAGCTCTGATTTGCCACTTCGCAGGTGCTAAGTGTAGAATGCATTACCACTTAACTTACCGCAAAGCCACCAATATCAGTAGAACTAGCTCTTGTCTGTACCCATCAAGCTGACTTTGAAGGTCCTTGATCTTATCAGCATCCCATATGCTTCTCAGAGCCTTCTTCAAGCTGCCCCAATCTGTATCCCCTTGTACCGTCAATTTGTCTAGGGCAGCTCCAAGCTGGATTGCAACTTTGTAGCAATCGTTGCACAGGATCTGTATCTTTATATCGTTTGGCAAGATTCCATCGGACGCAAGAATTGATGGGCAACTCGGCGTGTTCGGGTCGAGAGGGGTCGTGAGATCAGCAAGACTTTTAGTTATCTGCTGTAGAGCCCTGTGTTGATCGAGTTGTCCAGAAGAAGATTTATGAATCTCAATAGCTCCTTGAAGAACTTTGCTGCCGAAATCGATGAATTGCGCGATGCTTGTCGCGATAGCGAGGGCGGAAAAAGGCTCCATAGCGGCGGCTGGCTCAAACCAGAGTCGCGAGGAGGAATATTACGTAGAGATCGTGCGAAACTCATCAGCAAAAGTAATATCTACGTGAACGATTCAGGTCCTCGGGAAGCTTCACCTTGATAGGTTGTGCTTGTTGCCCTCGCGAGGCAGATTCCGCCCTCAGCCCCTGAGATCCAAACTAACGAAAAAGCTCAGACGCCTGAAAACCTCCCTAACCTTCCCCTATACATTCGACTATTCATTCGACTATATAGACAAGAATTCTAAGGCATATTTATTTGATAATTGCTTAGTAGTAGTAGTAGTTTTAGTAAGTTAGACATCGAAGCTTTTCGTTTAGCGTGTGACCCTGTATAAATCCGACATCGCCATGACTCGACTGTTGAGATATGAGGTCAGCCTCGGTGCAAAACACTTCGTTATGTTGCTTTGCGGCCAAGACTAGCGGTAACGCAAAGTTAGGTGGTCCTGCGATCTGCTGTAAGGTTAGTCTGGTGGCTCTCGCAAGATATTTGATTACCGATGAATCCGGTGACATCGTTACGTTACACAGAACAGGGAAGGCAGTATCGCCGAAGGTCTGTATTTCTGAAGACTGAGAGTCAAAATTAGGATCTAGTGAAGATAGCGTCATCCCAAAACTTCCAGGCGCGAGTCTAACCATCGAAGCTCATGCCAGTATAGGTAAAAGGGACACTACAAGCCAAAACATGCTACTCATGTTAAAAGCAAGTTTGCGGCCGACGACACAGATAGCTGGATTCTGTGTAGCGGTGTTTGGCTCTCTTTTTCGGCTGTGCATCAGACTGAGGCGCGTCCAAGCATAGCAGCGGGTAGTGGTTGGTGTATAGAACCTGAATCTTGACATGCTGTATGGCCTTTAGGAACGGGTACCATGATTTGATTTACGATGTCCTGAAGGGCATTGAGATCTCAGTATTAACCATCAAACCGCGGGGAAAAGGCTTGTATGTACTGGGAGGTTGTTTAGAACTCGCGTACATCTATAAAAGAAAAAGGGGCGGTTGGAGCATCAGCACGAAGCTGTCCGACAATGGATCACGGAGCCACTTCCGGAACAGCGTAGGCGGGATGAATAATGCACAGAAGACTACCGAACATCATGTTGGTGTATCGGCAGTTTCCATCTCGCGCTGGAGCTGAATATACTCCAAGGCGCTCTGCACGATGAGCTATTCCATATTCTCAGCTTGATGGTGTAGTGAGGCCTCAATATTTGATATGCGTTGCGCCACTTCAACAGGCGTGGGGATGAGACGGGAGAGAAAACAGAGCAACACCGCGCTTGCATGACGTGCTTACTTCTGCAACTATGAGAGATCTGCAAAAAAACTGGGAAAAACAGCTGAGAGGTCAGAGTAGGGATACTGATTGTGAAGAATATAACTAGTTGCATTGAAATGAAGATACAAAGACATGGGAAAGACGCAACCTTAAACGCAATATTATACATTAACCATCAATTTGCAAGACCAAGACAAAGGAAAGCCCAGCTCCAGGTTAACACCAAGGGCGAGTGTTTTGACGAGTTGAATATTTGTCATCTATGGCTGAGCAGACTGAGCATAGAGCTCAGGATAAGCGGCTTTGATAAGATCAGCGCCCTGTTTCTGGTTAGCACTTTGAATATCATTTTAAAAAACTGTTCTAGATCCCACCTTCTCACCGATCATGTAGACCGAATTCTGAATTCTGCAATCCGGAATAACCGGAATGACTGACGCGTCTATGACCCTTAGTTGTTTCGCACCATGGACCTTTAACTCTGCATCAACAACACCCTGTTTGATGTCTTTAGAGAGTCTGCACGTGCCGCAAGGATCTACCAACCATTAGTACTTTCTTCTAAAAAGTCCATCTCAGCAAGGTACTCACGGAAACCTGTCTGGCTCCTCTCCAAAATCGTCTTTATCATCCCCTCATCACTTGCCCTAGGCATTGGCCACGGGTAATCTTCCCCGATAATATCCTTCATCCCCTCCCCGGTCGTCAAAATATCATCAACCATACGGCAACCCTCGCGCATCGCGATCAAGTCAAGGTCGCTAGAGAAGAAGTTGAGGTTGATGAAGGGCTGCTCGAGCGGATCGGTAGAGTTCAGTTTCACGAAGCCATTTTGCGACAAAGGACGCAGGAGGTCGACGATGATGGTTACCCAGTCCCCGGATTGGGGGCTTGGAATATGCCATTGGAAGGCATCAGCGAACATCGGCTGTTATTGTTAGTCCGTACACGGGTAAGTTTTGAAAAGAGAGGGAAGCTTACAACAAAATCAATCTCAAAATGAGGTTGTCCAGCGGGACCGAAAGGATCGATCCCTCCATTCTTCTTCTTATACTCGACATACTCCTTACTCGTCTCCAAATATTTATCAATCCTCGGGAATCCCACGAGCTCGAGTAGTCCACTGCTTACAGGGCCGGTGTGGTTTTTTCTGTATGCAGCGATCGCGCCATCTTTCGCAGGACCAGGACGAAGAAGATGGCTGTCCATACCCGTTCCATCCTTTAGACGGCGCACATAAGGCATAATTGGGTGATCCAGCAAGTTCTCGCCGACGTGCTCGGAAAGGACGACAGGCGTAATATTGTGTTTGGCAAGTTCTTTCTCGGGACCGATACCTGAGAGCATGAGTAACTTCGGAGTCTCGTAGACACCCTGAGAAACAATGATTTCATGCTTCGCGCGGAACGTGAGTTCGCCCTCGGGCGCGAGAACAGTGACGCTGACAGCGGTAGTACCGTCGAAGTTGATTTTCTTGGAGTTAGTAGAGGCAAGGATGGTAATATTCGGTTTTCCCTCCAGGAAGGATCCACTCGTAGACCGAACACCTTTATAGATCGAGTCCATGCAGTGGACCAATCCGTTCACTGTGCCAGAGTAGATATCCTCAGTGATTTTCTCACCCTTGCTGACCCAGGCTGCGCTTAGCGCATCACGAAAGGGCCTCGCTTCAGCAACGAGCTCAGAGTGCGAGATATGCAACGGGCCATTGCGTCCCACCTTCTTGAGTGAAGGGTCATACAACTCCTCATCGTCGTGGTAGTTGACTGATTTGTTGAAGTACTCCTCCGTCCCCTTCCACGTCCACTCCTCGCCCCCAAACTCTTTCCAGTCATCAAAAGTTGCAGCAGACCCCCGGACCCAAGTGAAATAGTTCAAGCATGAACTTCCCCCCAGCGCTTTACCGCGAGTGTTGGGCTTCTCGATACGCTCATAGTCCGGGCGCGCAATCATGGTTGTCTTGTAGCCCCAGTCGTGCTTGCTGCCGCGAAGGGACATAGCGCTGGAGGGTGTGGTGATTGCTTCGATGTCGGTTGGGTTGCCAATTCCAGCTTCAATGACTAAAATGGAGACATTGGGATTCTCAGCTAGGCGACCGGCTACGACATTGCCGGCCGTGCCGCCGCCAACGACAATGAAGTCGAAATCCTTGGGAATGGAGGGGCTCATATTGAGTGTTGAATTGGCGTGGAAAAGTTGACGGAGCTTTGAAGGCTAACTTAAACTCTCGGTTCGGTTGTAACTGAATGCGGCGGCAATTGTGTGATGATTCTGGACTTAAGGACCTATGGTAGTTTGTTGTTGTTCTTGCAGTATTGATGTGATGATGTTCGAGGAGATGTTGGCAACTTTGTTGGTGTTAATATTGGTTAATATGCTGGTGAGGTTGCTCAAGAAGATGCTGGATGGTAGAGGGAATGCTGCTGTTGATGTTCCCTAACACGGGCAGTTTATTAAGTCTTTATACTTTCCATCCTCGCTACACAAAATCCCTCCTTTCTTAGATCACCCGAGATCTTTACCCTCGACAACTCGGCGATAAAATCGCGAACCAAACATCTCGAATGATTTTCAGCGCTAAATTATCTCAAAGACGCAATAATCAACTCCGGTCTAAATCTTGGTTGGCATGAACCAATTCGCGCATTGCTTTAAGAGATGCAATGACGTAGCACCGTCTCAGTCACTGCGTGCCATAAGCGAGTTGCAGTTTACCAAATGAAATACGAGCATAGTATTAAAGGTACGAAAGAATGAGATAGGTTCCCGAATGTTAGTGACGAGGAAGTTCGCGGAATGACTGAGCAGGCTCAATTCACTCACACGGCAACGAGATCCGAGTGGGGAAACACGTGTACGACCATTCCAAGTCCAGGTAACAAAAACAATTCATTAACCCAATACTTCTGTCGTGGTTGGTCGTTGGTCAAGCAAAGTATAGTACAGAACCCAAGACTTCAATGCTGGGTTCTTATGTGTATTGCAAGTGTGTAGCGACATCCGGGCAACAGAAGAAGAAACAGTGAAGGACACTGAACACTCTTAGGGCATTGTGTAACGCTGCGTTTAGTTCCGAGGTTTTTCCGAATTTGTTGATTTATTTCGGATTTCGCAAACGTGTGCGTTGGGAATTTCGGCAATGCTTCGGCGCTGATAAGTGCTAAGTTGGCTTCTTAGGGTACCACTCAGAACGTGTGTAACGTTATTGCAGGCGTTTGCCCGGGCCACTAAGCGAAACCTCTAAATCCTACGCTAGTTAGTTTTGCCGTTCCGATTTCGGCACGGAGATCGCACAAGAACCGCACTTCACAATGCCCATCACTAAACCTTGCATTCTGATCTACATCTTAGTAGAAAGTTGGATGAATATAACAATACTTAGCAAAACAAATCTCAACGACAACTTATGAGCCAAATGTCAGGAGGTTTGATCTACAGCCGGAGGATCTTGTCAAGCCTTGAATTTCGTCTTCTTTTCGTCTGTCCTTCTACCGACCATCTTCGGCGGCTAGAATGCTACTGTTGCTCGTTTCAACTTGATGCAGCCCCTCCCTACGAAGCGCTGTCGTACGTCTGGGGTGCTCCTAACCATACTACCGAAATCCTCTGTAATGGCGAGTCTATCATAGTCGGATCAGGATTTGCGAATGCTTTGACGAGATTACGGCTCCCAAACTCTACACGCATAATATGGGTAGACGCCCTCTGTATCAACCAAAACGATAATGAGGAAAAAGCTATCAAGTGCCTTTAATGGGCAGCATTTATCCGCTGGCAAGAAGGGTTGTCGTCTGGCTGAGGCATGGCGACCTGCAGCAGACCCGGGAAGCTGCGCAGTGTGTAAAACTTATCGCCAACGCATGCAGACAGTATGACCATAACCGCAATCTGGACGAGAAAAGCTTCGAACGATACAAGGCGCTGGATCTCCATGTCGATGCATTCACACCTACTGTATGCAATAGCCTGCAAGAATTATACGACCAGCCTTGGTTCTCGAGAGCTTGGTGTATCCAAGAGATTCGCTTAGCACGAGATGCACTAGTTCTCTAGGGACAGCAGGAGATTTCTTGGTCGGATGTTGGTCTAGCAGCATCATGGATTTTTGACAAAACCGTTACGCCAGATAAAAGCGGCGTTGTGGTATCCTTGTTGCGCGTGGTTGCCGTTGAGCATGCGGATATCATGTACGATGTGAACATAGCAAAAGCACCGCTCCTAGACGTGTTGCGAAGCTATCGTCAATTCGAGTCAACAGACCCAAAGGACAAAGTGTACGGCCTTCTGAGTCTTGTTGAACCAAAATCAGAAGCGGAAGCCTTAAAGCTAGACTACGATAAGAGTTTTGGAGAGGTATATGCTGATACAGTCTTATCCATCGTCCGGCTACACTCACGCCTGACCGCTCTTGCCTACGTCACACATCCTGAAGAATATTATGGAAACGATGAAATTAGATCGTGGGCACCGCGTTGGGATGAATCATTGGTTGCAATGCCTATGGGAATTCCTGAGAGTATCTGCCCATGGAGTGCATGTGGTGGGTATCCTGTTAAGATTGTAAACACGCATTATATAGGATCGGAGCGGCTCCGTCTCATTGGCATCTTCTACGACACAGTGACCTCCGTCCAAGTTGTTATGAACCACGAAAACCTACTAGACCCCGATGAACTCGATGAATTACATCCATTCCTTGCTGTTTATAAGGATATCATCCCGGGCTCGGTCCTGACATCTTACGATAAGTTCAAGGAGCAATGGTGCATGCTGGCTCGGACCTTAGCTGCAGGCTCAAGTGGTGACTGGGAATATGTTCAAGAACTAGACGAGGAGGCCCAAAAAGCTAACTATGAAGCTTTTGTTCGCACGATGGAGAGGTTGTTCACTTTAACTAGTCGAGGCACAGAGACCCCAGTTATTCACGATTCCGCGTCACTCATATTCCAAGAAGATGCCTACCACAACTGCAAGGAACGACGAGTGTTTTGGATGCAAAATGGGTCTTACGGGCTTGGTCCGCAATGCATGCGTACTGGCGATGTCGTAGCAATACTCTTCGGTGGTAATACGCCGTATATATTGCGACCTCAGGGTGGTAACTACCTGTTCATGGGGCAAGCCTACGTTGATGGAATCATGCAATGTCAACTTTTGCGTGAAGTACAGGCGGGGAAATTACAAGAACAAGAGTTTTGCCTAGTATGAATGTACTACAGGGCCTTTCTATGAGCGGTTTCGTAGCACACACCCGTACGTTTCTATACAAATCGACCCTTTTCTATACAATTTCTGTCCGTGCGGTGGCTCACGCTACAAACCCGCTCGGGAATGGCCCTGTAGATTGCTAGGCATAGATGATCCTTGTTTTAAAAGTGTTCGTGTCTCCTTGGCCGCAAGCATCTCCTCTTCGTCTCTTAGTTTCGTGAAGCTTCGTGATTCAATTACCCAGAAATTGAGCCTCTGGGAATAGCATGAAATCAACGTTCTAACGATTGATCTGTACTAGGAGGTCTTTGGTGATCTAAAGTTCTCAATGCGAGGGTCTCTTAGTTGCATTCAAACACTTTTTGTGCCTTTCTTCACTCTTGGCCTTCTTCACATAGAAGCCTATCAGTAAATTAATCCTACAATCAGTTCTTCATCCATCTCTCTTTAAGGTGTTTTACCTCTACCACCGGTGATCGATTGATTTATAGCAAGAATGGTATGACTGTTATCGTGCCGCATAATCCCTTTAATCTTAGATTCTTTTATAACAGTGTAATGGCAACTCTCTCCTAGCTAAGACAGCCTAATCTCGCTCATATGCCTATATATAACCAGAGAACTATTCCCAAGTCGCCACATTGACTACTTACCCCTACAACGTTGTACAGAATCGCCACCTCACAAGGGTGTGGCCAGAGCGGGTCGGTCACCTGCTACTGTGCAAGAACTTTCTGCATGCATAATGCGGCTTTAGCTTACTCATGTGACTTGGTGGGGGTGGCTAGGCAACACTCATCGACAACATAGGAAACATCGCCTTGACAAAACACCAACCTCATCAATTCAGCAAACATATCTACGGAGGGCGATAGTGAGCAAACCGGCATTTATTATTTTTCGCGAAAACGAAAATTAAAAATTAGAAATTGCACAACTAAATTTTGCACTTATTAAAATTTAACTACAGAGAGAGCGTAGTACAGGTAGCAGGTAGAGGTAATTTACAAAATAAGGGCTTTTATTTCTAAACTAGAATCTTGCTTAATTGTAAGCAAGAAACATTGTTGCTATGCCTTAAGTAAAATTTAAAAACTTTATAGCTTAACTACCTGCAACTAATACTGCTTAATACTAGATTATAACGCAGATCTATTACTGCTATATACTAACGCTAAGATTTCCTAATATAGTTTTTAATAGTCTTAATATAAGGTGCAAGAATACAAGTAACTTAGAAAGCTACCTAGAGATTTTTCTGCTAAATAGTAACCTGCTTATAGTAGATAGCTATTAAATTAGAAGCTAGCTAATATTAGCACAATACCTAGACTAATACTACGTAGCAGATAACTTACCCTCTATTAAATAGACGCTAAACGCCTTAGTTGCCTCCTGCAGAATATATAGAGCCTGCGCCTAAATATAGTCTAGCTTTAAAGTATTAGTAGGGCTCTCTACCTTCTCTATAATCTTATAGACAATTTACTAGAAGGATAATCTGCAAAGAAGTAGACTAGTAGTGCGTTAATAGTAATAGATTTTGCAAAGAGCATTTACTAAAGCAGTATTAGTTAGTATTAGACGCGTTTTAGTAATAGATAGACTTACTGCTAGCCTTAGTCTTTTTAAGCTTTGCTAGACCTATAGTAGCACCTCTATAGAGTAAAGCTTTGCTAGCTTTGTAGTTATAGCTTATTACTTTGCGCGTAGGTTTTATTGCAGGCGCTTTGCTAGTATAAGTTTTGCAGGCTTTTATAGGCTTTTTAGAAGCTTTAAAAGCCTTTCTCTAAGAAACCTTTAAATAGGCTATATTAGGATCTATCTTTGTAGAGCTAAGACCTATAATTATTAGCGTAAGTTTAATACTAGAACTAATATAGTTACTTACCTAAAGTAGTAGACTTGTC
>BLYF01000005.1:647322-657424 GCA_014905255.1 Herpotrichia juniperi | reverse complement strand
AGGCAGAACAGCACTCCAGGCGGCAGCAGAAGGAGGACATCTTGCAGTTGTAGAGCGGCTGCTTAAAGAGAAGGCAGAGGTCAATGCAGCAGCAACAGGAGACGAAGGCAGAACAGCACTCCAGGCCGCAGCAGGAGGAGGCCACGTTGCAGTTGTAGAGCGGCTGCTTGAAGAGAAGGCAGAGGTCAATGCAGATGCAGCAGCAGGAGACGGAGGCAGAACAGCACTCCAGGCGGCAGCAGAAGGAGGCCACCTTGCAGTTGTAGAGCGGCTACTCAAAGAGAAGGCAAACGTCAATGCAGCAGCAGAATATAAAGGCAAAACAGCACTCCAGGCGGCAGCAGGAGGAGGCCACCTTCGAGTTGTAGAGCGGCTGCTCGAAGAGAAGGTAGAGGTCAATGCAGCACCAAGAGGAGACAGAGGCAGAACAGCACTCCAGGCGGCGGCAGGAGGAGGCTACCTCGCAATTGTAGAGCGGTTGCTCAAAGAGAAGGTAAAGGTCAATGCAGCACCAGCATATGCAGGCAGAACAGCACTCCAGGCGGCAGCAGAAGGAGGTCACCTCGCAGTTGTAGAGCGGCTGCTCGAAGAGAAGGCAGAGGTTAATGCAGCATCAGGACATAGGGGTAGAACAGCACTCCAGGCGGCAGCTGGAGGAGGCCACCTTCGAGTTGTAGAGCGGCTGCTCGAAGAGAAGGCAAAGGTCAATGCAGCGCCAGGAGACACAGGCAGAACAGCACTCCAGGCGGCGGCAGAAGGAGGCCACCTCGCAGTTGTAGAGCGGCTGCTCGAAGAGAAGGCAAAGGTCAATGCATCAGCAGCATCAGGATATGGAAGCAGAACAGCACTCCAGGCGTCAGCAGGAGGAGGCCACCTCGCAGTTGTAGAGCGGCTGCTTGAAGAGAAGGCAGAGGTTAATGCAGCAGCAGGAGACAGAGGCAGAACAGCACTCCAGGCGGCAGCAGAAGGAGGTTACCTCGCAGTTGTAGAGCGGCTGCTCAAAGAGAAGGCAGAGGTCAATGCAGTTGCAGCAGGAGACGGAGGCAGAACAGCACTCCAGGCGGCAGCAGAAGGAGGCCACCTCGCAGTTGTAGAGCGGCTACTCGAAGAGAAGGCAGAGGTCAATGCAGCAGCAGCATCAGAATATAGAGGCAGAACAGCACTCCAGGCCGCAGCAGGAAAAGGCCACCTTGCAGTTATAGAGCGGCTGCTTGAAGAGAAGGCAGAGGTCAATGCAGCAGCAGCAAGAAACGGAGGCAGAACAGCACTCCAGGCGGCAGCAGAAAGAGGCCACCTCGCAGTTATAGAGCGGCTGTTCCAAGAGAAGGCAGAGGTCAATGCAGCAGCAGCATCAGGATATGAAGGCAGAACAGCACTCCAGGCCGCAGCAGGAGAAGGCCACCTTGCAGTTATAGAGCGGCTGCTTGAAGAGAAGGCAGAGGTTAATGCATCAGCACTCCGGGCAGCGACAGAAGAAGGCCATCTTGCGGTCGTAAAGCGACTTCAGCAATTAGGTGCTATATAGAGGTAGCCATCTCTATCCGCGAAAATTTTATATCTTCATAGCGTTCTGTAAAGACATTGCAGGGGCTCTTAGCAGTAGTCTTATTGTTCTGCTTTGAGTTTCACTAAGTCTTATAATAAAGCAATGAAAATCCCGCACATTTACAAGCCTTTAACATTCACTATAACCTAATCAAAGACGAATAAGTTTCAGCTCTATTTGGCATCCTCCTTCAACTCCTTGAGCGCAAAACAAGCGGTAAAATGACAAACCTAGCAAGTATTAGGAGTAGAGTTGCAATATAGCTAAGTCGCCAGTTGCCTATAGCGCTACTAGGGTTTCTATAGAAATAGTAGACTATAAGCAGGTCCTTGCTTGTCTAGAAGTCAAAGTACCCCGCCTTCTTTCGGCACGCAGCGGTTTTTGTGACTTAAGGGGAAGGTTATTCAGAAGTTAGACTAAGCACAGCATTATTATTAGGCCTTCGCTAAGCCTACATAGACAGTATCAGCACTGGATTAAGTCATCTCTTGGAAAAGGTCCACTACATACTACGGTTATTTCAGCCAGCAACGGCAATGAATGTAAAGTATAAAGTCGAGTGCGAATCCCTGGAGTCCCCGGATTTGCCACATCAGCTTCCGGGGGAAAGTGCTACTCAGAGCTCGCTGCAGTTGCCATGTGCTAGCAGGGAGGATGGCCAACCCGCTCTGGCCACACCCTTGTGAGGTGGCGAAACTCCGGATGAACAGTGCTACGCTCTACTGGATCCCAGGCCATTCAGGACTGATAGGAAATGACAAGGCCGACAAGCTTGCCAAAGCAGCAACACGACCAGGGAGCGCAGAACCATCACTAAGAGATGGCCGCCTATGGCACCTTGTAAGACAAGCCTTGAAAAGGGCTAGGATAACAACCTGGCCGCTTCTGTTAGGACAAGCAGACATTGGCAAGTTTACGAAGAAGATTGATGCTGCACTCTACCTTAGCAAGACTGCAGGAATATATTAACAGTTAATTGGCTTAGAAGCGGCTATCCTCGCGCCACTAAGAACTGGCAAGTTATTTCTAAATAAGTATGTCTACAAGATTAACGTAGCTAAAACAGCGGCACGCAACTGTAGGCTTATAGAACTAATACAGCACTTCCTCTTTTCCTGCAGGAAGTAGGCGCCGCAGAGATCTAAGCTAAGAAAGTTATATATATGTTTATATAAAGCTGCGCTGTGTAATTTATGAGAATCAAGTAAAGTTATTTATATCTACAAGATGTTTAATAAAACTTAAGGTAAACTAATTTCTTTATGCCATCCTATTACTGCTTTAAAGTCCTACTATTAGAGTTCATATTAAGTTCATACTATACAATCTCCTCCTACTTGATAATATAATTTTGTAATAAGCCAGACTATACAAGTCATTAGACTAAGGGCATCAGCTCCGCTGTCTACCTCCAGCTCCTCCAGAAGCTACATTTAACACATCCAGAAACCATAAACTCCGTGTACTTAAGCTCCTGCAGCAGGAAGCCTCTACTTCCTTATCAATTCCATTCGTATTCTATCTAGCACTTTATTAGTGATATGAATTGAGCTCCTTAGCGCACCTGTCCATTGATTTAGCATCCATTGCAAGCTTTTTATCATACAAGGCGTATACTTAGATACAGCCTAGCATGTTCTACGAAATCAAGTATTGGCTGTTAGCGGGTATGCTCGTGCAGGTTTATTGATGGGACTTAACATCAATTGGTCTTAATCATATTCCTAGCCAGTTCCGTAGCGCTGATTCATGCAAACAAAGTTCTGATGAAGACCCGGGTCACAATTAGAGACGGAAAGAGGGGAATGCACATATAGCCGATGCTAATCCGCCTAATCCTTGCCGCGGGTTGCTGAGTGGCGTCTCACAAGGTTAGGCAGATATTCTGGACACAAAGAGTGTTTCTGTCAGCTACGCTGATAGGGTGGTGTAGGGCGAGCGGCGAGGAGAGTGAATATGTAAGTAACCTACGAAAGTTAGTGCTAGGTTTACGAGAATAGTTCCAGTAACTTCAACGGTGTTCATGGTGATAATTTTGATAAATAATCCATTGCCTTGTGTGCATCTGAAAAAAGAGAGATCAGAGACAACTAGGTTGAGGCCGTCGGCTGTCGTTAATGAATTGCAAGTAAAATGCGGCTTGTCATCATAGCGGATATGACACTGGGAAGATTTTATAGAATTGCTCTGATTGATATCTTCTGGTAACAAAAGATTGATATGCCTATTTAATTGACCAACTGGTGGTTCGTCGCGTGCTACCACGGTACAGTAGCTTATCGCGTAACGTACGGCCTTATAAATCTGTTTCATAAGAGTAGTAGATCGATAAGACTACTATGAACTTAAATAGGTCGCCCTGGTGCCTCTACACCCTCGGGCTGGAGAGCAAACACACCGATAGACAAGCTCTTCTCATTGCCTTGATCGCTTGCTGTATCTGATTCGGGCGAGTCAGAAGCAGCTGGAAGTTGACTCTTGCGCTTCCTGGCCAGCTTCTCCCGATGGCCCAGAAAGGCAATGATGGTAAAGATGATAATGTTGAAGCTTGCTACTACGGCTGCAGCTCGGTTGCCAGGAGTAACATATGGCTGGTGGACTTGCTGGAACCAGACTAGTGGGATCCAAGCCATGAAAGTGTCTATACATAGAGTTGTTAGGAATCTTGCAATGATCTTGGTCCAAGCATACTAACATTGAAGAGTGTTCATCGAAGCTGCGGTGAAAGCTCGCTGCTCGGCATTATCGGAAATGAGCTCAGACATCCATGCCATTGTCAAGGGCACCATACTTCCTCCGATGGATGATACAATGTACAATGGTGCTCGGTGCGAGAAAGGACCCATGACCGGTGTCACGGCCAGCAAAGTGAACACAATGATGGCGATCATGTTAGAGAAGAGAATGATAGGCCATCGCCGCCCTCGCAATGGACCATCAGAGATCCAAACACAGGTCAAGGAATACACAGCCGTGAACGCATTGCCGAGTGTCGGGTATTCATTCTATCAAGTAACATCAGCCTCAGACTCTGCCATACATTGAGAATAGCAATCAGGAAGACCACTTACAATCTGAGACACTGAGTAGACTGGAGGTTTTCCCTTCTTGTTGTGCGCCTTGAGCCAGAATACAAAAGCTGTAAAGGGTTGGGACCCAAATGGCTGTATCATGAAGATGAGTGTGAAAAGAAGGGTTTTCCAGCTCGTCAAGAAGCCGAGAATGGTTTTCAAGGTATACGGCTTGCCTTCAGGTCTGCGACCAGCTTTTTCCATTCTCTCTTTGGCAATTTGAATATCCTAAGTACATATGTCAGGTTTATGGTTGTCTTGTTCACATGCCGCGCCCAACATAAGCACTTACACGCTCAGTGAAGATCCAGTTCGGTTTGGCGGTTCCTGGCGTGTCAGGCAGGAAGAAATAGGCTAAAACAGCAATGGGCAAAGAAATCACGCCGTTGATAACTGATAAATGATTGTTAGCAATGGACTCAACACGTTATCAGGGAGCGGTCTCGTACCAAACAACCATCTCCATCCAGCCAGACCAGCATGACCGTTGAGGCCTTTGTAAATACCAGCTTGCAAGAAGCCACTAAAGATGGGCGCAATTGATACGGCTGACTGGAGGATACCGTTTCGTTTTCCAAGCTCACCTGCCAGAATATGTTAGTGATTGTGTTCTCGACGGCGATGCGATAATAGCGTACGCTTATTGTACCAAGACCCGAGCACATAGTAAAGCGCAGGCCAGTATCCCGCTTCAAAAAGCCCGACGACGAAACGAAGTCCCAGCAGTGCACGATAAGACTTAGCACCAGCCAGCGCGAAAGTAAAGACCGTCCAGCCAACTTCTTGAAAGGGGATCCAGATGTGAGCAGGGACACGAGTTAAGATAAAATTTGACGGCCATTGTCCAATGATATAGCCAACAGTCCAGGAAACGATGATGTAGTTGTATTGGTTACCATAGAGATTGAGGTCCTCCTTCATACCCGAGACGAAAGCATTGGTGATGTTGGAAGTGTCGATCCATTTAATCAGCATTCCAAGAGTTCCGAATGTCAATAGTGTAGCGTCCAGCTTGAAAATGAATCTTCGTTCCTCTTTAGATACATCAGCTGAATCCCATAGCCATCCTCTCCAGCTATGGGAGGGTGTTGAGGACGCGATCGACTCGGCTTTGTCAGCCATTGTGGGCCAGTGTGGGTGCGAAACGCTTCTGAGAACAGGGATGGGCAAGAAGGCCGAGGTTGATGGATAGGAACATGGACTCAAAGCTGAAGATATAGAACATGGTTCACATCCGGTGATAGCTTCTGCCGCCGTTGCAGCTTGTTCATCATGGTCCGATGTTTCGCTTGCTGTACCGCGCACAAAGTTCATTCGCAAGAGGTGGCTGGTATTTCAAATGGCTGTTATCTGGCTTTTCTAGGTTCTAGAACTTGGAATATTGCTAATCCAGAGGACATTCTATACAGAGGTGGCTGTTATGACGCCAACTTAGGCAGAAATGAGAGCAATGAGAGTAGCCTAATCAGCGACGATGTGCATATTCGAAAGATAAGAAAGCGAAGACGCAGGTTATCAGATAGGGTTCGAATCTTCAGCAGGCATTAGAAAGGCTAGATGTGTTCCATGGAATTGACCATTTTGAATGCTAATGACGTGATATCGTTTAGACCTACCGCACTCCAATCTGATGTTCCTCGGCAGTAGTAGGCCTATTATAGTGGCCAGGTAAAGCGAGTTTTAGGGAGTAGAACTAAGCAGAAGAGATATGCTCGCTTATAATAAGGTTGCAGAGGGGAGGAGGTGTGGTGGAGAAGAAGGTGTTGGTGGTCAGGCAGGCTTAGTCAGCGTTCTTTACGCTGTGCGAGGGGACGCCGATAATTTGCCGAGGAGTGACTTGTTATGTATATCCTAATTAATCCCAAATCAAATGCCGCAGAAACCCGCGGTATTTATTTCCAAGTGTTAAAGAGCTAAATTGGGACCTCTTGAAATCAGTTCTTGGAGCGTACGCTCACTGGCCCAGGGCATCTTAGCCGCTACCTTCCACGCGCCCCTTTACAAGAAGGTTACTTAGTGTTAGGGCCATACTTTACATTACTATAGGATGCTGTTAGACTGTCACTGTGGTTGCGCACTAACTAACCACCTTTTTAGCTTAGAGATCATGCCTGTGTATAATACTAAACAAGATCAGCTTGTGTCCAATACAGTTGCCTAACCCATCAACTCAGCTGTAAGCGTCTGCGAATTCAACAATAATTCTCTAATTTCAACACATCTATTTTTTTAAAAAACTATTCGGTTACCACTAAATAAGATCAATGTCCTATAGTTGCAGCGAAAAGTCTGGGTGTTCGTCTAATTTTCCCGTGTGGAAAAGCCACAGTTCAAACGACAACTCGGAACGAGCTTCAAAGCCACGATCAAATCTCCATTTTCCTCACTTCTATATTAAATCAATTTTCATGCTGCCTTTCACCTCTCTAAACAACTCTCGACCTCTCGAGGCTTTACATATGGGCAATCATAATATCCAAGGGTCTATATACCCTTTCCCAGACGACATCCTCACCCAAAACAGATTATCAGCAATCCGATATGGCTGTGCAATATTCAAACAAGGTAGAATCGAACGTTGCCTAGTAACGCGAGTTGATGTGTCTGTGGAAAGATTTCCTCTCCTTAAAAGAACGAACAGGCTTTCTGCCGCCGCAATTAGATACCTCGACCTCTCATCCAAGGGCTAGATAGAGTTTGTCACACTCAACACCCTCTAATATGGCATTGGGCTTGCCCTTGGGGCGGGGTTTGTAGCCGTTCATGGAGCCTTCCGCTATACATGTGGACTAACGGACGATTTTGACCGCTTATTAATATTTTCTGATTGCTAGTCAATACTTCAAGGCATAAGAGCAAAGTCGACATTCACCTCTCTGTCCACGACGAATTTGGTAAATAGCCTCTTCACATTGGAAAATTCACTTTATGACCTCTTGATCACCGTTGAGGGAAATAAACGAGTGGATGAGCTTGCGAAGCAATTTGCGCGATCTGCACAGTTCATTCTGGCCCAAGAATCATCTGATCTCATATTGAATCATGTCACTATCACTCTAGGTTCACTAGAATCACTTCGTCAAGTCTTGTTTACCAAGATCACACAGGGAATTCAAAAGGAGAAGAGCCATGACGACAGACCAATGGATGGAGCAAACTTGAATTTTAAAGGTAAATAACCCAAGCATCTCCTAACACCATACAAAGTTCCACCTGAAAGTTCCATGCTGTCATCCAGACATCAGAGGGATATCTATCAGAACAATGAAACGGCAGAAAGCAATCGACAAAACGGAATAACGATTGTATCGCCAATATGAACGAGGTAGAGCGGTTTACATGTACAAGCAAGAGGCATATTGGAGGGGTACAAAGATATAAAGGTGAATCCAAATAGGACTTGGTGGCTCAAATAGGTGTGTACCCCTGAAAACTTCTGAACAGATGCTCCAGCTGAACAATATCTTAAGGGCAAGCCAAGCAATTTTTCTAGGCCACCAAGGGAGACGAATTCAAATAGATGCATTGATAGACTAGACCTGAAATCGCAGTACTGCACTAATAGACTAGGCGAGAACGAGGAGAGTATCAGAGAAAGAGGGGAAGAGGAGAAGAGAAAAAGAAGAGAGAAGTGGTGGATAGGGGTTCCTCCATTCCGCATTTTGGCCACCACCATTCTAATCCACCTTTTAGGAAACCTGTATCCGGCGATATGTGTACAGCGCAGATTCAAGAACTCAGTCGTGATTTGGTAGTTTCTGACTAGGTTGCTTATGCCTGCAAGAACCGACAGTGTCGCGGGCGGCATGGTAAGCGGCATGTTTGCCCAGCAAGAACAACGGATGATGGTCTGCATCAATGAGCCATAAGTGGAGCAAGTGCGATACTCTTGTTCGGTTTCCAAGCGGTACTATAGAAGAATTCGAAGGTGCGATGGTGGATTACCGGGGGCCAAGAAATGGCTGTCTTCCAAAGATTATTCCTTCCGATACCATCGGACTGGTTGCAATCGCGGGCCGACTCAAGAAGATGGGCCCATAGCTGCTACAGTCGGGCTGCTAATTGTAGAGATGAGCTCTTTTAGGATGAAGGAACCAGTTGGGATCGAAAGCCTACTTGGGGTACGTAGCTAGCCTGGTTTGAGGAGCGCGTCTAATATAATTTTAAGGCTTCTTCTGTACCTTATTTTAATCTATAGAATTACTGAAAATGATAGTGCTTTTGGTCAAAATTATAAACTGAGATTGAGTAATTGACACTAATACTTAAAAAAAGCGTCCAGAACACAATTTGTACTGATACATTGCCCGGCATACGCACAACTTGCTGGACGTATTCGCCAAGGCTAACCTGCCATGCAAGCTATGAAGCTATAAAGTCAACCTGGTGACTATTATGACCACGGATGCATCCCACCAACCCTTTTAATTACGTTTCGCTGTCTAGGCAAAACAAAAGTAGAGAATTAAGGGCTGCAAATCCTACTCGACATGTGTATACCTGTAAGAGAACTTAACATTATTTACCTTACTATATAGGTTGAAGAACAGAAATCTAGCTCAGGTTACGCTGCTTATTATTATTAGAAGCTATTCTAATGCTGGAAGTATTATAAAACGCTATTATTATGCAAGCAAGGATAAAAGAGAAAATAAAGATAAGTTAAAAGGCAATTGCTAGCATAGATACTAGGCCAGACTCTTGACCTAAAGCAACTACATCTCTGTACACAGCAGTAGAAGCGTATCGATACTCAGGCGGAAGCCAAAGCACTTTTAAGCTCTGATAAGCTATCCACTGCTCTTGGACAAAGATTTCAGGCGGCATCCTCTGCTGTAACGGGCACACAGCAGAGGGAAAGCTAGTACGGATTACTCCACGATTAGTGTGCAGGAGCACTCCATTGTTAGAGAACAAGAGCATGCGAATAACAGCACCAACAGGATGAGTCTGCAGCAACGCGCCCGTGCCTACGTCCCACAGCTTAACTGTCTTGTCGTATGATGCCGACGCCAGCACCTTGCCGTCTGGCGAGAAGGCTACCGCGCTAACTGTGGCTGAATGGCTATTGAGCGTCTGTAGCACCACGCCTGTACCTGCGTCCCACAGCTTGACTGTATTGTCATTTGATGCCGACGCCAGCACTTTTCCGTCTGGCGAGAAGGCCACCGTGGTGACATAGTGTGTATGGCCCTTGAGTGTCTGCACTACAGCACCTGTACCTGCGTCCCACAGCTTGACTGTCTTGTCGTCTGATGCCGAGGCCAGCACCTTTCCGTCTGGCGAGAAGATCATCGCGGTGACATCGTCTGCATGGCCGTCAAACGTCTGCAGTACCACGCCTGTACCTGCGTCCCACAACTTGACTATCTTGTCGTCTGATGCCGAGGCCAGCACCTTTCCGTCTGGCGAGAAGGCCACCACGCTGACATCGTCTGCATGGCCGTCAAGCGTCTGCAGCACCGCGCCTGTACTTGCGTCCCAC
>BLYF01000005.1:521379-645695 GCA_014905255.1 Herpotrichia juniperi | reverse complement strand
CACCGCTCTTTGCAAGATGCTGTATCCAGTAACGGCATGCATACTGCAGCTCTGGGAGGAGACACTGCTCTAGTCGCGTCCTCTCCACTTCAGCCGCAAGCGCACCAGGAGCGCCGACCCCACAGACGTCTTGCTTGAGAGAGCTCGACATAAGTTGTATGCAGTTGTCTGCCAACGCTGTATGTGCCTGCTTCTGATTCACCCAGAAGGCATCGCCGCATCGATCTTTGTCGAGCAGGAAGTCGCGAAACGACGGATGATGCAGGCGGAGCGGCCGGCTCTGGTCATTTGGGATATCTAGAATGGCGTGGAGATCTTCCAACGTCTGCCCAACGCCCTCTTCGATGTCTAGTAGCCGATCTAAAGACTGCGTAGATAGGGGAGAGAACAGTACTACTATGCTTCCAAGGATACATCTGATTGTTCTGCATTGCTCTTCTTTCTCTTCATCTGCGTAGCCTGGATCGATCGAGTTCTTAAGCACCATAATGTAGATTTCATTAAGGTGCTTCTCTGGGGCGCTAGAGGCAGCACCATTATCACACAAGATCGCCTTGAGCCTCTTAGCTGCAAACCGCTTCCCTTCTTGGATGAAGCGACAGGCTGTCGCGGCCCAGATAAAGAGACCGTTTGCACTCTGAACTAGCTGTACAATGATCTCCACACCTGGCCAGCCAGCGTGCAGATGGCGTTCCTGTGCGATGAGCTGAAGGCTGTTTTCTAGGAAAAGGGTTATGTCGTGGTCGACAATTGACGGCGATATATTGTGCAGCACAAAGTCTTGGTGCTCCGCATCCGCTATCTTGCAGAACCCATGGCGGATCGGCACTTCAGGCCTGCTCGTCAGGAACACCCGCAGCCGGACCCTCGCGAGCGATCGAGCCTCGGCTAACAGCTGCACGATGATGCGGATGTTATTGTCGCCGTCGCACTCGTCGAGCGCATCGACGACTAGAACATACGATGACAGTCCCTCTAGTAGTGACAGCGGACGGAGGACGAGGTGGTGCCACTGGTCGCGCAGGGACTGGCTGGCAATGTCGCTGCGCCCTGCGATCGCGTCGCAGATGTGTTGCCGAGATGCTGGCACGTTGTGCGCAAGCTGCACCGCGATGCTCGTAACAAATCTGCCTGCGTGACTGACGTCGCCGCCGCCTCGCGAGAAGAAGAAGCTGGCCGCAAGACGCTGCTTGTCATAGTACCAACGCGCGACTGTCCGTGCAATCGTCGACTTGCCCGTCCCCGCCAGGCCATTCAGCCAGAAGATGCATCGCTCGTCTTGCCCGTCCGCCCAGCTGTATATTCCGTCTAAGAGATTGACGCGTGTGTCGGCGAGGCAGGTGGGTTCGTGCTGCTTCGCGTACGAGTTGAAGGGCGCTTCGATAGCGTACGGTAGGCGATCCAGTGGGTTGTCTATAATTTCACCATTCAATAGGCAGTTCTAGGATGGTGGAGCCGATCAAAACCAATAGACTTGAGTCGTATACTTACCACCATAGATCTCTTTCTGCAGCCTGCGGAAAGCATTTTCGGGCCCCTCTCCATATATGAGCGGCAGGTAGACGTCAAAGATACCCAGCAAAGAATACGCCTTGTCTTCGCCGCGCTTCGTCTGACGAGCCCCAGCCCATGCCATCCGTTCATCGACGCTAAACTCAGCTAGAGGAGTGCCTTGAAGAGCCCGAATCGGGATTTTAGTAACCTCGTGAATCTGTCGCTCCAAAGACTTCTTGTCGCCGAGCAAATTACCCTCTGAGCAGAAGAACTCGACCGACAGCGGAGCGAGTAGCTCTTGTAGAGTCCAGCCGCGTTTGAACCATCGGCTATTGCGAAAAGCTGACTCCCATGACTGCAATGACAGGTTGATCTGACCGCTGTTGACCACTGAAACGTCCGAGAGATACACATAGCATTTCACTGCTTTGTTGTACCAGCGAAACATCGAGGTGATAGCTTCTGAAAGCTCGGTGCTGTTCTCTTTGTTGATACAGCAGGTATCCACCCAGAAGTGTTGAAGGCCATCGCGTTCAGCCTGCTGTGCACAGAAGCGTAGCTTTTTGTATCCAGCTTTCGTCCTCCTCGCACCTTTGGTCAAGTCCGCGAAGCTAACCTCTTCATCATCCTTTCCCCACGTATGCGAAAGGATAGCATAAAGGGGAATGTTGTCGATAAGATCATCAGTCAGGTTGAGCTCGCCATTCTCGTCAACCTGCAGAAGACGCATTGTTCAACGCAAACGTTGTGAGACCATCTATGCAAAATAACTAGGGAAGCGGGCGCTTTACATAGAGTCAGACAAGAAAAGAGACGTATCTAAACACATAGAGATAAAATTCTTGAATGATGTCGAAGGAGTTGATAGATGAAGGAGCGGGGCTTGCTGTTCAGCTAGCTAGTTGTGTGGCGCAGCAGAAACGAGGCGGCGGCCCCGCGATTCCTATGCTTAACAGCATGCGTCAACCAAATGGACAACAAGGAAAAAAGCTATCAAGTACCTCTGATAGGCAGAATTTATTCGCTGGCAAGAAGGCTGCAGCCAACCTTGGAAGCTACCAGTACACAGTGTATGAAATTTATCGCCAACGTATGCAGACAGTAATTATGACCGTAACCGCAATCTAGATCAGAAAGCTTCGAACGATACAAGGCGCTAGACCTCCATGTTTACAGCATCTCAGTACGCTCTATTCGCAGGCCCCTCTACTGGGGCTAGATTTCGAGTTCTCGTAGATACGTATGTAGTCCAGTTCAAAGCGAAAACAAGCAACTGGAAACAGTGTCCTAGTTCCCAAGAAGCTTCCGATTTGAATGAGATATAGTCAGTGATTGCTCCACAACACGTGACCATATCAACATGAAAAAGTACATACAGATAACACAAACCTGAGTCTACGACTACCTCCCACCACCACCCCCATAAAACCATCTGCTGCGTTCCCTCGTCAAGCTCGCTACATTCCACGACTCCCCACAGAAATATAGATACAAGCCGAAAGGACAAAGCCGCCGCTGCGTCGCCCCACCGTAAACGCCAAAACGTACTATACAATTCATCTCGTAGCTAAGTCTACCGCCCCTCCTTAATCCTAACCACCTTCTCAAACCCCGGGAAAACCGCCGTAAAGCTAGGCCCAAGGCTCCAATTCTTAAGATCCCTCAGATGAGTCTCAAATGCCGGATTAATCAGCCATTGATCGTCCTCCGCCTTCATACCCCCTCCGACAGTCCCCGGCGTACTCACCGGCTGCGGAGTGTTTGGCTGGGGCGAGCCTGCGTTTACTGCGGTGGAATAGGGGGATGAGGCGGGAACGGAGGAGGTAGAGGAGAGGTTTGCGGCGATTTTGGAGGCGGGTAGGAGGCAGTCGCGCGGTTCGTAGGGCCAGTTTAGAGAGACTGTGGTGGTGAAGGGGATGAAGAAGGAGTCGAAGGGTACGAATGGCGACGTCGAAATCAGCTTGTCTCGCAGTCGAGGCCTGGGAGTTGTTAGTAACCGTTTCAGGGGTACCAGTTTCAGCCAAAGGGCTAAAAGATCGCTGAAGTCCGCCAAAGCTATACTGTAGCTGCGAGGTGTGGTTTTATGATTTAGGAATCTACTTACCAGGGCAGATGATCAATCCAATATGGATGAGCCACGAACAACTGTGAAGCTCTTGGCGTCACCCAATCTGGCATCCGATCATAGTTCTCCTGCGTAGGCTCGATTTGCCAGCGCATAACCAAGAACATGATAAATACGATGGCCACCTGCTCAGGAAGCCCGAAGATCTCCGGAAACGTGCTTAGGATGTCGGTGAAAAGTTTCGATAGTGGGTGTTCATCTACGTTCCGTTCTGGATACCGCAATCGCGTGAAATTAGGATAGAGCGGTCCGACGAGTTGCTTTATAGGTACGCCCTCGGCTGCTCGCATCTGTCGCTCTGCTAGAAATTCTAGCATGATCACATCCAGGGGACAGGTGGCGGGGACCTGTCGGGGAAGAGTGAGGTGGGGCACCATCAGTGGCGCGTGTTGGCCTACTTGCGGTGCTTGTTGATGCACCACGGGTTGCTGTGGAGGTGGTAGATTGGGGTCTACCGCCCTCCTCTGGGCGGTGTTGGTCAGGAGGAAGTCCACCCCTAGCCGCTCGTCAAATGGAGTCTCAGTCGGTACGTGGACCGGCCGCGGGTGCTCGAATTCATGAGGACTGTCTCCCGAGTACCGTCGCAGATGGCTTGTAGGGGCTTCCCCTGGGAACAGCCATTGTCGACTTGGTTCATTCGCGCCTGGCGACTGTACGCCGCCATTGGGAGAGGCAATCTCATGGAAAGCTCGCGGATCGGGAGGATGCGCCGATATGTCTCTCGAGAGAATGGGGAGTGGTGAGCGTTCTGCGGCTGCAGCCAGTTCTGTGTATGTGTAAGCTCGATCCACCACACGCATATAGCACTTACCATTCAGTCCGCCTGCGGTCCTCAGTACAGGTTGTATGATGGCCACCACACTCTCCAACCTCTTCCTGATATCCGCATTCTCCGCTTGTATGGCGTCCTTCTCCCTCAACACGACCTGCAAGTCATTGTATGGCTGTTGCGACTCTAGTTCGCGTATGCGCTGGTTCAGCCGGTCGATTTGATTCTTGGTCCGTTCTCGGATTGCGCGTTGAGCTTCGCGATCGTTGGCTCGTTTGCGCGCGAGCTGCTCAGGAGTGAGGTTTGCGACGCCGCGGGACGAGGCTGTTGTCGTAGGGGGCCCGGCTGTGCGACGGCGTTTTGCGCCGGTGGGCTGGGATTGTGTATCGTCCTGGGCATCCTCGGGCGCCTCCTTGCCGTCGTGAGAAGAGGCTCTGGCCATTCTTTTACGAGAACTACGTCGTCTCAAGGATGTGTGTCGTGCATCTCTCAATTACCTCAGCCAAAATGACTCGAGGCAAATCCTACGCTTGCCCGCATCCATCATGGCGCCCCTCCCCGCATTTCCACCTCGGATATGCTCATCCCCACCTTGTTGTTCCCGAATACGAGTCGACGCATCCCTGCAGCTAGCACCTAAGCAAACGGCTCCCCTGTTCCGCCTCTTCCATCTTCACTCCACACTTCACAATGGCAGACCAGAACGTCAGCAAGATAGGCATTGCCTCTGTGACCTTGAAAGCCAGTTCGTCCCCTGAAATGCCTTTAACATCTTCAGAACAGCAGACTAACATAACGCGCAGTTGCATCAGCCACAACCCGACTATGGACCTCTCCCTTCAAAGGCTCCAATGGAGCGCCCACATATTTCAAAGATGTCATCTTCAGCATGATGCGCACCCAGCTCGGCGGTCTCACGCTAGCTCAAGACCGCTATATGAACCCGCCAAACACCACACCAACCTACCTTAAGTTTGCAAAGGACAATGGCTTTGCGCCCGAGAGCATCACACTGCCCAGCGGAACGCAGGCGCATTGGATTGGTAATAAGAGCGCGCAGCAGGTCGTGATATATTATCATGGTACGTGATCAGTCCATGCGCAATGAGCTGGTACATCGTGAAGCTAATAGGGGTTAGGTGGTGGATATGTTATGCCCTGCGGACCCGGCCACATGCAATTCCTCCTCACGCTCAAAGACACTCTTGTCGCCCAAGGCACCGACGCCGCTATCCTGCTCCTCGCCTACGACCTCGCCCCCGAACACACGTACCCGACCCAACTGAAGCAAGCCGTCGAAGTCCTGCGCTACATGGTCGAGACGGAAGGTCGGTCGCCCGCGGATATCAGTCTGGGCGGCGACTCGGCAGGCGGGAACCTCACACTGAGCGTGCTATCGCATCTGTCGCATCCGCACCCGGAAATTGCACCACTCGACCTCTCGTCGAGACTCCACGGCGCTATTCTGATCTCCCCGTGGTGCTCATTCAACGTGCATACGGACTCGTTTGAAAAGAACAAGGAAAAAGACATGTTCGACGGCCGCACCCTCTCCCGCTGGTCCTCCGCATTCCTAGGCAGTTCTTCGCCCTACGCTGGCGACTTCTACTCCGAGCCCGTCACAGCCCCCGCATCGTGGTGGGAAGCTACGGCGGATGTTGTTGATGAGGTGCTAATCTGGGCTGGCGGCAACGAGGTCTTGCTGGACGGTATTGAGGAATTCGCAAGGAGGTTTGAAAAGGGGTTTGGGGGTAATGGAGGAAGGGTCAGCACGGTGGTTACAGAGCAGGCGGCGCATGTGGAGATGATTGTAGAGCGGATTTTGGGGTACAAGGGGGATAGTGGGACGGGGAGTGTACAGGTTATTCATGACTGGGCAAAGGCAAAACTTTGAGGAAAGAGGCTCTGGTACGGGATTTAATCATTTGTTAGCGTATGTATATCAAAGGTTTGTTATAGTAGCCAGCCATGCTTGTTTCTTCAAGCTGGCCACCACTAAAAACGCGCGTTTTCTGTACATACTGATCGGTTCTATGAGGCATTTTACTACATCTTTTCTTCAAAATAGAAGTCCCATTCACCAAACGAACTCGCACATTCCCCATAAGTGCTAACCGCCGCCATTTCCCAGCTCCGCAGCTCCCAACGAAAACGTAAATTGCACTTTTAGAGACAAGGGATCTATCAACATCTTCGTTGTCAACCGACAACGGTAGCTGGAACTGAGTACAAGGGAGGTAGCATGGTTTCATGAGCAGACATACCCCCTTTCCACTCTTCCTTATACTCTATCACTCCTCCTCCTCCGACATAGTTATGAACTAAAAGCAACCATGTTGAAGACTAACACTAATATAAATGCAAGACGAGAGTCCTTGTTCTTGATGATTGAAGTTCTAACAAAACATAGCCCGCATCGAAGCGTATTATTGGAGCGAACACACCACATGATAGAAATTGAGGGAAATTTTAGTCTACGTCTATTCTAGAGTTAGTGCTGTGAATTAGAAAAGAAAAGTAAACGTAAGAGAGAAGCTAAAAGTGGTCACCTCGCCCTTAGATTTGCATTGCGTAGAACTGCTACAATGTTGACTCAGGGTTGGCAAGAGAGAGTATGTAAGCTGGCCATCGATCACTAGTTTGACAACTGATATCGCTAGTGGTTATCACTACTATGTTATTCTGCTACAATACATATGCATTCTCATCACCAAACTCTGCTCTACCCCGGGGCAATATTTGCGGACACTTTTAGCGTCTATGAAAGGGGTCGAGAGAGTTCTCTAAGTCCAAGCAAGTCATGGAGTGCTATACAGAAAAGTTTTGGAGACCACAAACTCTTCGACATGGCAGCACGAGCTCGCTCTTTTAGTCTGGCGTGGATTTGAAAGTGGGGTACCTAACTATAGGAAAAAATTCAAAAGAGCCGCCCATATATCCACATACTACGGAAGGACTTGTAATGGATGCATAAAGTGCCTTATCATTGCGTTCTCCAGCTTTCAGGCTCACATGTGCTCCTTATCACTACCAATCTTCCACTTGAGCGACTGCTTGCACTCCCAGTCATCATCGAGGTCACTATCTATTCGCTGCCATTTTTGAGTCTTGCAAGCTCCATGTGCGGGAATCCCTCCATTTCAACTTTTCTCTTTCTCAGCAGCACATCGGTCTCGGATCTGGTCTTCTTGGAGCGAAGGAAACCACAAAACGTCTGGGCGATCCTCTGGTTTTAGTCCACATTTTCTAAGGAAGGGAACTTGTGGCGTCCTATGGTAGGGAAGGAAGAGATCAAATAGCCTAGAGTACTGCCAATTGCTTCAGCCTAATTAACTGGGCCAACAAAGCTGCCATCTAGGTTACAGCGCTCTTGAGGCTCCCAGTTGTGGCTTTTCAGGTGTCAAACCGGAACACAATAACGTCGTTAGAAATGATGTCATTCGTGGCAATTTGAATGCCAAAGGTGATCCATCTTCCTACGAGATCGTAAGGGGATCAGGTGCTAATGAGTGACGATTGGAAGCTGTTTGATTTCAATATCTTAGCTAATAGGGACCGTGCACTTGCTGCTCTCTGGGATAAGGTGGGGATTGCTTCATTCAGGTGGAACGACAAGCGGATTGAATTCAGCTGAGGTGCCCTTATGAGAGCTCCGCTAAACTGTCTGCTTCCACTGCTGTAGAATCCCCTGAGAGAAAACTCCAAGTATGGTTGTGTTATCAGCCGCAGCAATGCGAGCTCCTGCACTCATGGCGCCATATGGGCCCTGTTCGAGTGGGTAAAGAAAACCAAGACACGCGATCTTTCTCGCTATTAAGTGGGAAGGGGTGGAACAATATTCTTGAGCCGACACAACTGGAGAGAAACTGGGAAGCCTGAGAGTCTGAGGTGTCCTTGACCAATAGTCCAATACACCAGGTGATGTACACTTCGTATCTCGTCTTCAGCTTGGACTTAGCAAAGTTGATCGAGCGATGAATCGGTGCCGTAGACACGACTAACTTTCCACTAACTTTCCGGCCTGAGAAAAGCCTCTTGCGCGTGAACTCAACATTTGGGCTGTTTTCAATACGAGAAGCCTGCAAAGGTCGTTTTCCTGTACGGCTGAAGGAGCAAGCGTTGAAGGGTTGAAGTGGATAATGGAATTCGCCTCTGGACTCGTTTGCTTCGCGCTAATTGCTGCAGTCGTTCCGATTGTACCTTACAACGACCGCCTGGATATAATTATCTGCTAAACTTGTACGTAAAACGAATGTTTGGCATTACTTGAGTGGTCTGTATGTGCTGAAAGGTTGCCAGGCACATATAACCACTTATGACATTATACTGCGAACTAGATAGCAAAGTGGTCTATATATAGAAATTATGCCTCCACCGTTTGTGACGCTGGATTGAAGTCGGCGGACCATTCAAAACCAATCAATGTAGTGGGTTTAGAGCTTTGCGAGATCCCGAGGCTTAGGATAGATTAGACCACCCCTTTCTGTCTATTGTTTGATACGCTGTTCCTTCTATCTCGTAAACCTGTTCTTTCAATATTAGCACATTCCTCTTTGCACACACCATGTCTTACAAAAAAGAAAAAACTACTGTGCTGTTGTATTAAATCATGTATCTTTCATTGCCTTAACGGACACTCAAGATGGCTGAACCGAAAATTACAGGTTATGTAGTGCCGGCCGCCCGCATAGATGCTGAGGGGGAAACTAGTGAGAGATTCAGGGGCGAAGCGCTGATCCATCTATGGCGGTGGCTTATGAACTTGGGCTCTATTTGTGATATTGTTTAAGTCCTAACTAGCTGGACCTTTTCGGGATTGGCGTTGGAAATAGCATATATCATGAGCTTTTCGATGGGGCATTGGAAACTCTTTTCAGACTGGATAGATTCCCCTTGGTAGCGAATTCAATAGTGCTCCTACCGTTCAAGACGGGAGGCTCAGAAATCCTTATCTATATCACAGCGGTATCTTTACCTTCCTCTAATTTTATTTTTTCTAATCTCTAAGGTTTTTTTGGCAGAGCTCTAGTGAAACCGATTGCTCGGGCATTTCCACTTCTTGTGCCTGGACGGATTAAGCGGATGAGTCTGTTGACCGGTGTGCCTAGAACAGAATTCTTATCTCTGGATTGAAAAATGAAAATCTTCCTATAGATGCTTACGATCACACGAATCGACCTTTCGTAGTGAACCAGATGCGGAACCAATATGCAGGCTGAAGTAAATGACATTGCCTCTTGATCGGTGGATGAAACCTGGAGCAGGAATTTAGCTCCGTTCCCCTAATTTTCCTGCCTCCCCAAAGTTTCGGATTCTAACCGATGGAAAAAACCGCTTGCAGGTCGTTGAGTTGAAATATATTACAATATGTTTACAAAGCCTTCCCCGCCACATACAACAGAACCTCACTTGAACACATTTGGAACTATTAATCGCTATATAGCCTGAGGCAATTCAACTGAGTATTAGCTTTGCATAAGCCTTGACACTTTCTATCGTCGCCAGCCCCTCACCGTATATGGGATGAACACTTGCTGGTCAAGGGGCGAGGATAGTGCTTCTATTTCGGGCTTGAATACGTTAGCTGGTCCAAGAAGAGCCCGAAAAGAGCTAAAATCTGTCCGTCGAGATCATGAGGGCGGAATGGCTGGGCCATTTGGCGTAGCAGGCGGTGGGGTTCGCTTGCGTGCCACCACCAATCACTAGCTGCATGGTTGCCCCATTGGCGAGCAGTGATGGCCGCAGGATCCAGAGCCCGTCAGTACGAGGAGCTGATTTTTAGTGTCATAAGCGTCCTTGGAACCACAACTTCCACAATTTCTCCACGGCCACACGCAAAGTCTTAATTTACAATAATGGATGAACTCGAAGAAAAAGTAGAGAACTACGTCCCTGTAAAGTTTTGGGTAGTGATGTTGCGTTTTGGCTGATATATTTGAGCTGGGATTGCTTTGTTTATGACAAAGTAAAAACGAGATTCTCGTATTTCTACGTCATGAACATCTCCTGACGTTTAAACAGAGTTTCTTGGCTAATGCAGTATCGTGCCACAATAGACAGTAAAAACCACGCCCACATATGGCGCGGTACCATTCTGACTTAGCTATAATCTTATGGGCCTATGGCTCTGCTAATCACAAGAACACATGCAGAAACTCAAAAGAGGACAAATATATTATGGACCGACATATTCTTTAAATACAGCACGTAATTTGAGAACACTTTTCTTAATTTGACACCATACCACCAATCAAATTGAGTCAAGGCATAGAAGCAACGTGTGATTCGTATTAACTAATAGCTGCAATTTTTTTTTATTAGTCACTGACATCGCTCTTGAATTACGGGCTTTGGGTGATCAATTTGGCTGTGCTTCATAACAGAACCAAACTGTAATTATCCAACGTTCCACAATGATGCGTAGCATGACATTCTAATCAGTTTTCAGGAATGTGGAAACGGAAGTTCACTCTTTATTAGCGTATTATTTCAAGTGGGTTCAGTCTAGATTTTACAGCACACTATAATAACGCTTTTTGTCATGTCCATTGCATTTTTGCCAAGAAGTTGGTGTGAATATGGAACATTCCGCCGTATTTCATAACCCTGCATATGTTAAACGCAACACGCCTAGGGCGAATTCAGCTGCCGGAACTTCACCAATGCAAAATGACATTGGGATGGGGCTTGAGCTAGTAAGTAATGGCCATATTTTTTAGTTGGAGCAATTACGAGTTTCTAATAATAATCTAACTAAGTCAAATGGCTATCACGATTTTCATTTCAGCCTTTCTATAGCATGACTGCGAATCTTTCAGCTGAGATTTAGGGCTCCGAATTATCTGCTTCAATGCTTAGCTATTTAAAGACGTGGTGTTGTCCGAGGGAAGGGGATATCTACAAACAATCAAATTACCTCTGTTCATTACATCAGCTTACTGAAGAAAAGATCTACAATCATGCGCTTCTTCATTCTCATTACTGCTATTGCAGGCCTTGCTGCTTCATCCCCCATCGTCGATGTAGAGCAGCGAGATTCTAAGCCAGATCCAAACCAGGTGTACATAGAGAGTAAGTTCTCGGATCTTTACCCATTCACCATCCCTCATCATTTAATGGGCCCTCCCCTAACACTTCTCGTAGAAGTCTCCTGGGCCGGTACTGGCTGTCCGCCCAATAGTGTGGACTATCGCCTCCTCGAAGCTGCGACAATTGTCTCGCTCGCCTTCAGCAAATATGAGGCAGCGACAGGACCAGGTGAAAGCGCGAAGGAAGCGCGCAAGAACTGTGACGTCCGCCTCACACTGCATTATCCGCAAGGTTGGTCCTGGACAGTGGCATCAACGGATTTGAGAGGTTATGCGCAGATTCCGGAGAAGTGCTCTGGGAAAGTTGGTGCGACTTTTTTCTTTAGTGGACAGCAGCAGGAGGTACGTTTGTTCCTTTCTCTTAACCTTTATCGATTTTGGAAATGCTAAGTAGGAAAAACCTTTATGCTAATATATTATCTAGGCTAAGGTTTTGGTCCCTTTCAAAGGTCTGTACGACGACACCTACAATATTCACACCGAAGTGGGGCAGGCCGCTCTTGTGTGGGCTACATGTGGCGCTAAGGGTCCGTTATTCAATGTGAATTCGCAAGCAGTTCTTACTTGCGATAAGAAAGCTTTCTTGGATGTGGACACTCTGGATACAAAGTTCGAGATGAAGTTGCATTTGCAATGGAAGAAGTGCGACAAGAATTGAAGTGTCGAGGAACGATAGCAGGTTGAGGGTAAATGGAGGAAGAAACGAACAAATTTGTTAATATGAGAGGATTTTGAACTGGTTATTTCAATTGTTGTTCCCGATTAGTTAACGTTTTAAATGTAACTGCGCAATTGATATTTTGAGTGCTGGACATCTCATCCTACATATTGACTGTTAAACTATCGAAATTTTTAAGATGTACCCTTAACATAACGATGCACCTTACAACTGCGGAAAATTTTCAGCGTCTTGTTCATATTGTAGAAGTGTCTGGCGTGTAGACCTGGCTATTGATCTGTGGTTATACCGATACCTGCAGTTCCGTGACTACTCTCTCCCCGGACGCCCAGATGCACAGTCTGAACGTAGGTACCGCTATCTTCTGCTGTGCGGGAGGAACTTGGTTCACCGCGGATTCGTCTCTGGCAGTACTACCTAACTGTCCACAAGAAAGTAACTAGGCTCCATGCCCAAGATGAGGTTACAGCAGTGAGCGCCTCGTTGTTGTGTGGCGCGAGCAGCACCTGCCTACTCCTCTCCATTCTGCCTAGAGGATTTGGAGCGCATTGTTTATGACGCTGGCGCTTAAAGGTCTAGAATTTCTCTTTCACATACTATAGGCACTCTCAGTGCAAGGCCTAATGTGGTCTCTGGAAGTTCAAGCATGAAAGGTTGAATGTCTTACACTGCAGATAGCTTTCCTGCCTGCACATGTTGCACATTTCTGGTCACATATAATCTCTTGCTCTACGTCCAATATCCTTCGCTTGAAGCATTATACGAAAGTACGTTACTCTTCAAATAGTGACACAATATTCCCGCACAACCAAATGTTACGCCGTCCGACGTTATCAGCTTCTCCGCATCTACTTTCGGTGTCACTTTGATGACCACTAATGAAGGCTGCCCACTCCATAGTCGACCTGCTTACCTTCCGCTGTCTACGTCCAACCTAGTCCACTTTGACTGCATGTCACACTTTAATACTATCATTAGCTTTACTCTATATATTTTTTTATCTCCTACCGAGTCACCTACCATCTACAAAGGAGTTAAAAGTAACAGCAGTGGAGAGATCTAAATATATCTAAATATAACCTACAGGCTCTCCCTAAACCTACTAGGATCCCTTAGCCCAAATTTTTCTTCGAACTCAGCTTCGCTCCTCTTCAGCATCGTCTGCCTTCAACCGTAATTCATTACATACATACTTAAAAAATTGTTTTAAGCAGGGCTACGCGACAGAGACTCTTCTCGGCTCTTCCAGTCGGGCAAACACACCTGCTACCTTTATCAAAGACCAGAAATTCCAAGACATGGGTGTGATGTTTTTGTTTCTAGTCCGCTTCCACTTTGAGACCAGGCATTGCGAAAAAAAAAGGGCAGAACGGAAAGGTTATATAAATTGGGTGACAGCTACAGTTAAGAAAATTAGTTGCTATTTAATAGATTTTGCTTAGATTTAGACTAAAGAGTCTTTGCTATCCCTTGTATTAACTGTTGTTTAGCATTGTTATCTATCTGTTATTTTCTTTCGTGCTCTAAGGGGTGTTAGACATTCTAAGCAGCAAAGGAGTATAAAAGACATAGGCTAATAATCCCACTCTTTTATAGAGGTGTAGCACTCCCCTAATATAGTAGTATATCACTTTACTGGAGGGGTATACAGGCCCTTGATTAGGGGCTATACCTCTAATTTAGGACTATATACCCCTAAAGTAGAGCTTTTATACCCCTACATTAGCAACTAATACCTCTGCCTAAGGTAATGTTACACTGTGGAGTTAATTATTAAATAAAGTGTTAATATCTTCCTTGGGAATTGAAATAATAAAATAGTGCGCATCCCCGTAGCAGTAGAGGAGTCAGCTTCGTGGATCTAGCATTTCCCGATAATATGAGTAGTTTAGTTACTAGCGCCAAATTATCTGGAGCGATGATGTTATTCATGACTATACCTTTGTTTGTCAGTGTATGCTGACGATCTTGTGGAATAGTAACAGAAGTCATTTTGGCATGCTGAAAATCAAATTCCTCCTCCTCCACACCGTACTAGCCTATCAAAACCATATACCTAAGACAGTTGCTGTACCAGAAGTACTCTATACCTAAAGGAGCACTGGGAATCTACAATAACTGCGTTTCCATGTGAGTGGTAGTATCTATCTGCTCATTTCCTCCGCATTAACAATACAGTCTTCTCATTTGGGACGTTTGCATCTCTCCAAGTGAAGTTGAGGCTGCTGGCATCTTCAAGCTCACAATCGTAGGTTTGCATGACGTGTATCGCCATAAGTTTGACTGCATACGATACGTGAAACCTTCCGGGGCTGTCAAGAAGAAATCAGCGTTGACTACGATAACGGGATTGCCAATATACGGTCCAGTTGGACTTACCAAGCAAGCTTAGGCACTCCCCAAAAGGGCCATTGCCTCCCAATTTCAGTTGCCGCCCTTCCTTTCTCTTGGAACCTGGTAGGATCGAAAGCAAGTGCATTCGGATAGGAATCTTCATCAGACAGGATCTGATGCTGATGGAACTGGACGCAATCACCTGGCGGCACAGTATAACCATCGGAGAAGGTGAAAGGTTGCAGAGTAATTCGATGCACAGTCATGCTTTGGAAACAATTAATGCGCATCGACTCCATTAAGAAGCTGTCTAGAAGAGGGAGTTTGTCGAAATCAGTGGAAGGGTCGTCGAGCACCCCTCTCGCTTCTGCTTGGAGGGATGGGGAGTGCTCCTTGTAGAGGTGCAAATCTTGAATGAGATGGGTCGCAACCTTGATAAAAGGTTTCGTAAGCTTTGATACAAGAAATTTTTCTTTCATGAAGGACTTACAACAGGCATAGCCAGGGTTGAGATGACCCATAAGGTGTTAATATCAGATACGATCTTGTCAGTCGTCCATTCATCGGGGCTGTTATCTACGAAGGCTTCCAGGACATTGCGCTGGGGGTCCAGTCAGCTCTCAAGAGAATGCTTCGTCAATATGGGATTTGTATCACCGGATTCTTTTCCTGGCCATTCGAGATTGACTGGTTCTGCCGTCTACGTTGCTCAGTCAACCGGGCCATGGTACTGAAGACGTATTTCCGATCAAGGTCTCTGCCCTTGACCAGGACGGTGAGCAAGCTGTCAACATATCAGCATATAGCTAGATTCGAATGCGCAGAAGCACTCACGGTTTTAGAAATGAAGGTATGAGTCGAACTCCTTCAAGGATCAGCGAGACCTGCTTGGTGAATCTGAGGCCGCAAGTGATGAAGGTGTCGTCATTCGCTATGCGCTTTGTGAGTAAAGATATACCACATCAAATCCTAGAGGATTATACCAGCATCTTCTCCAAGTATCATAAGTGTATTCATCCTTGTCATGACCCGCTGTACTGTCTCAAAGAGTGGTACTCGAGAAAGACCTAAAGCATGATGAGAGACGCTTCGCATCGCATCGAGTATACTCGCCATGTTTTTGCGGAGCCGCCTTTACTACCTTGCGGAAATCATCCTCCAATATATCCCGATATTTCGGGTGCAGGGCAGGAAACTGACGAGAGATGGTCCTTATAGCTCGCACGATTGGCATGCCATCCTCGTCTCTTCGATCTGGCCATTCGTGTCCAAACGTATATTTTGGCTGAAACATCTGCGGTGCATATTTTTCAGGCCTCTATCTCGCTAAAGAGACTATACCACATACCTCTTTCGATGCAGCATGTCCAGATAGTTGGCTCACGTGCGCGGTGTTCATATCTGACCAATGCTGGATACTAGACATAACATGGAGACGTTTACCTGGAATGGCTATTGAGAAGGCGACGTACGGATTCTATTGGTGGGTTCAATTCATTCAGCGTATGTGATTAATTTCTGTAGGGGAAGATATACTTTCTTAGCTCGCTTTAACAACATCTCTCGTCCTTTTGTAAGAAATCTCCATGACTCTAGCAGTCGCAAGCTCTTATTTAGGACATAGAGAATTGTAAATATAAGTGCAAGTGCCGAGACAAGAACAGTCGCTGAGAAAGGCATGATGGAAGACATGGGTCCGTTCGCACTGCAAGCGATGCCAAGGACGCAGCGACAGTGGCAATTGAAGAATTCGTATGAAGAAGAGGGAAAATCAGGGATCTAAACATGTCGAGCTGTGTGTTTTTAGGAGTGAGTAGAAGCTGTATGCGGCTGCTACGTCGAAAATGCGCTTTGCCTAATTAGGATAAGCGCGAACCAAACTCAGAGTCCACGGATGCAGCGTCCTTGGTCGCACAGCCGTCGGTGGCCGATTTTTAATTGACGCACAATTTCTCAGCCTGGGGTCCTGTTTGCAACTCGTTTTTAACTTATTCAGGGATGATATTGCAAGGAAAGTTGGGGCCAGTCACATACGTCACGAACACAGGGGTGCGGACAAGGTTATAGCCCATTCGATGTGATTAAGGTGACAGAGGTCCGCTGATGTCTTCCATATCCTGGCAAAAGTCGCAAGATATGAGTTTACAGCATTCCAGGGATGCTTATTGAATGTAAGACGGCAACAGCAAATAGGAATGCCAGGGTCTAAGAGCCGCGGACGCAAACGTCTCCTCCGCCTCATTAGTAGGCATCACTTCAGAAAGGCCCTAAGACATGTTTCAGCTGACTTTTTTATGGTAAACCACCTTTTCAGCCTTTCAGGCTACTATATTTGCATTTCGACCAATAATCCCTTGTTACAGCGCCGAGTCTGAATAACTGCGCCCCATTTACGTAGCTGGTTACGTTTCGTATTCCCCGAAATCATTAACTTTCTTGCGTTTTAAGTTATCTGTAGAGGCTATCTCTATCCTGCGCCACTCATATAAATTCATGGATTCAATTATGCAGCAACTCAACTATGTGCAAGTTCTCATTCATTACCCACTTGCTCATTCTTGAACCATGTCCCTCACACATCTTACAAACAGGATTGCTGAAAAATTCTTATCATCTATCGTTGTTGACCTACTAGTTCATACTACTTTCATTCTCATTCTCCTCTTTACCGTACCATGTCTGTGTTCCATATCTTTTTCAGAGTTTAACCGCAAGAGACACTTGACTGAACCTCCATGGCTTTTTTCCCACATCCCTTGTATGTGTGCACTCAGTATATCAAAGGGTTGGGGCTAACAAAGATTACTTAGTCTTAGGTTAGTTGAATTGAGGAATGAGATCGAATATTATTAAATACCTCCTAGGGCATTCACTATCATTTTTGATGAACTCTGAGGATCTCTTTACTTCTGGACGGTGAGTCGAAACAGACTTCACAAAGGACAATTCTGATAAACTTAGAAAGCACTTTGGCAGTACTAGGGACATCTTTACCATTAGTCTTGGCAGCGAAGTATTCTACGTGCTCACCGATCCCAGACATGTGTCTGCTGTCCATAGGAATGCGATTTCATTCCCTTTCGACTTATTCCTCAGGAGGACATTGATAGCTTTTGGTCTCTCTGCTCAAGGTGCAGACCGATTGATGGGTACCTCTGATTCTGCATTTACGGCTCCTCAGAAGAATGTGCTTCAACTGGCCCACGACTACCAAGCCGAACAAACACGAGGCCTGGAGCTAAAATCGCTCGCGCAGCATATCTCGAGTTTCATGGAGACAAAGCTTACCTCGAACCACGAACTGACTAGAGGATCTTCCGCGTTTCATACCACACACAATGGCATTCATTGCATATCGCTCAAGGCCTTCGCTGTCAAGAATATCATTCATGGAGTGCAGCACGGTTATTTCGGCCCACGTCTCCTTGAAATTGACCCAAACATACTGGAGACTCTCATCGAATTCGATGAGCTTAGCTGGAAGGCCTGGTTCCATTATCCCTGGTTCATGAGACGCAGGCTCGATCACTTAGCCGACCACCTTCGCTCTTCTCTTCAAGCCTACTTTCAAATACCTCCCGAAGAAAGGAAGGCTTCAGCATGGTTCACTCAAAAGCTTGAAGAAGAATTTCATAGGGCTAAGCTGTATGAGAGTGATTTCAATGCCCTGATGCTCTTCTTTTATTGGGGGTACGTTTCTCTCATCATTGGCTTATTAATTTCCTTGCATGCTACTATGGTTTTAACTCATCCTTTTCATCTAGTACTAACTAAGTGTTGTAGCATTAATACAAATCCCTCTAAAGCTACATTCTGGATGATCTCACATATCCTATTTGAACCAGAGCTCATAGAGATAATACGGGACGAAACTGCGCCAGCCTTTAGAGAAGATGGTACAATCAACACAAGTTACATTGCGGAGTCTTGTCCAAGACTAAAGGCCATCTGGCTTGAGGTCCTTCGAGTGTACGCGTCCTCAACCTCAGTCAGATACATCACCCGCGACACGCAAGTCGGCCAATATATTCTAAAGAAAGACCGTGCAATTATCTTCTCTGCCCATCAGCTTCACATTGAAAACGAAGCATTTGGAGAGAACACCACCGAGTATGACTCTCTCCGATTCTACCAGAGTCCCCGTCTCGAGAAAAGTCTGAGCTTTCGACCATTTGGCGGAGGAAAGACGCTATGTCCCGGGAGACATTTGGCTCGGCATGTTTCTCTTTCATTTGTCGCTATCATCTTTCGTCATTACAATGTGTCTCTCGCTTTCCCGCAAACCTTTCCTAGACGGGCGGATGGCAAGCCAGCCATTGGCATTATCGGAGGTGATGAAGATCTCTACATACAGCTAAAAGAGCGAACGGGGAAGCAGTAAACGTTGTATACCCTCGACGGTTGGAGTGAAGACCAATGCAAACGAGTTCCCCTCTCATTTTTCTTACTTGTCTGGCTTATGTATTTGTTAATGTCTCGTTTATCAATGCATATTTTAATTATTCGCCATGTCATAGGCACATGCCATGCGTGCTATGACTTGTTCTAACCCTTCAGGAATGAGGTCGTGAAGCTGCTTTGTGCGAAGGTACGGTAGCCAAGCTTTTCGCATAAGTCGACAAGGTGATCCACCCAATGTTCGTTGATAGGACAGAAGAATGATACCATCATATCAGAGCTATGTTTAGCGGGAACACACTGCGGAGTGCTGCTCCATGACAGAAACTGTGGGGTAATCGACATGCGGGTCCACCTATCTAATAATGCGATTTGATGCTCGCGTAATATTTTACCGGCATAAGACTCAGCTCCGCTCTCACCCTGAAGCGTGTAATCCTCTTCATGCGTACGAGCAGGACATAAGATTCTGGTAACACAAATGCACGACCAATATGCGTGTCGGTCTCCGATGTGCGTTTCGATGCGCATCGCAAAAAACTTAATTGGTCGCCAATTTTCTCCAACCTTGGCCTGAGGTTGGACACAGCGCGGCGAAAGACTTGTACGACTCCAACTTGAGGAGCCAGGGCTGAAGCCTGACTCAGTCTCACTAATGACTGCAACAACTTTCGTCGCTTTCCAACCAGTTTCCCTTCCAGTCGTCATCCTTACAAGAGTCTGGCGACAATTCAGCTCTTACGCAGCATAAAGCGACGCCATCATGGAAGGAATACCACCGGGTGTCGACTTATGGCAGATATCGTACCAAGCGCCTCCGCTAGGCGTCCAATCCGATTTCCACAAGCGCTCCGAACTGCTGGTGCCTGTCGTCTCAATCATTGCAGTCTTCATTTTTCTCCAGGCTCTCTTCTTGGGACTTCGAATCTTCACGAAAATTAGTCGTCGCGATGAGTCCTGGAAGTTAGATGACTGTGAGTACGGCAATACAATCAGGATTACTTCGGCTTATGTGTTTCAGGGTGTGTCCTTTTCACCGTTGTGATATGCAGCACCCTTGGTGCTGCCATCATGGTTGGAGTTCAACCTGCGGGCCGGCATACGTGGGACATATCCATAGGGGCTTTAACAACAGCTTGGATCCAACGGGTAAGGCTTTTGATCACATTTTGCTACAAGAGATTAATCATACTTACAGATACTCATCTTGCAGCATATTTTCGTCGGAATATCCCTTTATCTGGGCAAATGCTGCTTGCTCACGATGTACTACCGCGTCTTCGGACAAATCGATCGCGTGCGATACCAAATCTACTTTACTCTTGTTCTCGGGTTTCCCCTCCTTTTCTCCTCGATATTCCAACCTATTGTCTCTGGCCCTCCGCCGGGCACACCTTGGGGAACACCGAATCCGAAGAATACGCTCTCTACTAGAAGTTCACTCGCGGTCGGTATTGACAGTTTGCTTGTTGATTTCATGATCCTATACATCCCAATCCCGGTGGTCACAAAGTTAAACATTTCAAGGCGAAGGAAGTTTGGTGTACTTATGATCTTTTTGACGGGATTGATGTGAGTCAACCACACTTTTTTGCAATAGTTTCTAATCAATCGCACAGCGCCATCGTTGCGGACATTGTTATACTGTACTTCCGAGTCGAGCTATTTAAGCAAGTCGATGTACTCCGGTACGGCATCATTGTCGGCACATGCTGGTACAAGCAACCTGGTGGTTAGCTCCGTTTTCCATCGGATAGCGCTAACGAACACTAGTATCATCGAAGTCGCTATTTCGGTTATCTGCAGCTCTATGCCTGTAACTGCCAAGTTCGCTCGTATCTACATCGGTAGCTCTTCGCTTTACAACTCCCTTCGTTCTCTCTTCACGTCGAAAGGCAGCGACTCAGGAAGCTCTCCGTCGTTTGGTCTTCCATCGTTCATCAGGAGGCCGGAACCTGTGAGGAAGAGGCGGGATCCCTACTCGCTGGCGATGCCTAGCACGAACCTCTCTGTGACACGTCTGAGTCAAACACAGCACACATTGGAGTTAGGCGAAGTGCCAGACGGATACTTGAGGTTGGATCCCATTATCTATACTACGGATAAGAAGGCAATAACGAGAGCCGGAGAGATCCAACGCACGGAGAGCGTGGAGATATCGTCGACCAGCTACGTTGAGTCTGAAAAGTCGAGATCAAAGCAAGAGATGATCTAATCATAGCCGATGGTAGTAGAATAACATGGGATACGAGTAGGGTGTTTCAATAAATCCCATTTTTAGTATACGGATATAGAATAACCTGCTCCATTCCAGGTGTTTCGTACATGTCGTGAAGGTGTGTTCCGCAGTATTCTGCTATTACAATTAGCTAATATCCTCCAAAATGAGCTCCAAGCCAGCTTTACGACCTAGTTTTGGGAAATGTCCCTATACTGGTTCCTGTCTGCTGAAAAAAGGACATAATATATAGCGAGCCTTTTAAACTGTAGTGGCAAAGTTGGCCAGTGTGACCAGTCCGCTCATGTGGTATATTATAATACGCGGCAAGTTGGGGTTGAGGTGAACGACACTTCCGTCTTACATGCATATAGTAGCAATTCTCCTTTCTCACGAGATCCTTCGCGACGATTCGGTTTCTCAGAACTAGCGCTTCATGCGGTTAGATTTTAGCAAAAAGATAATATATTTTCAAGGTTGACACTGAGTATGGCACAGCCTTCAACGGTGCAACTGCAACGCAGAATGTCTTTTTCCGTGTCCAGCTGATCATTTATTCTGCATTAGCGCTTTTGTACAAATACCCCTGTTTTGGCCCCCTTCATATGTTCCTCGCCTGTGATAAAGCAATGCATGTTACAGGAAATGATTGGAGCATTCAACTCTCAGAATAGACTTGGATAATACTCAGCGTTAACCATCACGTGGATAAGCGTATAGGCAGAGTGATACCTCGTCAAACCGATTTGATTCGGAACGAAAGTGACCGTCGGGCGTCTCCATTGCGGCGATTCAAGAACACGAACAATGAACGAAGAACGAGAGCCGACAAAGCTTACATCAAAGCCTCGCTCCTATATCAATCAATTAGACGTCTCGAAAAGTGTTTAGCGTGTAACCCGAGAAGTAGATGGAAGTAAAGATATAGAGAAGAGAGATCAAGACCAACTGAAAGTCAACATTGGCCTGAAAAAAATGCGATGCCCTGGAGCCACAGAGAGACAATTAAATGAAAAATTTGCAGCAACCAATACCTCTGCGAAGAATGGAGTTGTACCATAGTGAGGCTGAGTGGCGCACTAAGGACAGTATTGAAGAGGATATGATCCTCTCGTGCGAGTTGACACACCAAGGTTTCTAAGTGATATTCCAAATTTCTCTGCTCTTTTCTTGTCTCTGACTAACCGAACCTAATGGATACCAAATCTCGCCATCTCCATGCCTTGATATTAGAAGCTTTATCTCTATAAAGTCCTAGCAGAACATATTATTAACTGAATAATTCTTTTCGGAGGCTAGGAGGTCCGCCACACGGAACCAAAGTCTTTGCTTTTTTTAGTACTCAAGTACTGTGGAGGTGGATCCGTGAGCCTAAAGGTGAGAGGTAGAACGTAATTATATACTCTAGTCTCTAGACGTCGGACAAGCTCTACAACGCCTACTTCATCTCCTTTTCACATAGCTGCTGATTCTCGCTGCTTTTGCTGATACCCACCACCGTCACTCAACATGAACATATTCAGAGCTTCTTACTATACTCACACTCGTGGCTGTATGCGAAGGATGAGATTCTCGTCGCTAGACCCCATGCACACGAACTATATCTCGTGAGTCCTCCTAATCCAGCAAGCACAGTTCCCCGGAGTATTTATTCCTAAACCCACAGCATCGCTAACTTCCCTAAAATCCCAAAACTTCTATCCCACAATATTTCTAGGCGTGCCATCATGGAGTCCACAACAGTATCCAAAAGAAGAAAGTTCATGAATCCACACAACCATCCCCTAACTTCTCCCAAAACCCACCATGAATCCTCAGAAAATCTAAAACATGGGCGTGATATCTTCATTTTAGCCTACTCCCACCGTAAAACCAGGCGTTGTGGAAGACGAAAGTGACATAACAGAAAGGCCATGTACCTTAAGTGAACAGCTACCATCTGCATTTGCTCTCAAGGTTACTAACTTAGCTCGAGTTAATGTTACTCGCTCTCATCATCATTGTTTCAGACCTCGCTATGTCGCTCCTACTTTGTCATATCTCCGGCAAGTCAATATACAAACGTAAGATCAAGACATAGCGTCAGCCTAACACAAACAAGTAACAGCTTCAATTTTGAAGATGAAATCATGCATTTATTGGCATTAAACCGTGGTATAACTGTCTAACCCTTCATGCCCAAACCTCCACATTACGGGCCCGCTAATCACCATTTTGGATATCGAAAGCATTGCAAATTAAAGACGAAAAAGAACCCCATTATCCGTATGCTCTGGGCCACACGCAGCCCGTGGTATCATCCATTATAAAAAAGGGAAACCAAAGAAAGTATTATTGCCGTTGTCTGCTATGCAGCGCTCATTCATTTCATGTCGTGTTTCCAAGCGAAAGAAGTCGTAAGGTTAAAATAAGACGAGACGTCTAGATATCACCACGGAGGACAGGGTTCGTCTTGCCGAGAGTAGTGTTATACTGCTCGCCAGTGGAGCCGCCATTAGCGTGTCCATTGAAAGCATTCTCGACCTGACCAGCGAACTGGTTGCCGGTGGCGGGCTGCTGACCATAACCAGCGGTGCCAACAGCGGATTGTCCGTAGCCGACGCCGGTCTGGCCAGTTTGACCGTAGCCTGCACCAGCGCCCGCGCTGGGGGTTTGTCCATAGCCAGCTGTGCCGAGATTGCCGCCCAGTCCTTGGCTACCAGCAGCGTGATTCGGCGTGGAGGTGGAGTGAGGCTTGCGGGTGACACTGCTAATCTTGGGAAGGCTGGAAGTTTCCTTCGCATTTCCGATAGAGAAAACGGGACTCTCCCACTTGTCGCCCTTGGCAGCGAGTTCTTTGTACTCGGTGGCCTTGGTGCTGATACCTCCAGGGAGAGAGATGTCCTTGAACATGGAGTCGTGCTGAGTAACCGCGACGTTGACGTGGGTGTCCTTGGCACGCTCCTCGAGTTCGGCCTTCTTCTGTTTTCCTTGCATGATGCGTTTGTTGGCAGCTGCGGCGTAACGCTGGTAAATGTTCTGTATGTTCTCGGGGTCTGGATTTTGCTTGGCAGACTCAATAGCCTTGTCAGCCTCCGATTTAATGTCGAAGATCATGGCGTCAAGCTGGTTCACGGAGTCCTTGATCTGCTTCTCCAATACACGTTGGATAACTGGGCGGAGAACCTTGAGGACGAGTGGCTTGAAAAGGCCGAACAACAACTTGTGGTTGCTCTTCTTGACCTTGATCTGGAGGTTCTTAATGTCGGTGGTGACCTTGTTGATTTTGAAGTAGTGGATCTTGTCATCCTTGTCGGCAGTTTCCATCTCGACTTTGAAGCTAAAGCCAGTGCCTCCCATAAAGATGTCCATAACACCTTTGTCGGTGATGGATGGGAAGCCCTGCTTGCGTTTGACGTAGTAAGATACATCACGGAGATCCATCTGTACACCAGACACCGAGAGCATGAGCTTGTTTTTGTTCTTGCTCTGGATCTGCTTTCGACCCCAGCGCCAGTAGTTGTCGGACCCAAGTTCCATGACGTTGGGTGCCAGGTTGTCACCCTCGATGACGAGGTTCTCGACAACAGCATCGATCATGGGGTCGCTGTACTCAATGCGGGGAATAGGAATGTAACGAATGTTTTCGAAGATGCCAGGGATGATGACTTCCTGCAAATCCTTGAGAAGGTGAGGCTTGAACTCCATGTTGCCCTCAGAGTCGTGGCCAAGGTCGTTGAAGAGTTTGGTGATGGAGTTGGCAAACTGCTTGTTCTGGGGATCCTGGTCAAACTGCTCACCAATGAACTTGAACTCGTCGGCAATACGGTCGGTGTGGCCACGGTAACGGCCACGGAGAAGCTCGCGACCTTCGTCGTAGAGCTGGTTCCACTCCTCTGTGGAGCGATCTTCCATAATGAAACCTTGCTGTTGTAGGCACTTGCGCACATAGGCGTCGACGTGCTTGAACCAGCTCTTGAGTTGTGGGTCATTGTCAGCATCACGGTAGATCTGATTGATAGAGTCGATGAGGTCATCAAAGGAGGTGCTGTTTGCAAATCGCTCCAGCAGTGTCTTTATGTTCGTTAGCATATTGGAATCCTCTATATGGAGAGCTATGTTACGAACCTTTAAGTCAGCTTCCGCTAGCTGAAGGGCATCATCCTTGTGTGCGCCTTGCACAGATCCCTTGGACTGAGCGGCCAGGGTCTTACCGTGTCCGGCGTACTGCTCAGCCAGACGAAGTAGAGTTTCGATAGCACGCTGGTAGTCTTGGTGACCCTGGATCTCAACTACCATCTTCTTCAGGCGCCAGATAGTCTGCTCGCGGCGCTCCTCCGGCATTTTGCCCCTAAGATAGTTCTGAGCGCGTTCACGCTTCTCGCGAGCGCGGTCCTTCTCCTCTTCAGGAACATTTTCCGATATGATCTGCTTGGCTTGGCCAACAGCAGCCTGGCCGTTCAAGCCTTGCTCGCTGCCAGTCTGCTGCTCCAGCCTCGCGGCGTTGGCAGTGTCGACAGGGTCGCGCGAACCATCGGGGTGTGCGGCCTGGTTGACGTCACCAGCAGCCTTCTCCGCATCCTTCTTGTTGAAAGGAACCTTGTTCTTGATCTGAGCTTGGAGGTTGCCCTTGGATAGATCGGGGTTCTCGTGCCATGTGTTATCTTCCGCTGGGCGGTCGATCTGAGAGAGCTGGTCCTCATTGGGCTTGACTTTGTTCGCGGTCTTGGACGCGGCGTCGCCAGCAATGTCACGGAGCAGGATGGAAGCGTCTGAGAGGAGCTTGCGGAACTGGCCGTTGGAGATAAGTAGCGTGCCGAGTGTTCGGAGACCCTCAAGGGCCTCATTGCCGTGCTGCTTCGCGACTTCCTTGTCAACAGGCGCACCAGGCACCTGTGCAGCGCCGCCGCTGATTTGTTGTGTTTGGTAGATGAAATCCTGAAGGAGATTGCCCTCGTTCTTGGTGAGAAGAAGCACCTTCGCCTGCTCAATAACGTCTTTCAGGTCAGAGACGAGCTTTTGGCCATCAGGTGAGAGGTTCTTCGAGGGCGTTGAGAGGGCTTTTGATGCGAGCGCCGAATTGAGCGCCACGTCGATCTGCTTGTTGGAAGGGACCTTGCCGTTGGCAAAGGCTGCGAAGTTCGTGTTAGTGTTTGTTTGTTTGTTTGTTTGTGGTGCAAGTGGGATGTATTGCAGTACGCTGAATGCGTGCAATTGAGCTCCCAGGAGGTGCTTACATACCTGAGTAGATGCCATAGAGCTGGAGCTTGTTGTTAACGTCCTTCTCCTTCTGCTTCAGGTCAACCGGGCGGTTGACTGCTTTTGAGGACATGGTGAAGAGATATCTTCGGGTATATGTGTTGGGGTATCAATGAAGCACGAGCAAAGCTGCAAACAAATGTGTGTTGGTGAGGATGGTGAAGATGGTGGTGGTTTGGTTGTTGGGATCAGTGGTATGAGGGCGAAAGGGAGGTTCGGGCGAGGAGGTGCCTTTATTTGGGTTGCGCAGGTTGTCGTTGCTCTGGCACGCGCCGCTCGATGCAGGTTTGGTGGGACAGGCACGACTGACACGACGTCATAAATATTTAACTCAACACCCAAAAACGGCCCGTGCAGAAGGTGCTAGGCCTTTCCCCACCAAGCGACGCCTGGCCAGCAGCGATGTGCAGCACAAGCTCTCGATCCAGGCCGCGTCTTTCTACAGAGCGCGTCGTGGCCGTCCCCGTTTGCCCAATTTCCCACTGGCACGTCTGTCTTGCTCCAGCTTCTGCACGACTAGACACCAATTGAGCCACAGCAGGCTCGAAATGTGCACCACCCTTGTACGGATGACGGAGTTGTGGACTGAACGTCGTCTCTCGGATCGCCAGCCGGGATGGACGAAGTTGTCTCGGCCTGGCTGCGTCATCGCTTAATCGTAGGATTGTCTTCAGAATTCCCATGTTCATCCACCAAATGCCATTCCGCCACACCAATTCGACAAGCATAATTTGCACCTTTCTCTGCTGCAAGCACCCGCCCATCGCTCTGCCCGACCGCGCTCAAGCCGGCCTGATAAAGAATGAGCACTCATTACGCACAGCAAGGCACGAACAAGTTGTAGGTAGCGGGAAGCCACAACGCCGCTATGTCAATATGCTTAGCGCCTGTGGCGCTTTCACGCGTTGTGTCATGGATCGCGACACTCGATCTGAGCTAACGATGACGAGTTGGCCACAGTCCTTGTTCTTAAGCGAATAAGTTTCGTTCTTTATTCGCCGCTGGTATCTGCACGTCTACCTTCTTGCGGGAACCCGGCAGGAGAAAACACATGTTGACATGTTGGCAGAGAGTGGTCTGAGTTGTGAAGATCCGCATAAGCTGGGTAGTTTGCGTTGATGTGTATATAGGGTAAGGGAACATGAGGAGACGAGGAGCTAGGTCGTTGAGGACTGGGATATGGTGTCTAGAAGATGCTAGTCGTTGAAGTCAAAATGCACTTCTGATCACGTGGTAGAAATAAAGTTTCCGTCATAGCGCACATGGCGACGGGATGACGACCAAATTGCAAAAGGAACGCTATCAGCCACGCGAAGCCAGTCTTGGTATCCAATCACGAAAGTGGACTTCGACATTGAAGAGCTGTCAAAGATTGATGCATCCAATTCCCGAGGTTTTGTTCCCCATCCAGAGGTTTCATCCTCCAGGTACTATATGTGTCTTATTGGTGCTGCCTCTTGCTACGCCGATTCTCCGTTATGACTCTCGTGTGTAGAAAGAAAGAAGTGAACATCCAACTAGTGTGAGCAATGCTTGTCATTGGGTCGGCATGAAATCGCGACCATTAATACCAATTGTATCTCCTTACAAGGCTCCCAATTAAAAACACGACATAAAATTAACGATCATAAACGCATTGAGACACACTTGCAGACTACCAAGTTTGGCACGAGACATCCATAAAATGCATTGCGGCGGGAGTATCCTTCGTATCAAATCGAGCCTAGCGTTAAGGTAAGGGTGAATATGCCAGAGTTGATTTTTCTCGCTACGCTAGCTAACCACACTTCATCTCACACCTCAAACTTCACAACATCCTTCAACCATTCCCCGCCTACCTCCATAGCTCTCCTATGTTAACTAAATTTTCACATGATCTTAGCTTTGGGTTAACTTATGTTTCCTTCTAACTTTGTGTCCTAATTTCCATATGTGATCTCAGCCTCTGCGTGAACGCTGTATACTCTTACGTCTTCTCTTTATCTTATATCCGCTCCGCTCTGTCCTTGGCAACTCTCTCTCTCTCTCTCTTTGTATTTCTCTGTGTGTGTGTGTCTCTCTCTCTGTACTTTCGCCTCTTCCTCTCGTCGATGCTCTATTCGATTTATCTGTCCTTGAGCGTCTTTCTCTCCCTTTTTCCCCCTCTTCATTACTGAGACTTTTGCTACTGTGTCCACATTATAGGCCTTCTTGCATTAGTACCCGTCCAGAGCTGTGACACATCAGCCCCTTACTCGCAGATTTGCCTCCTTCGTTGCCTCCTCCCTCCTGTTGACTTCCTACGCAAGCAGGCACCTATCTCCGTTCCGCCAGTTCGAGGACACAACGATAGACCACAATTATCCTGCGTAGAAAAACGGATGTCTGTAAAAGTTCCTCTCTTGTTCGGATACCTCGTACGATATAGCCTGGCATGGACGCAGATACATTACGTTTCTCTACGTCCTAAAACCTTTCCTTCCTCGGACATGGTTTTCGTAGATCCCTGACATGATTAGATCCAAAAAATTCAGTTATAGTTTCAATACCATGGAGACCACTGACACCATAAAGGCATGCCATCGGGGCTTTGGGTCGTGGTCAGTGTTCAGAGAGGAGCTATTGCTGTGCCGTGCGGCCTGCGCGGACTGCAGGCGCTGCGACGTTAGCAAGAAGCAAGAAACATACCCAGCGCGTCAGGCGCAATCAGGATGAAAGGCGCAGATGCTTGAATGCTCGCATGCCTGGGCTGTGGTGTGCGATGCAGCTTGCAGCTTGCAGCTTGCAACTCACCGTGGTATGCGTTCTGCCCGCAGGCAAGCCTCTAAAATCTTCAAGTACCAGACCGCCTTGGGGAAAATCTGATCGGCGGCCACAAAAGGCTCGTGTCGGCGAACTATTGCGCTCGGCCCTCCCAGTCAAGCAATTCGCGTTGTTGACGTCACGAGCCAGCTGTCACGCGATGTTTATCACACTAATAAAAAAAATTGCACGTATATATACAGTGAGTCTTTACAATCATCTCACAAATCCACAACGCTAGCAAGGTGCGAGAAGAGATCCCTTGGTGTAGCGGTACATCTGGCCATTGCCTAATTGTATCAGCAAAATACACCAGTACGTAGATTTCTAGACCAATCCTGCCTAGTGTTGTGCGTTCGAATAAGCCTAGCGGCAGCACTTCTCAATACAATTAAAACCGAGAGTGCGAACAACAGAAAACCTTAAGGGCTACCACAACGGTACCCGGTCTTTCTGGGCGATATGAGCAACACTAGACACATAAATACTACAAGTCTAGCTCAAGTCGTTTCTTTTGCTGTTTTTTTCTAGACTTGCCTGTTCTTCCTTCCTTTTTTTCCTGCTGGTGTAACGGTAAGAAATACAGTAAGAGAAACAGAAATTTCTCCCGCTGTAGGCGTTTTGCTTTCTTAAACAGGAACTTTTATAAGCTTGATATATCAAACTCTTGGGCTTAACTTTTGCGCGGCAGATATTTATTAGCGTGAAAAGCGCAACTTTAACTGCAAGGGCATGCACAACCACCACATCGAACCCGTTCCCGGCCAGCCCAGAACCAAAAATGACCAGTCCGGGCCCAAAGCAGTCCCGACAGAATTAACGATGATTCAATGCTAGTTATATAGGAACTATCACTCGCAATGTATCAAACAACCAGCAGAGGAATGATTGTCCAACCTAAACGCTCCACCGTTCTGAATTGCGAAAGCTGCCTGAAGTACTTCGCTCAATCACATTGAGGTCTTTGACCAAGAGACATACGGTTTGGGGGTACGTGATGAACTTTTCGCATTGTTCTGCGATGTAGCGTAGAAATTCGCGCTTCCAAACGAGTTGGTTGTTCCTGGAGTGATTGAGTTAGTGTAGGTTGACGAAAGGAGTGAAGGGTGTTATTCAACGAGGATGTTACATGTTTTCATAATCCCTTCACTCATTAATTAAAATATGCTAAGCTTCATCCGGATTATGGCCCTGAGTACGGCCAAGGACTGGCGGATGAATGCGCTTGTGGGGGAGGAATTCAATGTCGATGTTCAACAGTGGATCTTTGGAAAAACCGCTGGCGAGGTTTTGGAGCAGGCGAACGACTTCAACGTCGTTTGATTCTAACACGTATCGCGATAACTACAATGGATCTGGAGAGGACGACTACGTGGCCGAACATTCAAACGGTGTTCCCCGCGATGACTGCTACGCTACGGAACATGAAGTTAATAGCATCAGCGAACACAACTACGCTGCCGAATATCAGAATGACGGTGCTGGAGATAATTACGAGAGTGAAAAACGGGACTAGACTACAAGAGGCGCTCGAGCTGCTTCATTTCTGTAATGAAGATGTTAAGACACATCCTAGATAACTGATCCTGTGTCCGTTCTTCCTTGAGCGTATGGACGTTCGTGTTCACTCTAATTCTAAAGAGCAGGAGGACATGAACATCCTTTAACACGCTCCAGAAAGTTTCAAGGAGCTGTGGCTTGCAAGCCAGTTCTGTGAGAGGCTTTTAGTTGCGACCTTGCAATATGCTGGTAGCACTCGGCATATCAAGAAAACACTATTCTCTCGTATTAGGGTCCGCCATATAACGACCCAACTTCAGCGTTGCAGCATCCGGTGCTTCTAAAGATGGCGGATGCGCTCGATGCTTTCTACTAATCTAAAGACCAGGAAGGTTCTCTATCTAATTTTCATCTCAAGTATGGTTGATGGCTTACCCAAACCACAGTTCCAACGACAGCTCCCAACGAGCTTCAAAACCACGAGGTTCCCTATCTATGTTGTGGCGCAGGATCTATGCTACAAACGCGTTGATAAAACACTATCCCTGAACTCGACCCTGGTTCTATCTAATTCGTGGACGATCCGCGCGGACTCTTTGACATTGACAAAAGCACCTCAATCTTCATGGCCTTCTACCCTAGAGATACCCCTTACTATGTATTGTCACCGATCTAGGTACCGAGTAGGGCTCTTTAGGGCGCGGTCATCTTTACCAACAAACTCCTTTTAAATCCTACAAAAGAACGTCACGGTTTGTACGATCGTACACCACTCGGGGTTTCTCAACTGTTAAAATCAGATGATAAGTTTCGATTTGAAAATCGTCTTGTTGGGGAGGAAGTAAGAGAGAAAGCGTCACTAAATAAGAAGGTTGGAGAGGAGGTAGGAAAAGAGAAGACCGGAAAAAAAAGAAAGGGAGATAGAGGATGCGAGCAACGGAGAAGGTAGAGAGCGTTGTGTAAAAAAGTCACAGATCTCCATCCAATCTAAGCGGCGTTTTGCGATTATGCATATGCCGACTATACGTCCACTAGAGTTGGCATTGCTTTTAAAGTCTACTAAAATATGGTAGATGATGAGAAATTCTAGTCTATAGACTAAAAGATGAAGCAATCTCCAATCTCATGGTCACGTGTCCATGACGTGGACCCGAATTACATTCGTCTGGAACGCGCTTGAAGCTACCCAACAAATTTGAATGACTGCTAGTGTGGCCAACAAATCAATGGCACACATTTCCATCAAAACATGTGAGATAGTAGCAAACTAGGTCAAATCATAAATCTACCATTTCCCTTCTGAAAGATGAGTCGGATTGTTCAAGGAGCATGGAGTACTCTCAGCGTTTCCCACGGGGGCAATAGACCATGCCTCACGCATGTTTAGCTCGTTTGTGTTATTTGGCGATGTGGTCAAGTTAATCCAAGGATATTTTGTTTTTACCTCTTCTACATTCTAAACCTATAAGGCTTCTAAGTTGTCCTCTCAATCTATTGACCTATAAACAAGAATATTCCATTGAGTTCTTTAAGTCGACTCAGGCCTTCCATCTTCCATCTCGAATCCTGCAGTTTTAACCAACACAAACGTCATATCACTCGATCTATTTCGTGTGTACCGTACTTGGCTCTCTTATTCTTTCCTTTTCGGTAAAGGTTGACACATTTAATTTATAACAATCTCGTATTTTAACTCGATCTCTTTTCTTCTCCTCTTGCATTCACGTTACCTACACACACTCCTTGATCGAGATGAAAGGAAATTCATCCCACATCCTGCGTGCATCCGGCGCCCCAAGTAACATGTGCGGCCATATGTCTTTCGGAAAATCGCAACAAAGCACGTCTGTGGAAATGCTGGCTTCTACGAAAATTCAGGTCTTTGAAAAAATGTTGCTAGTGCGACGCGGTGGACAAAGCCATGTCGAGTTGCCTTTGTGCTTTGGATGCCGCTATTTCACTGGAAGCATAGTGAAAGCCCCAAAATGCATTTTAAGAGGGGCTATTTTCACTTCGGTTCCTGTTCATGCGCACAGAAAAGAATCTCACATATATACCAATTGTCATCCACCGAACCAGAAGCAGACCTGTACCAAAATGCCCACCACTACCACGAACTCAACCCAACCAGACCAAGATTTTACACGTATACCCTTTCAAACCTCTATAATGAACGATATATCAACCCAGGTTAAAGAATCCCCGGCGAACGAGGCCACTGGGGAATACCTACAAGATAGCGACTCGGACGATGATACTGAGGAGTCCAAATACGCCTATGGAAAATACAGAGTGAACCTACGAGAAGCTGAAGTAGCATATAATTGGGGGTCTGCCTTCCACAAAAAGCTTTTCAAGATAATTGACCACATGCATGAGCAAGCACTCAAAGGGGAAGTAGAGGAACTATTGTACCCTGATATGTTGGGCAAGCTTCAGACTGTTTGGAAACGACCGGAGAGTGGAGAGTACAATATATTCACTCTTTATGCGACTCAGATCGATTTGTGTAAGGGCTCTCACACTGAAATGCCGCATAAACGCTTGCCAGAGATTCAAAGTAAGCCGCCATACCAACGCTCGACCATGATCGAATTACTACACAAGTACAACCCGGGGAAGGAATGGATTCCGTGCCCATTCGTACTTCAGAATGTAAAAAAGACCGTTTGTAAGATCCACCTAGATGAAGGAGCCATGAAAAAATCCTACACAGACTTGAATTACACTCTGCGTCTATGGCAGAAAAGTAAAGCTCGTTTCCAACTTGAGCGAAGATTCCATATGGCTTCGCAGGGCTCAGTTCAGATCAAGAAAATTGTATGTCTAGGTCTAGGCTCGCTTCTTGACCCCGATATGAGTACCCCTAGTCTACTTCAACACTTCGCCGCGTTCACCGTCGCGAGAAAATTGAACGCGTGCTACAAGAGCGTAGATCCTGATTGCCCGCCAATAAAGATATTTGCGCAAGATCCATCGTACTCTGAAAGCGATCGTATCCTCCTCCAACGAATCGACCCAATCACTTTTGTATCAGATCCTCAGGGATTTCTTGAAATCGATGAAAACACACTCGTTATATCATTCGCCTTGCCTTTCGGTGTACCTCTTATGCAGATGCTCCCGGATATGTTTGAACCCAACGCCGGGCCTGCAGGCATCCTAAGCGACACCCTTCACCTCGATCCGGATCGCAGTGTGTATAGGTACCGTCGACGTGACTCGCCTTCAGTTTGTCGCATGCTCTGCTCTGATGAGTATCGCTCCCGTGGTTTTCAGGACTGGTCACTGGATGCGGATCCAGAGCTGTATAAAGATATCTTTCCTACTGGAAAGAAGTCCCCATATTGGCTCTCTAGGACGACTTTGTATCTTCGGAAGCAGAATTTATAGCTCAATATTGTGTCGAATGTATAGAAGCTATCTGAGTAGTCGACAACACCGCTTCCTGGATGACATTACTGGTTCAAAAATAGTTATTTATTTCTGTAGAAAGATCTGAGGAGGCAGAGCAAAATTGTGGACAGGGATAGGTTTGAGGTAGGGGTTTCAGCGAAGAGCATGGAGATGGAGGAGGACCAAGATGTTACCCAGGAACTACACTGATTATGTGGAACTTTTCGCTTCGAAACTACGCTCTGGCTATATTTCGTATATGTTTTAAGATTGTATCATATTCGGGGATATAGTTATCGTTTCTAAAAGACACATTAACATGCACTTGCTTTCCAACTCACGAGAGTAGTCTTTGTGCATTGTTAAAGCCTATCGACAAATCATCAGCCGCGGAATATGAGAATTCAGGCGGAAGAATTGAGCTATGTTTGCCATAGTATCGTATTCACTAACTTGGCAGATGAATTGCTTTTTAGCATATGTCAAGGGTCCTCAAGCTATACTAAGGTATTATTTCTGTACAAAGCTGCGATGTTAATCTTAAAGGATGCTGACAGAACTCTTTGAGACATACCATTGTACGCTCTGCTAACTTCTGTAGTCACGCTAGGATTCAACCATCAGGTGATTTTTTTCTTCATATTTGCAAACAAAAGATCATCTACTAGCAATCAGCTTGCCTACATGAACATATATTTCCACTAATTTAGACCTCATCCTTCATCACCTGTTCATACTCTTAGAACTAGCCAAGCTCTATTTGACCGACAGGTCCTTCAAGCTCCAGTGGTCATACAGCCACGCGTCAAAAGTTTGGTCGGTCAAGCGAGACGCGCTACCGCTCACCACTAGTCATCATAGATAGAGATCCCGATGCCCTACGCAATGGATGTACAGCCAAAAGTTGCATATTGCCTTACTACCGCCAGTCTTAGCTGTTCACGCAAGATAATGCTCATATACACACCTCACACGCTGTGCGCGCGTTCATAGCTCAGTACCATATCACTGTCATAAACTAGCTATCCTACTCACTAGACCTCAACCCTATTAAACACCTCTAGTGGGCACTCAAAAAGCTCATACACAAGCACTACCCACATCTACGCACTCACAGTGTAGCTCAGGAGGAGTAGGGTCAGTTTTGTAAGGCATTAAAGAACTGCTAGCGGCGTATACTAAATGCGCTCATTAAGCAACTTATCTTAAGCATGCCACGTTGTATAGCAGCCTAAAGAAAATCTAGCCGCCGTTAAACAAGTATTAGATAGTTAATTATACTGTTCACCAAAAACATACCCTAGTATATCGTGTTGTGGGCAAAATATTGGTGGGTAGACGATAATCGTGGGATGCGCGTTGGTGGGGTAAATTCTTGGCTCGACCAAACTTTTGATCTAGTACTGTACTCTGTGCTTATTTGACCCACTTAGATGGATCTATTTAGCTCGGAACTATGCAGAATGTAGGGGCCTCTATTGAAACTCTCTATTTACTGCCTCTGTGCAGACATTGCCAGATCAAGTTATGCAAATCCGAAACCTCGGGATGAATAGCTGAGGTTGCTAGTATTCACTTTGTGCACCAACAAGCTTTCTTCTGAAAAAAATTTACTTTAGATTCCCTTAAACAATGCTCTACTTTCATTCCTAACAAGTGAAATGATTGAGCGCTTGAGTCCTACCCTAACTTATATGTATAAGTTCTTCCAACTATTAACCCTAATATCTCTTAAATCTACAACCACTACTCCCGGTACAAGCCCGGAAGCAACTTCGAGAATGGTGTCCTTCAACAGGTTTACGTACTTGCCTGATGTTGGAGCCGACGATGAAGATCGTCTATGGAATCGATTTCCCGCAGACCAAAGCTATTTTGCCAGTGATTTTAAGACAGAGGAGAATCTCGCTAGCCCCCCTACCCAAGACTCTAACAACTCCCCGGACCCATATCAGCTTTTTGCGGTCAACCTTCATGGCTTCAATCAAGAACGAGACTACAAGAAAATCCTTGAAGACGCACTTCGGCTCCAACAGCAAGCAATTTGCAAAACCAATCTTGACAAGGGCCAAACTCTAACATACAAGGATTACAACGACAGAGAATGGGTGATTTGGGTGGCTCCTGAGCACTCTCGTCAATACACGATTCAAATCCATTGGCTGACTCGCACAGAACTACACAAGGACTTTCATACCAAGATGCCCTTCACGCGGTTAAATAGCTTCAAAGAACAGCTCCCATACGAGTATTCTCCAGCGATTCAGCTCCTACACCAATATAACCCCGCCGCATCACCACACGATTATGCACCGATACCATTCGTGTTCGGGAATGTCGGCACATCCGTTAATATCTTCCCCCCTTCCAAACTCCGTCTGTTCACCACTGCTGACCTATGGGTAAAGAGCCATGCAGCGCAGCACTTTCGAAGCCTTGTCACCTCATTTGCTCCCTGGGCCGTTCCAATTACGAAGATCGTATGTTTTGGCCTGGGAACGCTGTCCACAAAAGCCGGTTTCTATGGCGGAGTTCTCCAACATATGGCCGTTTTTACCATGGCCCACCAAATCAATGTTCTTAACCCTTCATTGCCTAAAGTCCAGATCATAGTCCAGGATCCAGCATATACCCCAACGGACCATATGATCATGAACCGGCTGTACGGCGACCCTTGTGTCACGTTCAAGGATGATCCAGAAGCAATCCTCGCTACAGACGAGCACACGTTAGTCGTAGCTCCGTTCTTGCCAAAATCATACCCTTTGATGCAGATTCTTGCGCTTAAAACAGGGAAATGCGGACCTGCAGGATTTATTTGCGATGATATGGATTTGGATGAGAGTAAGACGCACTATACGTGCATGGATCGAGACTCTCCTGAAGTTACGAGGATGCTGAAGAGTAGGGAGTACAGAAACGTTACTGCAGCGTTGAGACACCAGCTCGATGAAGAGGTATTCCGAGACGTGTATGGAGAGGATGGAGCACACTGGATTGAGAGGATGGGCATGTGGATTCGGGAGAGAGATGGACAACCCATAATATAGAAGGTGATAGAGAGATGTCCGAAGTAGAAATCCTCTGTTCCTTGATGAATTGAAGAGGTTCGAGAACTATATATGAGTGGGGAACTAGAACCTGTAAAAGCACATCACAATTGAGAAAGGATAGGAGCTTAAGTGGGGAGAGGAGTTTGAAGAGGGCAACACAGATTAAAAGTTGTCAAAACGACGCAAGATGGTTATGAGAGGATCTTTGTGAGGAAATTAACAAGGATCGGATGACAGAGGAATATTTGTTGTGCACTCACTTAGTAAAAGAACAAACAATGGAGGTTGTGAACAAATGATGACTTGCTAGCAATCAAATTAGCTAAGTTGCCTACGTAAGCATTCCTACTACTTTGAATTCTTGTCCGCCCTCTTTTCTTCAATTGCTTGACACTGGTAAAGATCCATACGAAATGCAAACACTTCCACTTCCAGTAGTTGTACACCCAAGCCACTCACTTGATCCAAACCTACACACAAGCAATAGCAATATCCCATAGCCTGGTTAACTCAAACCGATAAAAAGCCTAGGTAAATTCTCCTTGCCCAGCTCTCACTGCCTCACTGCCAATTCAGTGACAAGTGCACCCAAAAAACAAAATCTGAGCCTGCCAGAACAAGTTGTGTTACCTCGATTATCTAGAGTGATAGCTAAGGTTGTTAGCATTCACTACCACCACCAACGAGCTATTCCAACATGATTTACTAGAGATTTCGCTTAGGAAGTAACTCACACTCATTATCAATGCGACTTGTAGTTTAACTTGTCCTTGGATTGTATATACACCCTGAAACCCTTGCCACATGTACCCTCCTTTTCACCACCACCACGCTTAACACGAATTATCATTTAATTTGCTAATGGAATGCAACAACCCATACGAGTATTTGCCAGAGGTCGAAACTAATGGCAGAGATCTCTTCTGGAGCCCATTTCCTGCCAAAGTCACTGGGCATATATACCTGCCACAGAAAAAGTGAGTAGAAGATTGCAGCAATAACACACTCCAACAAGAGCCCAAAGAAGACATCAACACTCGTGCCGATCCCTATCAGCTCTATGCTATCCCATTGCACGCCATCGACCCCCAATTTACCTTGGAGATAGCCAAGGATATGTAGCGACTCCGCGACATAGCGCTCGACTGCCGAAACCAAAAAGCTCATACCTTACTGCAGTATTAAGATATGAACGGTGACCCGCGAGTGTGTTAACGAGCCTCGAAGGATTCTCAAAAGACCAATGTTACTATATATCCGCTATGTTTGAGTGAGATAGCTGAGGTTTTCGAAAGAACACATAAAAGTGGTTAAATACGACAATTTTACTCTCCCATACAGTCGAGGTGATCAAGTCAAACTTGTTCACAAGTACGATGAGAACAAAGACCCAGCCAAGTCAAAGGATGAGTGGATTCCACCCCTTTTCGTCATCAACAACATCCCATTTCAGTTCTGCAACATGAATGAAGACGAAAACGCCATAGTTAGGTGTTACGTATTCCTCGACCATAGTACACAGATCTGGAAGTGCAGCAAAGTAAAGACACACGTCGTCAATACCATCTAAGGCTACAAAGTGGTGTCCTGATTAACAAGATTGTAAGCATAGGCCTCGGTATCTTCGATGCGCGCCCAATATAGCATTCGGAAGCACTTCAGCATCTATTCGCCATCCTATCGCATTCGCGCTCAGCCAAGTTTACCAGCAGGAATCCAGGTTGTGCCTTTATGCAAATTATCCTTCAGGGTCCAATGTACGTCGAGACAGACAAGATGCTGCCTGATCACACTTCCCACAACTGCCCTCTCCAAATCGTCAAAGATCCGGATGCGCTGCTTGCAACGGATAGGAATGCGCTAGTTATAGCACCGTTTCTAAAAAAACTCGTACCCACTCATGCAGATATTTGTGAGAATGTTCAAGGACAGGGCTGTGACAGCAGGCTTCCTATGCGATGAGATGAAGGGGGACCTGGAGAAGCAGTAATGGAGGTGCACGGATAGGGATTTGCCAGAGGTTTGGAGGATGTTGCGGGGGTATCGGAGGTGCATGGAGGAGGTGAAGCATGAGTTGGATGAAGAACCTTTACGGCAGGCAAATGGGTTTTATTGGATGGAGAAGTTGGACATATGAGGGAGAGGGAGGGAAATAACAAGAAGGAAGTAATGCAGGAAGGATAAGTGACGGACCAATCAGACGCAGAGAAAAGGGATTAACCGAGAGAGGATCCGGCATTCAAGAAAGTTCACTGAGCGGAGACATTTGAGAGTCGGATAGAGAAAGAGGAGCAAGCGTCATTTAAGCATCATTGGAGTATCGTTGGATGTATGGAACTATCAATCATGGCATTTGGAATTAGCCTGAGTCATTTACAATATTTTTGGAAAGCTGTGTTTACATTCTCAAGCGTCATCTCAAGTATGGTTGAAAGCTTACCCAAACGACAGCTCCAACGACAGCTCACAACGAGCTCCAAAACCACGACATCCTCAAGCGATAGGAAAGAGCATTTTGAGTATATAGATATAATTTTCTGGCCCGGTATTATCCGCAGGCGTGAAGTCAATTCAGCATACCAAACTCCCGAATTACACGCAATTCTCCCATTGATACCAATGTTGCAAAGCATTGGCCATCCTACGTGAATTTGGCAAAAAGATAACAGTTTGCCTGTCGATTATAGGTTATCGTTGTAGTTGTTAAAAAGAGTAAAGTATAGCAAACCTAACTAAACAATACCCCTTGATGATAGGAAACTTAGCTAGATCAAAGTCCGCTCAAGCTGTTGGAGGCTACGAGAAACTGAGTGGTCAAATTAAGATCATATGAACCAACCAAGCACAAAAGAAGACTTAGTCCAGTAAGAATTTACCGCGCTCATATATCAACGTCGCGCTCTCAGAACACGATCTATCCCCTTACATGCGCGCTTCCAGTTGCTCAATCACCGCCTTTGTGGACTAGCTCAAGCACCAACTGTAGCTGCCCGTTTTTGGGGTGCCGCATGACCATCTTCACTGTCCGAAACCTATTCCTACCACCATTCTCTAAGCATCTGATATCCTTGCCCTCTATGATCTGCTTTAGCCTACCATTCTGTACGTCCCGTATCTCTGCAAATTTCTCGTGGAACAGTAATAGAGATCCGAGTTTTAGAGTAGCACTTTTGGCTTTGCCAGCGTACTCTATGATCACCAAACGGCTGTGGGCTTAGTTAGCATGCAGGGTCTTTACACAAAGTACGTCCTAGAAAGTATGTCATATACATATGCTCTACAGAACGCGTGTCTTTATTGTTAGCAGAATGATAAGACACCTACTTAGACCTTCCTAACTCTCCAGCATTATACAGTACCATGCCTTAGATAAAAGGCAATATTGACCACATAGCATCTGAATTAAAACAGGAGAATGGAATAGGCTATCTAAGCCTTTAGGTTCTAGCAAATCTCTGTCATAGTGCCTGGCTAGGCTAAGTACGGACGGGCTATTGCAACCTCTAACCTCCTCTTCCGCCATAAATTCATATGTTGCTACAGCGAGAGCGCCGCTTACGTCAATCAACACGGAGATATCAGCCTTCCGCCCCAGAATATGCGTGTCTACCCAACCGACACTGCCGAAAATCCAGGGGTGTTAGTGGCTTGCTTATGCATATAGATACATTCTAGCTTGCAAGATATTGTCCTCTGCTCTCTGCCCTCTACCCCCTACCCCTTTGTTAGTACTTACACCTAGATTTTCGCCACCCTCGATGAGGATAATGATGCGAGGTCGAGAGCAACTATCAATGCAGTGAGGGAGGTTAAGAAGAAAGTGGAAGGTATGGTGAAGGAGGTGAGGGGGTTGGGGGCGACCGTGGACAAGGTAAGGAAGCAGGCGGAGAAGGCGAAGGTGGTGGCGGAGGAGGGGGATTTGGAATTGGCGGGGGACATGGTGGTGAATGTGAAGAGGTTGCTTGAGAAGGTAGTGTAGAGGGAGAAGAAGGTTGGGGAGAAGGTGGAGGTGATGGGGGGAAAGCTTTGGAAAAATGACTTTGGGCCATGGCTCTAGCTAGGTGGAGTTGCTCAGGCATATATGTAGAGAGTTTGTTGGGGATGGTGGTAGAGGCGGCCGGAATTAGATGGGAAATTGTAACATGAAAGGATGGATAATGAATGAAATTTCTCTAAGCCCTGGACTCAAGACCTCTGTGTTGAACTTCGAGTGACAACTTAGAAAACAGGCTTTCCGCTTCAGGAATTACACCGTCGAGACGAACAGGAAGCCTAAGAGCATGGCTACCTCTTCTTCTTCTTACCTAGATACTCCCACCAGTTGCTAGGGGTTTGAACAACGTCTCAATCAGCTGGAAGAAAGTCAGCAACTCATAGAACCAACCGCCAATAGCGAAAGAATACTTACCCATCGGTCTAACTTCCGCTTATCACGAAACGAATTGAACTCGTCATCAAACCTGCCTTTCCGATTGTAAGTACTACTAGTTCCTGACGTCCAGCCCAAAAATTCACTTACCCGCAAAGATATGCAATACGCTGGCAAGGGCCGGGTTGTTGTCGCATGCGACTTTAAGGCCTCTTAGAAATTCGACGGCTTCGGCCGATGACCCGATTTGGCCAATCAAGTATCTCACGCCTGCAAAACATATTTAGTAAACTGAATACAAATGATAATATATAAGCCTAAGGGGAATGGAAACGCACTGTCCCTCGGACGCCCGTTCCTCTCCAACTCATTCCCACACTCGACAATCACATTCAATAGCGTGTCATTGTCCTCGCCTGACGGGCACCCATCGGTAAGAATGGATACAAGCAGCGGTCTCTTCAGGGTGCCATTCGTGAGCGGGCTGTATACCATCGACTTAAGGATGCGCTCTCGCAGCGTCGTGCCGATGGCCGTATTGCCCCGCGGAGTAACCGAGTTGAGGACTCGGCCGATTCCATCGAAGTCCAGGTTGGGGGACTCATCGGCTATCTGATTAATGAAGCGGAGGGCGACGCCCTCGCCGTCAGGGAGGATCCGGGTTGTGATCCGCGCAATGCGCAGGGCGAGGCTCAGTTGGCTTGACCATCGTTTTTCAGCGCTGCCTCTCGCGTTGACCATGGAGCTGCTGTCGTCTGTTGCTTTGTTAATGACACGACACATATGAAGGAATAATGAAATAGAAAACTGGGCTTTATTACCGCAGTAGATGACCTGCTGATGCATAGTTACTTGGATAGTCTTGGGGAGGACTTCATCGCTGCCTAGGTCTGAGCTGGTGTCTTTGGCAAGGTACACTGCCTTTTTCGCTATGTCCTGGATGAAATCCTTGTTGTCCTTGAAGAAGGTGTTCAGCACAGGCTTTTCTTTGAGATAGCCGTCGACGAGTTTGACGAATTCTTGGTGAATGGGCTCCACCGGGCCAGACTGCTCCAGCTTCAATGTCTAAAATAAAGTTCATTGTCAGCGGATGTCGGATGTTGTGCTATTTTGGATGTCTAATTTAATTGGGTACCTTTTCGGTGCTCTCGTCGCGCTTTCCCTTGAAGTTAAATACCTTGCTCATGGCAGCCCACCCTTGCCCAGCTCGGGAGGGCGGAACCTGTAGAGGTGGCGGCAGCAAGGAAGGGCCGTCTGAGTTTGTGTTCTTTTCATACTCGTTGTCGATGTCTAGTACCTGTGGGCGAGGTTCACGAACCTCGGGCTCCTCATCCTCGTCTAAAATGGGGGAAAGGTGGGAATCGCCAGTTTCTAGGATGTAGGAGCGATCTGACGCAGCACTTAGAGGCGGGCTGTAGCTAGTTGTAGAGTAGGTACCGCCGTGCATCTTGTGCACTTCACGTTCGTGACGCAGAAGTCCACCGCTGTACGTAAAGCCTTGTAACTTCTCACAGCCTTTGACGTTGCACTTGTAGGGGCCGTCGTGTTTATCCATGTGCTTTCTGTGGAAATGATTAGCAGTGATCAGTGGCCAACAGAGACTTGCAGACTTACCTCCATTCGTATTTGTGGTCGAATACGATATTAGTGCACTCCTTGTGCTTGCAGACCATCTTACCATCGTAATTCCGTGGAGGCATCTCGAAACGATTGAAAGCGGAATTCCTTCGCAGTGATCCTCCATCATCGCCATCTTCGAAAGATTCATCCCCCTGTTCTAGAGAAAACGGCGCTGGGTCATCCTGCTTGAATTCCTCTTGATTATTGAGAAAATGTTCCATCACGACTGCGCCTCTAACTGAGCCGTCACTCCGAGATTCGACGCTCCCAATTTCCATGTCCTCATCTGGCTGGTTCTGTGGCCCTAGAGAGAAGAGTGCCAACTGCTCTAAGTGCGCAGCAACATGTCTGCGGAAAATAACAGCAGGGACAACGATGATCTCCTTTCCAACTGTCGCACCGCCTCGCTCCCTCAACTTGGCCTCGAATTCGTCGCAAAAGGGACAATCTATAGCTAAAATATATTGCAATGGCCTCTTGCAGAGTTTTGCGACTTCTGATATCTGGCCAACGGGAATCTCGACATGCTTGTCCCGAACATGCGACTGGAAGCGAGCAAACGAAGTCAGTGGCTCTTGCTGACAAAGAAAACATATCCAACGATATCTATGGTTTTCGAGCTCGTGTGTGAACCACGTGTTGCGGCTAGAGAAAAGCTCCAAATCGCATTCACCCTTACCACCACAGCAGACGTAAGGTTTGAGGTCAGAATATGCGTGCTTCCTATCACACTCAGTTAGTGAGAGCTTGTACACCAGCGAAACTAAAAGCCGACGCTTACTTCCATTTTCGATTCTGCCGAAAACTCTGTATCGTGAAGCAGAGTGGACATTCGAACTCATCGTGCCCTTCACTCACGGTTTGCAAACTGGGCAGTCGAAGCATCTCCTCACTCTCATCATCAGGATCAAGGGACGACACTACTGAGGTTGCAACAGAATCAGCATCATCGTCGTTACCACGAATGGTTTCCAGGGTTGTTACTTGAAGAGTTGTGGCGTGTGTTGATCCTTCCGTCACTGGAGGGTTGAGTGTCAACGCTGTAGTTGTTTGAGCGTAACCTGATACATCATTGTGGGCCATCAAGCCTGACTGCCCAGCTCTAGAAGCTGTGGGTATGCGATCGTCAACATCCAGCTCTTCCATTCTATTTTTGTGTTCGCGACAGTATCGGATGAATTGCCGTCTTTGTGTGATAGCTCTCCCAAGACGATGTCTCAGCCAGTCATGCTCAGGCCTACACAGCTTTGGAAACTTATCCCCTACATGCCGAATGTCGAATCTGTCATCTAGGCGGCTGTCCTTGGGCCTTTGCAGAGCTCTGTTCCAACGATCTCTTGGCGTTGCCTTTCGTATGAGAATGGATAGTCTGAGAAGATCTTTGACGCACTCCAGTACGACATCAAGAATGTCTTGCGCCTCGTTTACTGCGCCCACCTCGAAACGTAGTTGAACTGAGTCCGCGTCTGAATCGGAGCTGGGATCCAAGTCAACGGTATCGGCGGCTCTTATCCGGTTGTCTCGCTGGCCAGTGGTAATATCGTACACTGCATTCATAGATCAGCCCACCTGTCTATTACTTTTTGGCTAGTACTTACAGTCATCTAGAGCCTCGACAAGGTCACTCTGCAACTCGACTATTCTTTCTTTGATCTCAGGCGCGTCTCTCAGTCGCCACTCCAACGAAATCTTTCTTTGAGAAGCGATACTTGCTCCAACACTGCCAACCCACAGCTGGAATCTGTCAAACGCACCCTCGAGAGTTTCCTTGGAATTTTGACCAATAGTAGCAGAGTCTGATGTGCACAACGCTTGGATGGCATGAATGAACTTCTCGCGCGTTTGTCTTGTCATTTGCGACAATGTCTCAAAAGCGGCTTCATCACGGCCGTTGTCCATGGTGTCATATAAGTCGCCTTACGAAATGCCGTGCTTGATGTGCGAGGAACCGCGAACCTATCGTATATAACTCTAAGTGTAGTCTTGGCCCTTACGCATGGGAACGAGAAGTGTCTGTAGAATATCGATAGTGTGGCAGAATCCGGTTTGAAGTTATACTTGCTCATTCGTGTGGCAACACATTAAGTGCGCATCTCTACAAATTCAGCCTTGTGAAGTATTTGGTATGCTATGCGCCTGAGATACGTAGCCCCTCATTTTGGCCCCTACGCTAGTCGGCCCCCACGCTTGCCTTTAGCCTGACTTCGATGTTGAGGAACTCAGCCTCATAATATCGAGCTTCAGGTCATCACCTAACAACATGTCCGGCTTCGAAATTGCTGGAGCCGTTCTCGGCGCCTTCCCCATAGCCATCATCGCCCTAGAAAAGTACCGTGAAGTGGCCAAGCTATGGGGCTTCTGGTGGGAGATCCGCTCCGAGTATCAAAAATGCAGCAGCGAAGTCAAGTTCCATCGCCTAGGCTTCACTCGCAATTTGAAGCAGCTCCTCCTGCCAATGGTTTCCGACAAGGCGCAAATCTTGCGATTGCTTGCTGACCCTGGAGGCAAAGAGTGGAAGGAGCAGAGTATAGCACAGCAGTTGGAAGACCGGTTGCAGGACTCGTATGAGCTGTACTTTGAGATTATTCAGCAACTACAAAGAGCTATGGAGGAACTTCAGGAGGTTCTGGCTGTAGACAAGACAAATGTTCAAGATAAATTGAAGATGAAGGTAAGCAATCACGTGCCACTGCTCAAAATTGTAGGATGCCAATAATGGACATAGGAGAAGGCTGCGAAGCCTCAACCAAGGGGATCTACATCTACAACCCAATCACGCCCCGGGAAGGCTCGCCGAGAATACGAGATGTACCGGCTCAAATTCAGCATCGGCGAAGAAAAGCGAAAAAAGTTATTTGGGGAGCTCAAAGAGTACAACGAAAGACTCGAGAAGCTCCTCACCACAAGTGACGTGTTGGTCCAGCTCGAATCAAAACATGGATTGCTTCCAAGTACCACAAAAGCTGCCATAGATTCCGCCGTGGCACACTTCTGGCGGCATACAGATCGACTGTACAAAATTCTCTGTCGCGCATGGATCTGCAGTTGTGCCAGCAATCATCGAGCCAAGATTATGCTTCAACACAGATCATTCGCCAATTTAGAATTTGTGGTCTTATTCCTAGAATCAACATCGACGTGCGATGCAGATCAGGCTCCGTGGAAGATGAGAGAGACGAAGGTCAAGATGATAGATCCGCCTCCGAGTCAAACACTATACACTGCAATCACCATAGCGACTACAGACAAAGAGAATATCATGTCAACTGAGAAATCAACCCGATCCAAGATATCAGTATTACGCGGCCTCAAAACCAGCAAGATTAGGTACGTGCTCTAGAAGCCGTCGGTTCTCCTGATCTAATTCGAAGCATAGCTCTGGGTCTACTAAACAAACACCTCTTTTGAAGTCTTCAACTCTGGCAGATAATACCAAAGCGCCGCCACCTCCACAGAAATCTAATGAAGGCGAGATTCACGATCTCTGCTCAACATTCTGTTGCAAGCCTCCCATGACAGACTCTTACGGTTTCCTGGAAGACGAACACAAACGCTACTACATCTACCCTCTCTCCAGCTCTAGCTCCGTTCAGCTCACCGATTCCGTGACCCTCGATGGTTTTCTTAATGGAAAACACATGCCACCTCTAAGCCGCCGCCAACGCTACGCACTAGCTCTCACACTCTCCTCATGCTTCCTTCAACTCTGCGATTCCGCTTGGCTCAATACTGCATCGTGGACTAAGAGCGACATTTCATTCCTCCGTGACGCAGACCACTCCAGCATCCTTCTCCTCGATCGTCCATATATTACTCGTCAACTCACAGACACCATGCCAAACGCTAAACCCGCAGACGCCCTCTCCAATATTCCACTTCTTGGCATTCTCCTCCTCGAGCTCTGCTTCGGGTATCTTATTTCCGCACATCCAAGCCGGCAGCGTTGTCCTGCAGGAGACGAGAAGCTAGCTCCATTTTACGACATGATGGCTGCTGTGGAGTGGTTGGGAGAAGTGGGCGACGAGGCGGGTCCGGATTATGCGGGGACTGTAGAGTGGTGTCTGATGGGGAGTCGGACACTATCAGATAGAGGGAAGTGGAGAGGGGCGTTTTACGAGAATGTGGTTAGGCCTCTAGAGAGATGTAATGAGTACTTGAATCCGGAGAATCGGAGTAGTGGAGAAGAGAGACCGAGCATTGACTGATCTGCATCTCTCTTTTTTGAACTAGAGTAACGTACAGCACAGGCGAGCGGGGTACACGGGGTAGTAGGCTACCTGTTGCAAAGATCATAAGCTGATATTGCTCTTACCAGGCCTAAAGGGGTTCGATAAATATCAACAGTGAAACTTAGGTTAGCTCTTAGGGTATAAGTATGAAGATTTCTAGGGGATTTTTCATCTAGCAAGAGTATGAGGAAGAATAATAAATCATGGTTTTGAAGCTCGTTCGTTGGGAGCTGTCGTTGGAACTGTGGTTTGGGTAAGCTATCAACTATACTTGAGATGAAAATTCTGCGTAGGCAACTGTACATTCAGTTGCCTAGAATGTTCATCTCTACAAATCCTGCCAGCTGTGCAATGCACTCCTTCTTCTTCCATTGACTTTCATCACCATGGTCATCAACTTCATCCGCGTAAGCCCTACGAGCTTTGCACCTAGCATGCAAGTGTCTCTTGAATACGACAACGGGCTTGTGATGGACCTCGGAAGAATAATAAAAAGATTACCATTGCTAAGATTAAACAAAATATACTACAGTGTACATAATAAGCAAACTAGCTAGACAAGGAAGTCAGCTACCCTACTAACCTCTCGCAACGCATTAACCTACTAACTATAATAGCTTAACTAACTACCACTTAGTTGCTTTGTAACAAAGTAGATATACTCCTTGCTAACAGCTTTCAATTAAGCCTTGATTAGAATTAAGCAACCCGCTGTCTTAATATTCTTTAATTAACCTTTTGTAGCGAACGTGCTAGTCTAGGTAAAGGCTTAAAACCTCACTTCAATGAGTAATTGCTCCTTTTTAAAATGAATTTCCTAAATGTAGTGGGATGTGGAGAACAATAACCGAAGATGGAGACACTGTATAGTAGCCGCGACCCTGCATAATAAACCTAAGGACATTAGCATTAGCATCTATGGCCTTAAAAAGACCTTCCTGAGATCTCCTATTCGCACTCTATTCTTCGTTAGAATAAGTTGACCAAATCAGCCCCAACTAAAAGCATTCAAGAGAATCCACTCCGTGCGTCTCAAGCAACACCGCTCTTCTCGGCCCAAACATGCCTCCACTGAAAACACACACATCTTCGTTAATTTTGTCGTCTAGTCCATATCGCCCCAATTCTGCGGCGCTAACATCAGGCTAGAATAACTATCATCAAATTATTTGGAATATGCTTAGCACCAGTGTATGAAGGCAGGTCAAGGGTGAACGAAACACGAGTCTTCCTGCACACTACTCTCCTCGTCCAAGGACTCGAAGAACGCGACTACAGGGCTTTGTCAATCGAGGGCTGAAAACCGTTCCGAAGAACATCATTGGCAACAATCGGAATGGATAAGTGCTCGCCGGAAAGGATCGAACTTATCTCGGCTTGGGTTCGGTTCCATGCATGTGTGTCAGAAGATCTTAGATCAGGAACGTAGTTTTGGCTGATGATCGGATCTGAAAACATTACTAAGCATTTATGGGCCTGTTCTGTGGCGCGACAGTGTGTAGATGCAGCCCAACTGTGGGTGTAGGGAAGGGTGGTGTAGTTCTTACTATCGGTCCAGAAAGAAGCACATTGTAAGACAACCACAAGACATCAAAACATGCGATGAACCGACGACAGCTCCTGGAATATATCAATGTAATCGACCAATGGAATAGTTCAAGGAACAGCTCAACGAATTTTATCCCCACAGCGCCAGACTATGCATACAACACGCCAAGACACTTTTCAACACACTACCAAACCAACCTACTCCTCCACCTCATCCTTAGCCTCGCTCCACTCCAATTCAGCAGCCTTAGCCTTGCCAACACCCTTGCTATTGCCTACACTCTCCTCCCACTCAGCCCATTTCTTGAAAAAGCCCTTCGCCCTCTTCTTCTTCATTTTGAGCTTCGACATGCGCTCGAACAGCGCTCGTGCGTTCTCCTCGCCGCCGTGCGCCATTTCGAGGCTGAGGTACACATCCCAGACATCGCCCTTCTTCGGATACGTGCTAACTAAACCCTCAAAGATCGTGCGACCGCGTTCGGGATCCCCGTTCTCTAACTTGAATTCGAGCGCTGCGAATTTGGTCGTCAGGTAGCGGTGTTCGGTGCTGGGGACGGATTGTGTAGCGCGCTGGAGGAGGTTGCGGGCTCGGGCTGGGGAGGGGGGCGAGAGGGTTGAAATTAGGAAGCTTGCGTAGGAGAGCCAGAGGGAGGGGGTGGAGGTGAAGGTTTTGTTTTTGGTCATTGACTGGTAGAGGGTATCCGCTTTCTGTTAATTTGTCAGTATTGTGAATGTATGTTGCGAACGAGGGTAGAAGGGCTTACATCAAGCTTGCCGGAGCCAATATAAATCTTGATCATGCGTTCATGCATTTCGCGGGAGTCGTTGTACTGAGACGCCTCCTTGAATGTCTCAGCCAACAAATCATCACTCCCAAAGTCGTTCTCCAGATGCAGTAACGCGGTCCAGACATCCAGTCTCTCCTTCTCTTCTCTCGAGTTCATAGTTGCCAATGCGCGTCTTGCGATCTGCCGCGCTTTCTCGATCTCGTTGAGTTCGCGCTGGAATACCATGTAGCGGACCCAGAGCTCCGCGCTGTTGGGCTGACCAAGAAGAAGACGCTCGAAGTCGGCCACGGATTGCGGACCGTGAGCGTCGAGGTCACCCGTACGGTCTTCCTTGATGGTGGCTTTCTTGTGCTTCTTCTTTTTCTTGGTGGCGTCTTCGTCTGATGATTGATCAGAGATGGCTGCTTGGTCGTTGAAAGAGAGGGCGCCGCCGGTCCAGTCGAATCCTGATGTACTTAAGCCAGCTGCGGGGGTTACCTTTGAAGCTTGTGGAGCGTCATCTTCGTCAACGTCATCTTGATCCGCCATTTCTTCGTCGCTCTCCGCGCTCCTGACACTCCTCATCTCAGCATTTTCGTCATCAAGCTCTTCTTCGTCGACTTCTTCAGCATCCGAATCTTCGGCAGAGTTATCTTCGTCGTTCTCATCATCCTCATCGTCTTCGCCCTTGATGTAAGAATATTTCAATCCAAAGTTGACTCTCCGCTTTGCCTGCTTGATCTCCAACACTTTCGCTTTGACGATGTCGCCCTCCTTGTATAGGTCCTTAACATCCTTGACAGGCTTATCTGCGAGCTCAGACTTGTGGCACAAACCGCTGACATTGTTGGAGTTATCAACAACAAGGAAGACGCCGTAATCTTCAACGTGTCGCACTTTTGCGGTAACGATTTGGCCAACCTCCATGTCGCCAAATTGAAGGAGTGGCTTGTAGTTGCCCTCGACGATAGATTTCTTCAAGCTCATCTGGGGGCTCTTCATGCTCTCACTCAACGCAATGATCTTTCCAGAGACAAGTTGATCAACCTGGAAGGCTGGCTTCCATTCCTTGATGTAGGTGTCCGAAAGGTGGGATACATGGATGAACGCATCTACATTGTGGCCAAGACGAACGAAAAGGCCATTGTCGGCAACGCGCTTGATGAACCCTCGGAGTACCTGGTGGACCTGTAATTGTGACCTGTCCTTGATCTCCGGGTCCTTGATTGGTAGGGAAGAGCTGAGGACTCGCGACGGCCTCGCAGACAGTCCGAGTCTCTTGTTGGGCACATCAACTTCTATGACGCAAACACGTACAACATCGCCAGGCTTATGGTTTGAGGGCTTGGCCTGCTCATAGTCGTCTGCGAGTTGCTCAAGGTAGATAGGTCCCGCAATGTTTTCGTTAATTTGTACGACAATTGAAGAATCGTTGACCTTTGTGACACGAGCAGGAAGTACCAAGCCCTCTTTGAGATCCTCAAGTCCAAGCGACTTGTTGGAAGGCGAGGATGTGGCGGTCAAATCCAATCGGCCAGCAGCAACATCGACAGCCTTTACATGTACTTTGAGTGCGCAACCAACTGGGAAGTTGCCTTCAATGTCCGCAAGAAGCGAAAGGTCGTCTGAAAGATCAAGAAGGTCAATACGGCCGCGAACGTTCGCTGAGATGTTGACCCAGACAAATCTATCGGTAATATTGTTTACGAATGCAATGAAGGTAGACCCCACGGTGATTTTGTGCAGGGCTAAGACGTCAGCATCGCTCTCCAACTTCTCCTTCTTTGCTGTGAGCTCGAAGATTGGGACCTTTCCTTGGCGGTGGCTGAACGGTAAGAAGCGGTGGTTTCGAGCATCGTGCATACCCAGGACCTTGGCTTTGATTGTTTGGTTGCTCTTGAACTGTCGCAGAGGATGTCTCTTGTCCTCGATCTCGTCCCAGCTGTTAAATAGCTCGGCGACAGATACACGACCTTGAATGTTGTCTGCAACTTGGACGTTCAACTGATCGCTCTTAACGGACTTTATGCGAACAGTGGTGCTTGCTCCAAACGGAAGGTCTGCGGTCGACTTGATTTTGTCGTCTATCGCATTCACGGTCGCTTCCGAGGTGGTTTGCTCAGGCTTTGATGTTTTTTCCGTTTCTGCGTCAGACTTCATGGAAAGCCATAATCGCGCTTGGCTGGAATCCACATGAGTGACTCGAGCTGTGATAGATTGGTCTTTCCGGAGACCAAAGTTGGGTGCCTGAGCCATTTCTTCAGGAAGCTGGGATTGGAAAAGAAGACCATAAGTATTGCCACCAAACTCGATGAAGACCTTGTCTGGAAGCAATCCGCGTACAAATCCATGTACAGTCTCGCCCTTGTGGACATCCTCGAACTTTGTTATCAGTTTCTGAGCTTGTGCGTCTTTTCTCAGACTTGGCTTGTTCGACAGGATAACCGTCATCGACTTGTGGTGTTTGTCTAAAACGACGAGATCGTCGAGCGGACCTCCCACACGTATCCGCGTGAATGTAGACTTGTCTTTCTTCTCAGAACCATCAGTCAAGTGCCCTACCCTCAAAATGCCTTTGATGCCGTGGCCTAGATCTACAGTAGCAGAGTCTAGTGCCTTTTCAATCACAGTGCCCTTAACAATATCTCCCAGTTGAAGAGATTGGAACAGGGTCTCCTTGTCGACATCGACTGCATTTGGGTCCTTGCATGAAACTAGCATTCGGTCTTCTTTGTGATTGACAGACAGGACACGAACGTTGACGACTTGCCCTTTCGAGAAGTGTTTTGTGGCGTCCTCAATGTAAGCTTCGCTCATTTCCGATACTGGCAACCAGGCTGTGATCTCTCCGTAAAATTGAACCACGGCTCCTGCCCGGCTGATGTTGACAAGCGTCCCTGGTCCCGTAGCTCCCTCCAGAATACGTGAGTAGTCGGTCCATGGCTCTGCCTCCGAGTTGACGAGCGATTTCTTCAATGTCAGTTTGACATGGTGTTTCTCCAGGTCTACCGACAGGACTCTTGCCGTGACGGCTGCGCCTTCCCGGAACTTTCTTTCTGGGTGCTGAAGGTGAACATCGGCAAGATGGGGCTCGGGTACTAAGGCGATGATCCCCTCCGAAAGATGAACTAGAACGCTGGTAGATCCACTCTTATCCGCGAAGAGCTTGTGAACCTTGCCCTTGACTACCTGGCCCACACGTATGTCATCAATGCGGAGGAAGGGTTGATCCAGCACCTTCGGCTCCAGCGAAACCTGAAACAGACCGTCGATAGCGTTGTAACCAATAACTCGTGCGCGATGCTTAGACTCGAGCTTGTAGGTGCCGGTAGAGTCTGAGACATTCTCGACTCTTTCATCCGAAAGCTTAGATATGTGCGCATATCCAACGACATCTCGAACACCCAAATCAAAGTAGACGCCGACCTTTGGGTCGACCTTGGTGACTTTCGCTTCCTCGACGAATGAAGCGATTGGGAGTATCTCTAGAGGTTGTTTCTTCTGCTTTGGCTTTCCGGACATGCGGGAAGACAAGGACACAACGTGTTCCAGCAATGAAAGTCCAATCTTCTTAGGGTCCGAGTCTGGACATGTGAATATGATTCTTGCGTTAACCTTGGAGCCAATCTTGTATTTTTCGCTCACATCATCCCCTTTCCCGGCAGCTCCAGAATGAATGATGTCCGCTGTAGCATCTACCAGTCCCATGACCTTTCCAGTAATCGTATTCGGTGTTGAGTCGAGAACTAACATCTCCACAGCCGTTCCTGGAAGGAACACATCGATGGTAGGTGCTTTTGACAAAATGTTTGACTTCTTTAGGTTTCCAGCCTTTTCCTGGTCTGCGGACAATTTGACGATTCTCCCATCAGGATTCAAGCCGGAGACTAGACACATGAACACAGCACCTTCTTGAACTTTAGCATGTTTGACCTGCGATCCAAGTTCACTCTTCGACAGAAAGCCTTTCAGCTGTACATCCAAACCCATATCCATTACCAGGCCGTGGTCCTCGTTGCTAACCACAGAAGCCTGTATCATACAGTTCGCGACCAGATTTGATTTTTCGATTCCTCGGTTCACCAGTTTTGGATGTATTGAGAGCTCGATCCTCTTCTTTGTTTTTGCGACACCATTTGCAAGAGCATCCTCCGTGGTTGCGGTAACATATGCCCTCAGGTATTGTCCTACGAAAAACATGTTCTTGAGATCAACATCTTCGGTATCTTCCGAGTCGGCGTTCTCTGCCTCCTCCTCCTGCTCCTTCTCCTCCTCCTGGGCCAATTTTTCTAGTCGAGCAGTCAATTTGTCGGAAATGGCGGTAATGGGTACGTAGCCAACGAGATTATTTGGGAGGGAGAGAACGACATTCTGGTCGGTCAATTCGATAACTTGGCCCAGCACCATAGTGCCAATGAGAAGTTTCTACGTTCCGTCAGACTGGCGCTCAAAGCGCTTACTTTCAAAGCTCACCTTATAGCTCAGACCCTCAACCCTTACGGTCTTCTCTTCCTCTACAGCTTGTCCCTTCTTGCCTTTCTTCGACTTCTTCTTCTTTCCGGCTTTGGGGGCCTCTTCCATCTCAATATCGGAGCCATCGCTGAGCCCGTCCTCCCCACTGCGCTTCTGTCCGGATTGCTCGAAGAGAACATCCTGGGTGGCCTTGATCTGAATCTGCTTGTGCTCCAAGGGCGTCAACACGCTAGCACCTCCTCGAGGAAACGATTTCTCTTCATCCTTAAATATCGACTTTTGCGGGGCAGGTTCCGACTTCTCAATTGCTGGCTTCGTCGATTTTGTATCTTCGGTCGCAACGTCTGATTTTCGCTGGCGCTTTGCAGATCGATCCTGAAAGGGACGGTTGTCTTTCTTCGCAGGGGCGGTGCCTTGGTCTGCTTTTCGTTTTATGGGTGCCATCGTGGGCAAAAAGTGTGACTTGGTAATGTTGCGCAGAATTCGCCGCAAGAAAAGTTCAGTCCATGGGGCGGTGGTGCGCGGCAGAACGATTAAAGTGGGCTGTGGCTAGGTATGGCGCAGCCCGTGTGTTAGCGCGTTCAAACGTCAAACTCTCCATTTCGAAGTGTGCAACGTCCTTTACTGTACGCTGAGATGTTGCTTATACACAACCATACTTACGATTCAGAGCCACGATTACATTCTCAATCTTTCTCTGGAGCTGCATACACGAAGAATTACTCGAGAAAGTAGTTGTGCACGTGCTCGTGCCAAGCCACTTAACGCGAACACGGAAGTCGCGCGACGTGTGCAATGCGGTCAGTGCGTCTCCAGCCTTCGTTCTCTTCCTGTTCATAAGCTCCCCAGCTCACTTTCACCATCACCACTCTGCCTTTTGGACCTCGAATTCGCGCGTTGTGTATACCCCTGTAACTCTAGCACAGCATGCCGTCCCCGTTCATCGGCCTAAAAGCCTTGCGAGAGCCATTGCCCGAGCTGCCTCGCTCATCGCCGCCTCCCACGTTCTCATCCATGGGTACTCGGAAACCCAAGAAAGCGCCGCCCATCACGCCCAAACGATTTACACGCTTCTTCACTCCCCGCAACTCGACGCACGGATCATCTTCAGTTACCATGGGCGCTTCCGGTCGCCAATTGCAGGACATTACACGGGCCGCCCTCAACCGAAGCAAGAATGCGTCCCTGAGAGCAACGCCTCGCAAGACGGTGAACTTCGCCGACGCCATGGTGGAAAATAGCGTCGAGACACCCAAGGCCAACACTAGAAAACGAAAGACACCGTACCTGTCTCCCGAGACTTCACCAGCGCGATCCTCACCCTCCAAGCGGTCTCGTTTCGTCACACCTCCGCCATTCGAGATCCTTGAGGACGATTTGCGGCGCCTCTTCGACGAACCCTCCCTATACGTTGAGCCTATAAGACGATTAAAGAGCTTGGGTGGTACATCTCGGAAACTACAGCGGTCGTTTGGAGGGTCAATGGGTGTTGGGCGAGGGTTTCTGCGAGACCACTGCACATCGTGGCAGGACCAGACGGCCAACTTCTACAGCGGGTCCGACGACTGCCATCAACTACCCAACGACGCCCCGCCTTTCTGCACCGCCAGCTGCAACAGTAAGTCAAGCCAATGCTGCTTCTCGTGTGTACTTGTGCTGACCTGCTATAGCGAACTCGCTAGTCGCTGTAGGAGACGAAGATGGGTATGTGCACTTCCTCGACGCCGATGAGAGCCCCTCCGTCGATTTCACCAAGGCCCACGTATCATGGCGAGCCCACACCAATGCCATCATGGACCTACAGTTCTCATCCGACGACTCTTATCTCGCTACAGGCTCGGGCGACCAGACCGCTCAGATCATTGACGCACGGACACAACAATGCGTCAGCATACTCGCCAAACACAAGTCATCAGTGAAGCAGGTGCGATTTCAGCCTGGTGAGGATAAGATTGTTGCAACCTCTAGTCGAGACGGTGCCGTACAAATCTGGGATTTGAGATGTAAGGGTGGAAACATCAACGTGCATTCTGCCTGGGGACCAAATGCCCCATACGCACAATCGGTCAAATCATTAGCTGCGGCACATGCAGACATTGTGCTCACCGCCCCATCCTCCACCTCTTCGAAAGCGACAAAGGACTCGCTCGGAAAGAGTGAGTCCTTCAGCCGTCGAAATGATATATCTGTTACCGCACTTTCCTTCTTGCCCGTCGGCCGGCAACATCTCCTTCTCACAGCATCAGACGCATCGACTTGCGTCAAGGTCTGGGATATACGAGGTCGTTATTCGCTCCGAGGTCCCGCTATCCCAGTGTCCACCACACGTCACCCAGAGTCGCACAACAAGCACCGTCACTTCGCCATAAACTCGCTGACACTCGGTGGTGACGCATCACGCTTGTATGCCATCAGCAAAGACAACACCGTATATGCCTATGCGACCAGCCACCTTATCCTAGGAGTGGCTCCCGAGCTTTCCACCAATCAGTCATCCTCTCGAGGGTACTGTGGAGTTAACGAAGAGGGTCTCGGTCCTATCTATGGGTTCAGACACAGGAGCTTCCACGCGGGATCTTTCTATGTTAAGGCTTCCCTCCGCAAAGCTTCTGGGGATCAACCTGAGCTCCTTGCTGTAGGAAGCACAGACGGCGGCCCGGTGCTATTTCCGACGGATGAGAACTTTCTCAAACGCGAGTCAAGAAAAGAAGAGGAAGACGAACTTCCCGGGGTTGCAACACGGAGCTCACGGCCACTCCTACCTCGAACTATCAGTGGTGGTCGGTTCCCGAGTCTGTTGGCAGATACTATCCCGATCTACGAACATGGCACACCGCTAATACGAGGACATGATGGCGAAGTATCTAGTGTCTCATGGGCGTCAAACGGAACACTGATCAGTGTTGGAGATGATCTTAGAGTCAGACGGTGGAGAGAAGGAACTCAGGCACGCGATCTAAGGATGTTAGGCGAAGGAAACGGACGTAGATGGCAATGTGGGTGGGCTTCTGTGGAAAATGGGTTCGATGACGACGAGTAGTGTGAAAAAGAAAAGAGTCTGATATGAGTAGCCATTTTTTGGTCGAACACGGGAGATAAGGATGACGACGAGACGCCGTCCCTATTTTCGATGACGAGGTTAGGGAGTGGTGTTGGATTATACCCATGAAGCGTTTCCAAGCGGCACTCCGGCGTTCACGGTTTTTGTAGATGATCAGTCGACACATGATGTGAAGTATGAAGCTCAACAGTATGGAGAGATAGAAGAATATCATTATACTTTGTTCTAAGCCATTCTTGCTCCTCTGCACTAACACCTTCGGTCGTTCATCGGAGAACACTTACCAGTCGAGCAGGCAACCAAGGCGAAGCCCAAACATCAATGTATCCAAGGTAGGTTTCTTCGTCACGCTCGCACGAGCTTGACGAACTCGAACAGGAAGGCTCAAAGCTGGAAGAACCGAAGGCTACTAGAACTATTCCCGAACAGGAACGATGGGTTAGAAGAATGTGCTGTGGTATGGCTCTGAAGAGGCTTGGCGGTAAGCGATAGCAGGACCATTTTGCCCTCGCGAACCCTGGTCTACTCCTGCCGTCCCAAGTGTCTCTCAGGCGAGCCTCTTCGTCAATGTTGATAAGTATACTGCTCTCCCCTCATCCATTTCGACCTCTCTTCGCCTCTTTTCGTCCAATCACCGCCCTACTTCTCTACCTCCTTGGCATTCTCAGCCTCGCCCATCAGTCACCGGTTTGCCCTGCCACGCAACCTTGCAGACGCCTTCTGTACCCCTCCTGCGTCATGAACCAACCACTGGACGACGATCTCCTCAATACGTATCTGGACGAATGGGCGAAGCAGTTTGACGAACCACAACCTTGCGAGGGCGACTTCCAAGACGCATACCCCGACCTTGGGTCCGGGTGAGTAAAAAAAAAGACAGGGGCTAACAAAGGGCAAGCTCAGCATCTATCGTCCTCAACCAGGTCAAGGAATTTATGGTCCCTTCGTTTCGACCTTTTATATATGCATCATCTCAGCAATTTACTGCAACACCCGCTACTATTCACCACATACTCGAAATAGCCACAACCCCGCAGGATGATGTATTGCACACTGGGAGAAATACGGAGGGCTCTTCGCAACTGGCTTACGTCGACATCAACCAGGCCTTCAGGTTCGAAAGTGGAGCAGTCGTGCTCGAGAATCTGTCCAGTCGTTCAAACACGGCCAAGTAAAGTCTTCCGACCAAAATGTCTAAAACGATGCTAACCAAACATATCAGACAACTTCGTGTCCCAGGGAATTTCAAATGCATATTCCCAGGCTGCAAATACCGTGGCACATTCCGCCGGTCATATGAGCTCCAGCGACACATGAAGAAGCACACTGAGAAGCAAAGATTTCCGTGCCCAATCAAACTTTGCGACTACACCTTTTACCGAACAGACAAAATAAGCCTGCATCTAAAGCAAGCACATACTACCGATGAAGATAGTATATGCCCACTGCCGGAATGCGGAGCTGGTCCATATCCTTTGTGTCTGCTTGCTATTCATGCTAATTCTAAGCATGTTGGAAAGCGGGATGATCCAGCACTGTGGGGGATCTTTTGGCTTCAAGACAGGACGCCCTGCCCCATGCCGTCCTGTAAGCAATGGAAGACTGTGCATCTTATTCAAAAACACATCCGGGGCCACAACGCCGGCGAGCGCCTTGAGAACGAATCGGTCATTCGCAAAGCGGGCTTTGATGTTAGGGCCAACATAATCTGTCCGATTTGCGAAACGGCGAATTCAACCATGGACGACTTTAGGAACCACGTGGATCTGCATTTTGTGACCGATATCGCGCATCTTCAGGCATGTCGACTCTCATGTAGAGAAATTGAATACAACCCCAGCGCCCCGGCGTGGAAACCCTGGCAGATCCCTCCCCATTTGCGTTGGTCTTATGATACTGTGTGCACATTCTGCGGCGATGAAATATATGATGGATACTCCGACAAATTTAATCATCATCTTGACCTTCTCCAAGACCTTGCTACCATTCGACCCTTCCGTTTTCAGCTTCTGGAGTTGTTAGGCAACGATTTTTCAAGCCATCCTGTGTTCGATGACCTTAGGGCCGAAGTTTAATCACATAGTAAGTGTTCAAAGTAAGGTGCTATCACAAATCACGCTCACTCACAGTACAGAACTCGGTCCGAACCTCCAGCAAATCATCGTACATGGACTGTATTTTCGCTAGAGTTAGGTTTCTTCAACAGAGGCTAGCTCAATAAATGGCAACAAACGTCAGTTTGATACAGACTTCAACAGTCTTTTGGGAATGGGACTTCTTGGCGTTTTTGTTTGGATTTTGTCTTCGTTTTGTTTCACCAGCAGCTTATGGGCCTCCAGTCTCTACTTTGAAACAGTTCATTGTCCCCAAGTCCCTTTCCTGTTACCTCCCCAATCCCAACTCTTTCCCTTCACCAAATTGATAATCGGCACTATCTCATACATTTCTTTAGATAGCACAATGTCATATTAGTATTTCTCTTGATTTACTGGAACACAGTCCTGTGGTCTCATTCATATATACATTGATCTTAGGTGAGGTATGTGCAACCACCCAGCGTACTATCTAAAACGGTAAACACGATACTTTTGCTCTTTTGCCAAGAAATGACATGACCGCTACGGCGGCTTACACATTACCCATCCATCTTCTTGATCCTCTCATATATCCCGCACAGCATACTTCACAGCACCCCCCACCCCCTCCTACCCCTTCCCCCTTCTCCTATCCGCCTAAATAGTATGTGTCCCCTCTCTTCGAACCTACCCACCCTCAACCCCTCGAAACTCCCAAACGACCGGGATACGAACTTTTGAGGCCTCGCCGCACCTCGATTCATCGGCTGCAATATAGGCGAGCATATGCACCGAGCGAGTTCACGCCAGCAGATCCACGACAAAAGACGGTATCAAGCGGTTTATAGCATTGTTATGTTGCTAAATAGCCTGCTGACATGACTGTTGGATAGGAGGAGGGTGGGGAAACGAAGTCCGGTCCGATGTGGATGTGTGACTTCGACGGTGATACTTGAAAAGTTCCAGAGGAGTAGAAGGTGGAGGTGAGGGAGGAGAGAGTTGGTAGGGATAGGTAGTGGATGCCACCTTCAGCAATATCGACAATCTGGACGTTCAGGGTCGTTGGATTTGAGCGGGCGAAAGTGACGCCGACTCCAAAGACGGTTGTGGGTGGGCGTGCAGGAAACGGATCTTTCTGTAAATATCTGGCAAAAGGTTCATCATTGGATTCGGGCTCAGTATCGAAGGTATTTTCGTTGATATTCTTTGGTATGGACGTATTTTTTTCTGTCCTTGCTTGGCTTCTTTTCCCATGGGGCTGTTGACGAGGATTCGCGCTTCTGCTTTGGATTTATTTGTTGCTTCAACTTCAAATCTCCCGAAGCCAATTTTCTTTCAAATTCTCCCACATAGTTTCTGTATAATCAACAGATATCTGCAGTTGGTTTTTCTTAAAAGCCTTAGCTTTACACTCTCTACTGCCGACATAAATCGCCTCCTTCGAGATGCTGCTTATCGAACTCGAAAAATTCCATTTGATATTGCATGATCCGCAATTACAGGAGATCCACTTCGCGAAGCGCTTGAAAACTTCTCGTGTTGAATCCGGGAAACCTGCGATGAGCATTATATCAATCCGTTTGCATGCATGAAGATGGATGAGGAACGCCACTGCGCATGTTTCGTGATAGCCAAGAGATCTCTTTGATCTCCCAGGCCCGCTGACCAGCGAACAGGCTTGCAGAATAATTTTTTCATCATGGACCAGACCAAATTGCGATCGGATTAGGTCGACTACTCCGCATTAGTACCTCCCTCTAGGATAATTAAATTTCCTTCGCTTACATGAGCACCTTCCATTAAGTTGACAACGCTTAGCGCACAGCTCGTAAAGTCTTAAGCCACGGCCTGAAAGCATATGTAAAGGGTTATCCGGAGCCCTTCCTACCGCGTTGTCCAGAGTATTCTCCATCTTCAGTCGATGGAAAGGGCTTGGTATGCCATCCTTGATCTTGTAGAGATCATCCGCAAGTTTAGCTGAAGTGATCCTAGCTTTGCTATCGATTTCAAGGCTGGCGCGGATGAGGCTGTGTAGTTTACTCAAGATTTCCTTTGCACCTTTTCCAAGTCCAAGCTCTTCCAAGGGTCCGAGATAGCCATCGTCACCATGAGACAGCTTGCTGAGCCATTTCTTAACCTCCGGTTTGAGCTCGTGTGCTTTGCCGATGAATCTAATTATGTGATGATGGAACTGGTCGTCCTTGTAAGGTCCTGATTTATCCCCTTTGCTATCATCGAAGCGCTCTAAGCATTTTCTTCCCTTGAATGCCCTAATCGTGATTATGATGAGGATGCATCCTAGAGCCCAAACGTCGATTTTCCGGCCGACCCTTTTTCCACGCATCTCTGGAGCGGCAAACTCCCATGGACTCCGTCTAGGCATAGTTCCTGTCGTTGAGCCCGATTGGTATGAGTGGGCGCGTCCTATCTCGGCCCCTTGAGGATCCGGTTTAATCCTAGATATTCCAAAATCGGCTATCTTGAGGGAGAATTTCTCTTCTTTGATGAAGACCAAAATGTTCTCCGGTTTCAGATCCATGTGACAACAGATATATTTCACACGATCCACCTCTAGCTCTGTGTGCAAAAATTTGAGCGCATCCGATAGTTCCCAAGTCGCCTCAAAAAGTGGGTGTATGCAATCGATTGGGCGCAGATAGCGTTCGAATTGTTTCTCTTCCAGAAACTGTCGAAAATTCGCCTCGGCCAGATCGTATAATATGTGATATAAGCCGTTATATATGAAGATAGCTTTATGCATGGTGATACCAGTGTCTGTCTTGCGATTGCGCTTCAAAAGTTGAAGATTCTTGGCTTCTTCAAGTTCTTTGCCCTCTTTTAGCATTTTTAATATTTTCAAAGCGAACACTTGAGGGTTCTAACATCGTATCTGTAAGTATGGTATTGTGTCTAGAAGAAGCGTCATATGTACCTCATTTCTGTTTCCATTGGCGTCCTGGTATTGCCCCTTGGCAACTTTTACCCTCACCACCTCCCCATAGGCACCACTACCAATCGGACAGCTTCTCTCAGTAATAGGTAGAATTCGCCCACTTAAATATTCGGACGTTATGTTCTCTTCAATCACAATTGGATTGTATTCATGTTGACACCGGCAAAAGTTATCGATGTCTGGCGCGGACAGTCCTGGTATGCTTTCCAAGTAAGCTTTATCCAGTGGCAGTATGGAATCATCCAGACGAGGAGCTAGCACCGTTAACAAAGCTTTGGCGTGGACCCAATCCTTCCAGCCTATAGTCACCAGAATGGAGAGCGTTTTGATCGATTCATTCCGAATAATGTTGTACTCGTTGTCGGAAAGGTCTGCTCCCAAATTACTGAAGAAACTCTTCAGAAAGTCTTGGTTCCATACCTCTTTCAAGTCATTATCGGTGACAAATTGGTATTGCTCTTGATTTTGTCGTCTTTCTTGGAGCTTTGAGAGAGCCTTATCCACCTCGGAAAGCATGATGATAAGACTGGCTATCGGATAGGCACTGAGATATGAAGTACACGACTGAATCGGCGAAGCAACTGTATGCGCGAAAGTCAGTTGTCGTAGCTGGCTAATATTTTTGACCTGTTTAGTTTAGTGGGGTGAGGGCAACCCAACATAAAAAGCTTTTTCCATGTCGAAGATAGTCGCATGGACCTGCAGCATTTTCTTGATGGGGCAGCTTGGTTATTGGAGAGGCTGATTTAGCACATTGTCTAAGATCATTTGACTGGTGAAGCCTTCACCGGTGGAACGCAGCCACGCCTACTCGCCGATGCCAGCTGGCAACATTCCACATTTAACTTCTCTTAATTCTCCGTATAGTTCTTGCCTAATTTCAGCTGCAAGTCCTTGGGAACACACGTAATCCCAACGCCAATTTGTATCTGTGCATGCATAGAGAAAGCTAGGAACCTATCCATGTAAAGCCATTGTGGTGGTTGCGGCGCTATAGGCGACGGTTGATCCGTTTGGCCAAAACTGGTTGAGACGCTAGTAGCTCAACATGTGATTTAGGTGGAACCAGTTCTCGTACTAGTCTTCCTATATAGAAAACCAAGTTACCGTAAGAAAGTGAGTCATTATAAGGGGATCCATATTGGATACATAAACTAGGCCCTATGCCGCTCAAATTGAATCGATCTAGCAACTCTCAAAAACCTTCCAAAAAAAGTCAGCCTTACACTTCACTTCAAGAACAATTTTTTTTCAGCATTTCGATTATACCACCTTATGTCGCAGTTCAGCGTAGGCAGGAATAAAAGCGGGTATATCAGTACAGAAAAGCTAGAAAATCTCCTCAGGCAATTGTTTCCCGGGAATGATCCAAAGGTTGTTGTAAGTGTCTACATCTGCTTATGACACAACATTGTCTCTAGAATTCATTTGACTAGTTTCGAAATATAGCAACGTCGGGAAAGGTGGCTATACGATGCTCCACGGGAACTCACACAGGTAAGCCTCTTGCGCAGACTTTTTTACCATCGCAGCTAAGCATTTAACATCTTGACAGATAGAAATTGAGCAAGTAAGCACGATTTTAATGAATGAGCAATGCTAAGAAATTTAGCGGAATTACTGAGGCAGATTGAGTTTTCTGGTAGTAGACTAAAGTAATTAAGTTTATCTACTTCAATACGCATATAGTTACCTATCTACGATACATTGCATGCTTTGTTCATATCATCGTGGTTTTGATAGGCAACTGCACATGCAGTTACCTAGAATGTTCATCTCTGCAAATCCAGCTGTTCAATGTACTCTTCCCCCCATCAACTTTCACCAACATGGCCATCAACTTCATCCGCGTGATTGTTCGTATCAAAGTGAGGCATTTTGTCTCTTATCACAAGGCAAGCGTTAGCCAATGCTCTATCTTTTATGGCAGCAGCTGACATTATCCTAGCCACTTCCCTTACTTTGGGGACCTTAGCGCTCGAGATACGTAGTTTCTAGACCCTTGCATTGATCGTGTTCTGTCGTAATTGGTGATGACCAGAGATCGCAACTTCGAGAGCCGTAAATATCTCCGAGGCGGTCTTCTGGATCTACCGTGTTAGCTATGTGCAACAAAGATACTCCGCCCAGGAATCGCGGTTCGACGTGGCAGCCTTCCCTCGATGAAGGCTTGCTGCCGATATGACGATAGGGCGTGAACTGGGCCTACCATGAGCGCCCAAGGCTGAAAGCTGGAAGCGATAAAGAAAAAATATTCTCCGCGCTTACGCACTTCTTGCACAACGTACCACCTACTTTGATCGTTAGCTTACAAGCCTCTAAATATCCTATATTGTTCATAGTGCGTGGCTGTCATTAAGTCATGGCTCCGGTTGAAGATGCGACTAGGAGTGATGCAGATTGTGGCTTTTCGACTCCAAAGCATTTAGTGAAGCGCATAGACATGCGGCTTGACGACCAGTCCCAGACCTTTTTTGAGCTTCCTGAAAAACTTCGATCGACCATCTTCAGCGCCTCTGAAAAAACGCACATCGACGTCCTAGATGTTGAAAGTAAGCATTTTGTGGTGTACTCTATCCTTGTGCTACATACGACCAGGTTGAACTAATCGAACTTAGCCACCAAGGTCAAGACAGAGACTATACGAGACAGCCACGGGATCGAAACACTGCTGCACGTAAATCCTACGGTGAAATGCAGATATATGTATGTTATTGTGAATCGCAGACTTGTTAGACGAGGCTAGCAGACTAATTGAGATGCTTCCCAGCTCCATCTGCGCACCAAGTTCGATCAGACCGCTCGGAATATCATATGCGGACTTCGACAAGCTTATTAGCCATGGGGTTGTTAGCATATTATTACTAGAACTAATAGCGAAGTTTGGAAGAAAACCGTGCAATGCTGAGGCAGGTGCTGGGAGGCCGATTGTGCATACTAGTGTTTCGGGCTTTAGTGGTAAGCTCCTTAGCTAGCTGAGTATTGAGCCGACGTCTACAGGCATGCTAATACCGTCCAAATCCTAGTCATGCACTATACTATTAGCTATCCTGAGCCTTCTCGATACGGAGGTGAAGACGAGTGGAGAAAAGCTACTATGAGACAAACTGGAGTATACTATTCGCAAAAGAAGGACCGCGATTATACGCTTTGGATCTTTTTACATCCACGAAAAGACTCCCCGTTCCAACAATATCTAAAGCAGGAACTCCTTTTACGAGATATATGTGAAGAAAGTGAGCATAATGTCTACCTGCCTCACACATTTGTGCTTTCTTGTTATTTGGAGAATTGGCAACGCTATCTCAGTGCCCTCAATGAGGAGTTTGAAAGTTTGGTAAGACCCAGAAAGTGTCGGACATTTGAATAGATCTAATATCATCTAGGTAGATATGGCACTTACAATTGATCTTCGAGGAATATACAGCCAGTATATTCACGAAGAAAAGTTGCGGGATCTGCGACATCTTGCTGACTTGGTTTCCCCCATTAGTACGCGATTGGAAGTAACGCTTGCCACGATCGATGCTTTGCTCAGCATGATGCAAGACCTAGAATCTGCATCGAAGATTGTTGTGAGTGGCGAACTTAAAGCTCACAAGGTTCGTACGGAAAGCTACCTTGCTAGCTCCAAACTGCTGGCTAAGAGAATAGAGGGGATCATAAGCTCGGTAAGAGATCGCCTCAAACACTTATTCCGGCTTCCTCGCTAAAACAAGATCTCCAGCTTGCGATGGCCCTTGATATCCAAAGCCGAGCAATGATAGTGGAAACCAACAATGTCATGTTGCACCTCACTCATGACACAGTTGGTGACGGTGCTACAGTGCGTGTGGTAACGCTTGTGACGATGATCTATCTTCCAGCGAGCTTTGTAGCTGTGAGTTCCGGATGTTCTCTAAGATAAAGGATTTTCACTGACATAGCGCGGACTGTACTTGGGACAAATTTATTTACCTTTGGTGATAAAAATGGCTCTGGCTTCCAAGTGTCCCGCCAGTTCTGGATATTCGTGGCGATTTCTGTTCCCCTCACTATGCTTACTGTGGGTGCATGGTTTGTAGTAACCAGAGGCCGAAGTCGTCGAAGGGCATCATTTGAATTGTCCAGAAATTGGTCGGGCCAAGAGATTGAATTAGCTTCAATGTGTTTGGAAAGAGAGTAACTTGTATTAGGGAAAGTGCGCGGATAAATCACAGTCAGGGCGCCAAAGGAATTGGGCAGGAAGGATTCCGTGCTCAAAATCACGGCTACCATACTAGTTTTCAACCTAAATTGCACACTTCAGGGTACTTGAGGTCGTATTAAAGAGCAAGCTAGGATCATGAATGTATTAAATGTGGGTGTATACTGTTAGTTTGGGCATTGTTTCATGGTTGTTGAATACGAGGTGATGTGTGGTGCCGCAACCTTACTGTCCGCCTGTTTTTATGCCGTAGAAAGGATATTAGGTTATCTAGGGAGCGATTAGAAGAAGAAAGCTTTGTCGCTTGAATTAAGAACAAATGAGAATGTGCAGGCCTTTGGTTGAGATAATCCAGTAACTCACGAGAAAGGTACGCAGATGTTTCATTCAAGCGGTGAGCGAAGGGAGTAGGCGGCATGTACTCATTGAAAATCTTAACCCACCAAGGCAGTTGCACTTTCAAAAGTAACCTTGTATTTGATACATAAGGAAACCGAACACCCCTTTCAAAGTTCCTAGCATTTAGTCGAATATATAGTACAAGTGATAGTAGTTTCGGCGGTATGTTGACATCTACGATAGAGAGACGCTATGATCCCTCCGTCTTGCTACGGACTCCTTTTTGAGTAATGGGTTATATGAGTTATATAAGATGTGCTCGAGGGTGGCCTAGTATAGATCTTCGGTGGAGAACGCACGTAGGGTTCCGTAAAACTTGATGTCGGGAGTTTCTGGGTCTGATTTCTGTACGCAGGATGAACTTGTCTGGCTTCTTCTTGTATCGTAGTGAGGTCTTTCTCCATGCTTCTACCCGGTTCGGTGACGATCCTAGAGCTGTTGATATCTGACGTTTTCCTGGTTCGTTGGCGAAACCCCCATGGTCTCCCTTTCATCCTGAATATATTGTTTCGCCAAAGCACATACCATAATATCAGTATCGCCATCAATAAAGCCATAAATACAGCTATGAAGATAACACCACCGATCTCTGGCTTGGAAAGCCCCTGTTTCGCACTTGGACCCAGGTTCCAATTTTCAAACAATTTTTGGACGACTGGAGAACTCCACACAATAGGATATCGTTGCCTGCTAAAATTAGCAGAGGTCTCAACACCTTGTGCTGATCAATTCAAATTACCCGTTTTCATATGTCGCTTGCACGAGATTCGGTGCAGCATACGGAGACGCATTCGCATCGTAACTATCCCTCAGTTCCAACTTGTTCATGTCGAAAACAGCAATGCCTTGCGTCCACTCATCCATGGACGCATTCCAATCTTGCTGGACGTTGGGGTGCTGATCCGGATCAATGCCGCCGATGAAAATAGCTTGGTTGTTGTTTTTGATCGCCGTAGACACCATTTGCTTACGGCGCGGATAATTCTCGAAGTTTGTCTTGTGCCATACAAAAGATGGTACGGATAGTATGTAGATAGTGTCCTTATTGGAGGAGCTGTTGAACCGCCCATAGAAAAATCTGTTTGTTTTTAGTAACGCAAAACGAGCTAGTTAATGTGGATGTCTTACATGTCATACGTCTTTAGTTTCTCATCTGTTGCAGAGAAGGCAGAAAACTCATTCGTAGAGAAGTCGCCGAGATGAATGGGCTTTGAGCTGATGGGAGGAATATCCCCAGTTGTTTGCTGGTGGTACGAGGTGTTCGACATTTTATCGATGATGAAAACGCTCTTGTATCCAGATCCATTCTCGTCGTCAACCTGGTACGGCGAAGTTCGGCCTCCAATAGATATTAGAACCCCGTTCGGCCCAAAGGGAGCATTAAAGAGGGGCCCAGATTGGAAGTATGTCTCATTGGGGCCGGTATAACGTGAGGCAAAAAAGTTGCCATCTTCGGTGGAATTAGTGAGTGCTTTTGTTGCATAGTCAAATTGGATAAGCCCCGGGGTGTTGAGAAATGCTTTCTGGTCTGTTACGGCGGAAGTACTCCAGGATGATATTCCACCACCGATGCAATAGGCGCCGTTGCGATCTGCCGCACAGGAGCCGGACGCTGACTGTAAAATGTCGGAAGGGAATCTTTGAGGCGCACCATCTCCTAGAACCATGAACCAAGATCCAAGATTATCTCCTACTGGGAGAGCCCACAATGTGGGCGGACGGGAAGAATTTGAATAGAAGGAGTTGGGAGTGGCATCTTTGATACCGCCATCTTGTGACAACTTTCCGCCGAATGAATAGAGAATCTCGCGTTCCTCGTCCAGAAACAGAGACTCATATTCTAGGCCTGAAGCATTCCTTTCAACGAATGAAGCTTTGAGTGTATTGTTGTTCCAGTTTTGTTTCAGAGGAATGAACCACGTCTTGTGTTCTACCATCTCTCGTCAGTCGAAGCATAAGCAGATTAGTTTAACATGCGTACCATATGTTATATGGACATCTTCATCGCTGATCAAACCACCATTCACAATGAGATACTCGCCCGCTTGTATAACTAACACACGTTAGTAGATTTAGCGATGGTCATATGTGCAGGGCGGATGAATACCTGTATGTCCCGCTCGGCGCCTCAGTTCGCCTTGCGCGTGGCCGGAGGGCAATACGGCCACTAATAAGAGTGCAAATTGGATCAGAATCATGTCGTTAATTAGAAAGAATATTTAATGTAATAGGATTACGGACCTTGATTAAGGCAGCACAGTGAGTGTTTATCAAGTCGCATCCAATCTGATTCATTGAGTTTGTTAAAACGAGGCTACAGTTGCGCTAGTCTTGGTCGCTACCTAGCGGGTTTCAATCTGCGTACGTAGAGCTTCTAAAGATGGGCGGCATCATGATTCTTGAGATATTACCCTCTCGATCCAGAAATCAAGGCCTTTCTGCGGTTGTCCGACAAGCGCTACACCCAATTCGGTTCCGAGCACCATAGTTAGGCAAACAAAGACAAGGTTTCTTGACTCAGCAGGAAACAAAGAAAATGGCAGTTCAGCCAATGGTCTTGCGAAATTGATCCGGGCGCCATGCGAAATGTGGAAAGTAGTTCAGAGGAAGCGCTGTGGATCTCTTGGCGTGTTTGAGCGCCAACGACACCAATCATGTCTGTTATCTTTCTGATTACTAACCAGCTTATCAATAAAATATCAACGTTTGAGCTCCATGTTTCTCACAACGAAATTACAACCGTTCTTCGGCGTATTCCCTATGAGCTTATTCGCAGTGACTCTGAAACGCAGCTCGTCTAAAATCATTTCAAATACAATTACAAGAGTATGTGAGTTTCGAAAACAAGGAAGGAAAGCGCTGAATCTAAAATTTGACAGCCTACAGCTTCACGCACCATGCATATCCAATCGATTCCCATGTGTACGAATATCTTGATTTTGTATAAAGTTTGTATCTAATTCAGGGCCAGGGGAAGGAACGGGTAACAATTATGCGTACCTTGTAACAGACGAAAAATCCAAGGACTCAGTCATTATTGACCCCGCGAACCCATCAGAGTACATTTCTGCCCGGACATGGGACAAATAGAGCATGAGCTAACATTTTGTCCAAACAGAGTACTACCAGTCTTGAAAGAAAGAACAGACAGTGGGTCCATCAAGCTATCAAAGATCATCAATACCCACCAGTAAGCTCTCCAATCTACCATCATTTGTTATTCCCTCACACAAACCCAGCCACCATGATCATGCCGGAGGAAACGTTGAGATTCTCAAACACTTCCCGCTCCCCATAGTCGGTGGAAAAGACTGCGACAAAGTGACCACCACCCCCTCCCACAACTCCACCTTCAACCTTGGCGACATCAAGATCACCGCTCTGCACACCCCCTGCCACACCCAAGACAGTATCTGTTTTCTCTTCGAAGACGGTTCTGATAGAGCGGTCTTCACAGGCGACACCATGTTCATCGGGGGGTGCGGTCGCTTTTTTGAGGGCAACGCAAAAGAGATGCACAAGGCGCTTAACGAGGTCCTTGGGGCTTTACCTGACGATACGAAAGTATATCCGGGGCATGAGTATACGAAGGGGAACGTCAGGTTTGCAAAGAAGGTACTGAACAACGACGCCATCCAGAAGTTGGACGATTATTCGCAGGCGAACAAGGAGACACAGGGCAAGTTCACTATAGGGGATGAGAAGGTGAGTTATAAGCCGAGTAGGTACTTGTGAAGTTTAGAGCTAACAGTTATCAGCAACACAACGTGTTCATGCGTGTCAATGATCCTGACATTCAACAACTAGTCGGAAAGACAGATCCAGTGGAGGTTATGAAGGTTTTGCGAGACATGAAGGACCGCTCGTAGAGCTAGCTCATATGCTAGCATCTGCTCCTTTTCCTTTCCAATTAAAGTACCACAACTTGTGATCCTACTGCCTACGAAGTTCTGTTTTATGCTAACTGTGAGCGCTCGGTTGCCAAAAAAAACTTGACGCATTTAACATCCACTCCCTTTCAAGTTCGTCATCTCCGGAGGAGCACTCCTCCTTTCACAACTGTGAATAAATCCAGACGTTCTCCGTGGTCTGATGATGACGGATTCTGTTGTGAGGGATTCCGGGCCTCTTCGATACCTTCGACATGAGTTCCCACTCTGAGCATCTCACTAACAGACATGGCATGTTCACATCTTCGCCGGGATCTCTGTCGAACTTACTAAATTAACAGCGAGACCGACGCCGTCGCATTTCGTCGATATTGACGATATTTATGGATATGCGAAGGCCGAGACAGCCACACCAGTCTGTCACATGTCAAGATCAGCTAGATTACGTCAGCATCACCTACCTATATATACAGCCTTGATACCTCTCAATATACATCACTTTTGGCTCTCACTTCTCGCCCTCTGCACTCGTGACACAGTCTAGTCATTGCATAGAAAGTTCTTTCTTGCTCATCCATATCGGCCCGCATCTCGGTTCTTCTTTGGGTGAAGAGGCTGTGAATTTTGCTATATCTATCCATAGGCCTAGCTATTATGTTTAATTCTGGGTCGCTCGAAGTTGAGATGGGTATTATCACATGGACTTGATTCATGCTTTCCTTTGTGAGTGATTGCTACCTGAGGGTGGATTTAAAAATGACACCCTCCGCTCTGGCATGTCATCGAATGTAGCTTTTGTATTAGACCATAGGGTGGTAACTCAGATAGGACTTGCGCCTGAAGGCATACACAAGCCTCATAGTCATTGCTGTCCTTCTACTATAGTGCGTATATGCCAATACTCGTTAAAGCAAGCTCGCCATCTCGCCCTTACTTACCTTTGGAGAATTCCTTCATCCTGTTGATGCTTCTCCTGCAATATTCCCGTCTAAAGTCTTGATGGCTGACAGGCACTAGGCATCACTTAACCTTCATTGCCGCTCTCCTCGTGTTCTTCATATTCATCAAGCATATACTGTGCCGATACTGTGATGAAAGACTCGGCGGCGTTCAAGACACGCGTCGCAACATTCACGACGGTGGTGAATCCGGAGTTTGCGGTTGTAGTAGCCATTGTGACAGTTGCTACTGGCGTTATAGTTGCTTCTGCAGTCTGCGGCGACGTATTGACCCCGTCAAAAACAGGCAGTGATGCGTATCCGAGGTGATCCATCTCGTTCGTACAATCTTTCTGACACTTCAGTAGGCCGAATTCCTTCAGTAATTCCTCTGCTGTGGGTATTCTGGATGTGTTCCCTTGGTCTATGTAGATGTCTTCTGGATCGAGTCCGCGCTTTTCCCACCCTGGCTTGTTTTCTCTGCCAAACGTGAACTGATTACCGGGAGGGTCGTGATAGAGACCTGTATATCCCTTTTTGTTGCGGTTTTCGGCTTTGTTGTACCATGGATCATTGGTTAAGAGAGCGAAACCAGCATCATTGACCAAGGTACTGGGCCAGCATGGGTTGATAGTAAGACCGTCATCCTCAACACCGTTTGGCATGTTGATGAAATTCATACTGAAGTACGTGTTCACCTCGCGAACAACTTCCGTCCAGTACTCCGTTTTTCGGCACCCGTTCTTACCAGCTGGACTGGTACGATCTAAAGCCGCACGTCGTACGACCTCGGTCTCAACCTCTGGCGGGCATACGCGTTTGAACATCTGACCTCCTCTTCCATTGCCCAATGCTGGACTAAAGCGGATCCAAACTTTCTTGTCACGCGCTTGCCATATGATAGCTGGGGGGTACTCATCACGCTGACACTCGACATTTGAGGCTTGCATCCAGCCATTCACCCAGTCAGTGTGATGGTCAGTGGAATAATCGTCACGGACTATGCGTATTCCACCCCCTCCAAGCTCTTTCCTCGGTCCACAACTATAGCGTTTGAGTGCGGGCACGCGGCTGATGACCGAACTGTAGTGAAGACAAGCTTGACTCATCTGGTTATAGTCGCAGATCTTTGGTACGATGTCGACTTCGCGAGGCGGTTTCTGAGTCCTGACTTCTCTTACAGTCTTGACTCTGATGTCCCGTTTTTGTAAGTTGAAAACGCCTTTTGTGCAGCTCTGAGTCTTCCCTGGAGGCCGAGACGGTTCGGCAGACGGGTCGCGGCTCTTCTTGGTTGTGAGCGGCTTGTCCAACTTCACATCATAGTCTTTCCCTTTGAACTTGAAGATAGATTTCCCGCCTTTAGCAATTCCTTTAGCACAGAGATTCGCTAGAGCTGGTACTGCTGCTTGAATCGCGAGTCTAACGATCCACCCTGAAACAAATTGTGTCAGCAATTCTTCGGCGTAAGAATGGAAGAGACAAGCGGCTTACCGACAATGGGAATGAAAGTAAGAGGTGTTAGTGCTGCGGTAATGGCGATCCTGCAAAACACCTTCGCTGCGATTTCCAATGCTATCGCTTCCGCCGCTTCTAAGGCAAGCTCTTTAGCTTTGTCTTCGAATTTGTCCTCGACTTGTTCTTTCGTTATGGGAGGCTTGAAACCCGCGCAGCAATAACTCTGGGTGCCCCCCGTGCAGCTCTGATCCTGGGTATCTGAGTGGTGGTTGGTATTTTGCGTCATCTCCGTCTCTCCATCAGCGCATCCGCCTAAGCAAGGTAAACCGAGCCCACGATACCCACGCCACCTACAGACACCCATGAAGGAGCCTTTGGCGCAGCACAGACGTCGAAACTGACCCTTCTCACACCGTTCCATAGTCGAAAGTTGCCCAGGCTGTCCGTTGGTTTGGGAAGCTTCGTGGTCGCCAGTATTGCACTTTTCATTGCACTTGGTCGTGTAGCATACACCCTGTGCAGCCTCGTCTTGAGAAGCACTTTCTGCGTCGGCAATATCTTGATCTGACCAGTCACCTGGGTAATTCAGACTTTTAGCTTTCTGATCCACTTGGTCAATTGCCCATATCATTAATCCGCCTGAGCAAGAATATATCAGTGAAGTATCACTTTAGGGTTCTAACTCGGCTTACCCAGGCATCGAGAATTGGCAAAGTCTCGTTTTTGTTGAAACGTGTCTTTGTCATCATAGGACACCCATTGATCTTGATCCCATGTGATCCCTGAAAACTTGTGAGGCTATTGTTCTCGACCTCGGGAGATATGCCACTCCATTGTGGGACTCACATTTCACTCCAGCCTTCTGGTCATGGACAGGCTTTAGGCTTTTCTCGGATATGATCTCTTGAATCTCTTGTAATGTCAAAATTCCGGATGCTTTGGAGCACTTGCCCTCCTTAGCCCCACCGGAGAATTCACAAATGCCGTTAGGCTTGTCACACCTAGTATCAGACAACGTAAATGAGCGCCCGTAGTCTGAATGAAGTAATCAGCTAATGTCCAGCAATTGGTAGGTATGAGTTGATGCTTACAGCCTTGACCGAGAACCACCTTCTCTGGCTTCAAGCCAGCGCGCCAGAGAAGGTCGAGTCCGAGATTGATCTCTGTAAGATTAGTGTGCGTCGCAATCTTCGGTCCAATCGCCTTGGATGCAGCGTCCCAAACACCATGAAGATCATAGGACATGAGATTGAACCAGCTCACAGAATCTTGGTGCTTCGCTAGCTCGAAGTGCTGCAGATACCAGTACGATGCAGGCAATGTAATAGTGTACCCATATTTGGAGTCGAAAGCGTTCTTGATGTCTTCAGAGAGAAGAACAAAGTTGGCTGAATCGCCAGCACGACCTCCACGGTCGTCTGTCTAGGGTTAGATGCTGATTCGAACGTGTTATGGCATTGTGTTTGACATACCCGCCATTGGGTATTCCCAGTCCAGGTCTATACCATCGAAGCCGTAGGTGTCCATGAATTTCATGACATTACGGATGAATATACCCCGGTTTGATGCTGAACTTGCCATATCACTGAAGGCCAGCTGATACGGACCAGCTGTTCATGCAAAAAGCGTTAATTCCTTCTATTACCAATAATGATGACAGGGGATTCAGACTTACGGTCGTTGAAAGACCATCCACCTACACTGACCCAAGTCTGCAGACCGGGTTTCTTTTCTTTTAGCTTTGTGAATCTGTGAAGAAGCCCCCCCGCATTCTTATCCATCGGAATAATCTCGAACGATTTCGGATCGAAGAAGACAAAAGCGAAGTTGATGTGTGTCAAGCCGTCGAGATTGAGATCTTCAGGTGAGACGGCACTGCATGATCGAGTGTTTGCCCACGACTCATAATATCCAATGGACCGGCCGTTGGCACTTCCACCGTCTTTGCTACATGACGGTCGCTTAGCATCGCCACAACTCCCGAAGTTTTTCTGGCAACCGTCGTTGCAGAAGTCAGAGGTAGAACCGCAGAATCTGTGCACTAGGTTAGTGAAGTGACACATGAGTTATGCCATTGAATACTTGCCCAAATTTTGAGCAGCACACATTGAGGGGGCAATTCTGTTTTCCCTCTCGACCGTATTGACCACATTCTGCCTTTGCATTGCAATACGACGAGCAATTGCCCTGCCCGCATTCGGCAGGTGAGTATCCGCAAAGTCCTGATTGCTAGAAGATATCAGTCTCTCGTGCATCTCGTTCGAGTTCAAGCTACCTACAATACTACAACAAGCTCCATTCACACATGGAGTTGCCGAATTGCAAGTTCCTACTGGAAGGTCAAGCGCTTGCGCAGGAATATCATTTTGTAGGATTCCAAATGCCGAGTTGAGAAGAAAGTATGATTGGTCAACCTTGACATCAAAAGTCTCATTCGATGTCGTGCCGTTTTGACAATGGACAGAGTTGAGGAGTATGTGGAGGGTCAGAACCAAGAAATAAGATTGGATAGACCACATGGTCAGAAAGGGGTGAGTTTGTGTTGTCTGAAATATGGCAAACAAATCTTCTTGTGATTTATTTAAAGATATTTCTTGTCGACAAACACCGAAGATTTGAGAGGATCCGTCAATTTTCTAATGTTGCCTGATATGCAACGGAGGCTACCTCACGCCAGCTCAATCGGTAACAAGAATTCCCACTGCTCCTATGCGAGCTGCATAATCTCCCAAGACAACATTGCTCTTGCAGGGATAATCTTTTAAGATCTGCCGCATGAGCAGTCAAACAATAACCCTCCAATCAATACGAGATTATATGCTGACACCTTCAGCAACAGCATAATAGAGTATGTAGCATGCATGCGCATATAGTGGTCAGCCTCCTTCAAGTTGTAAAGGACATCCAAAGCTTTCAGGATATAAGCAGCGAGCTTAGCCGGGACATGTTTCCACCAGCAATTTCAGAAATCTGTGGAATTTCCTTGGCTAATGTAATTTTGGGGTGCCTGCCAAGTTAATAAATGCCCAAGTTGTTCACCGTATAATGTTTTCTTCCACATGCGTTTCGATGCCAAGGAATAATATCGCTTGTCGGTAACATAGTGCGGCGTAGTTATCTCTCGCTCGCCATACACCTGCAGCAGGAAGAGACTATCTTAGGAAGGAGCGCAGTTCTCCACCTTAACATGAGAAATCTCTCATCAAGCTGGGATGAGGTACGAATGAACGTCAGAAGTACATGATATGGGTCACGTCCTTTTCATAACTTTATGCACATGCAGTCTGCTCTGAGACAGCCTCAGCTGCCATTGCTAGGTTCTCGAGAATTCTTTTGCCACCCTTCCTGGATCTCAGTGGCAGATTACCACGACAATGACAAGCTTCGTGTTCTGTTCTTTCTATCTTTTGATGAGCTTTACGTTTTCAGCTATGGCGTTCAATCTCTATCCCCTAATCCCAACAGAAACAATGTCACAAATCCTCGGAATCTCAAACGCATGTGTTTCGGCCTTGTGAGTCTTGCTCAACCTCTCGAGAGCTTTTACTCAGAAGTACAGGAACAAAACGCTGCCCTGCGATAATGACCTGTTTCAATGGACACACAAAGCGGATCAGGTCTACTGGTCTCCAAACGACATTGTCACTCTCTGCACCACAGACTGTATAGCCCAAACAGCTAAATGGAAAACGTCCATCGAAAGCGCCTGCAAGAACGACTACCTCCGATCGGGAGAGCGCTACGTCCCCGCCGATACCCTAAGTGGCCGTTTCATAGAGGGTCTTGATATGGCCTGCATGCGGTCTACATCCAACAAGTGGTGTATGATCGAGTCATACGAGTGGACGGGGTCGGACGTCCTCCAGGTAGACTGTCAAGTAAATCCCACGGACCCGTGGTGTCTCAATCCTGCAGAATTCAGCGCTGGAAACAGTCGGATGTCTACTCTATATGACGACGATTTGCTGTGCTCTGAATGCTTTTTGAAAGTTCTACACGCAAGAGTTACATCTGACTTCCTGGCGGACACAGACTTCTCGGACTATTTGGTCAATGAGTTCCAAGACGTTCAGAAGGTGTGCCAGACCAGTGTCGGGGAGTTGGTTACAAGGTTGGTGCCTGATTACCCATATGTGACGGACATCGATACTACGACACCAATCACGACGAATCCCACCCCAACTCCGACAGCATGCGCTGGTCGTACTGTTGACATCCGAATTGACAGAGAAGAAGAATTAGACTGTCACGACATTGCGGAGAAGTACCAGATAGCTTCTGGTGCGGTTGCAGTCGCTACCAAAAGCGATTATTGCGACTCCACCGGGCCCATCTGCATTGCTCAGGCATGCAAACTTTATCGAGTGTTCTCGAATCAGACCTGGTCAGTATTATCCTTCCTCCTATACACATTTAGGCTTACACCTGGAACGTAGTGCATCGATTGCTCAGTCATTGTCCAACACAACGTATGAGGTTAGTGTGGCTCAGCTCGCAACGTGGAATCCGAACATCCTTGGAGCATGCGACCACCTAGCCATTGGTCAGCTCATATGTAGCGGGTAAGTCGACTCTGCACGATCTCCACAAAACTGAATACTCAAGTTCAATCCCACAGTCCTCCAGGAGGCGCATGGATCAAACCACCAGACTCTGAAATCCCCGATAACAGCGAGGGACCGATTCGAGGAGGTCCAGGCAGCACGCCAACTTTTCCCATTATAGATGACCCTGGTTCTATTCCACTCGATCGCGTTCAAGAGGGTATTGCTTCTGACTGCACCCGCTATGTCAACGCAAGCTCTACCAGCGCCACCTGCTGGAAACTTGCAAACGATGCGAAGATAAGCATGCCTAAGCTCTGGGAACTCAACCCTGTTCTTGGGAAGAAGGGAGAGAACTGTGGAACATCGGTATGGCTGGGCTACTTCTACTGTGTAGCTAGAAAGGGTGATGGGGACGTTCCCTCTGTCACAAGCTCGATAATTGTGCCGAGTTCAACAACTGGTGCGGCAAAACCAACGAACACCCAGGAAGGTATCGATCCTCGGTGCAACAAGTTTGTCATTGCCAAAGAGGGAGACGGCTGCTGGAAGATTGCTAATGATGCCGGAATCGAATTAGCTCAGCTCTACAAATGGAACTCCGTTCTTGGTGCCAACGGAGAGAATTGTGGCACGCAGATCTTTAAAGACTATTACTACTGCATTGGGGTTTCGATCTCGATCTCGACGTCCACAACGACACCAAATCCATCAACGAAACGAGCATCAACGAGCAGTCGTTCAACAACGAAATCAGTGTCAACGAGCAGTCGTTCAACAACGAAATCAGCGTCAACGACTTTAACAGCACCTTTGCCCACTAAGACACAAGCTGGGTTCCCTTCAAACTGTAAGAAATACGTTCAAGCTCAGGCTGGCGATGGCTGTTGGGCAATCGCGAATGCGAACAACGTCTCGCTGGAGCAGTTCTACAAACTCAACCCAGTATTAGGGTCCAAGGGGGAGAATTGCGAGACCCAGATTTTGAAGGACTACTATTACTGTCTAGCAACATAGGACTTCGTTGTACACTCTTAAAATTCATGGTATACTCCTAAAGTTCGTGCTAAGATGCGTGTTCGCCTTGTGATTCGTCTCCTTCCAGTACCCAGTCTTCGATTCTATGAACAGAGTCCGATGTTGGGCTTACACGAGGAGAATTGGACCCAGATATCGAATGACTGATGTCACTGTGTAGTGACTTGGTACTTGATGGCGAACTTTCGCGCTTCATAAAAGACTCAATGTATTCGGCGCGTTCTGTCTGAACAGCTTGTACATATTCGGCTTTGTTAAGGTCATCAGGCCATCCGTGTTGGATCAGAAGGCGTTTAATAACCTGCATTAAACTCAAAGTTAGTAGTGTGCAGGCATATGGTGTTGGGTACGCACCTGTCCTTCTGGGCCTTCACCGTAAAGAACTGCAGGGTTCCATTTTCCTGCTCTAGGTGCAGGGACAACTTTAAGACTCATCATCTCAGAATAGAGTTCGTCAAAGTAGTCCTTAATATCACGAGGCTTGCACGCCTGTCGCCAGGGTTGGTCTGCTGGGGCATTCCTATCCACTATATGCGGGCCTGCTGGGAAGACAACACCTGTTGATACGTTAGATCTATTTTAGGGTGTATATATGTGTTAATACCTTCATCTGTGTCAATAATCCAACAAGTCGCCATATCTCCGTGCGTCAATGAAATAAACCCAGGTGGGCAATCCTCGTCAAATGGCATCAGGCAGAGATAACCTAGATTCTGCCCTTGGCATAATTCGGCGGTCTGTCCCTTGAACCATCCTGTGCCACAACGGTAGGATGTGGCGCTTGTCTCAGGATAAATCTGGAACTCTTTGTTGACTTGAAGGTAGGGTAGATGTCGCACTAGATCGATCACTTTTTCTGAGCGGCCCAGGACACGCAGTATGTCAACAGCTATTTGATCGTCGCCCCAGCCTGAGGGTGGTGGCTCTTCGATTACGGCTGGGTCCAGATAAGCCATTCGGACGAGAAGATCGTAGTGACGTTTAAGGAAGCCGACAACGGCATCACGGTCATAAGCCATGCCAGGGGAGAAATGATGGCGACAACAGGAGATATTCTCGTTGCGGAGAGGCGCGTAGGTGACCTCTTTTCACACTCTAACTTAGCTTTTGTTGCTTAGTAGGAGGCTATGATCATTCAAGCGCGGGGGAGATATAAAGCCAAACTACAGTTCTTTTAGTATATTAGAAAAATCAGAGGGCAAAAAAAGAAAGGGTCTGTCTTACCTGTCCCTTCGGATATTTGGCATTGGGACGACAGTAAGAAGGGAGAAGTGGAGTAACGTCAGGCACATGGTTGATTAAGTATCCGAGTGCCAAGGGTTCTAAACAGGCTCAGCTCTTTATAACTAAAGTGCCAGAGCCTACTGCAATGAGGGATCATTTAGGAACGACTAGAACACGATGAACCGTACGAATAATGTCGACCGACTCTCTACAGGCGAATTTTGTTTGTAAGATAGTATAAGGTGAAGTTGAGGTTGAGATTACCTTTTACGCTTACCTAGTCCCTCGAAAGCACGATGCTGCCTAACTCGATGCGGACATAAAAGCCAAGACCTACGATCGTGAAATTTACCTTCGGCGGCGCTCGGAGGTGAGCATTTGAATAATCACACACCATACCTCAGCGACATGTTGAGGCCACGTTCAATACGACCACTGTCGCGGAGTCTTACTCAAGCATCCAAATCCACGATATGCACAAGTAGAAGAAGCCTGGCAACTGTTGTTGCTGAACAGAAGGTGTGCTCCATCAACACTCTCCATCCCACCTACAGCTCTAACAATTGTCACATAGGACCCCGCAGAGCTCGACCAAATAACCACCCTCCCCAATGGCATCCGTGTAGCCACCGAAGCCCTCCCGGGCCATTTTTCCGGCATAGGCGTCTATGTCGACGCCGGTTCACGATACGAAAACGATGCCCTCCGCGGCGTGTCCCACATTATCGACCGGCTGGCCTTCAAATCCACAAAGTCCACCACGGGCGACCAGATGATAGAAAAGCTGGAATCGCTTGGGGGAAACATACAGTGCGCCTCCTCACGCGAATCGCTTATGTACCAATCAGCCACATTCAACTCGGCGGTACCTACCACGGTGGGGATACTGGCAGAGACAATCAGAGATCCATTGGTGACGGAGGATGAAGTGCAACAGCAGCTTGAGACAGCCGACTATGAGATTGGGGAGATCTGGTCGAAGCCTGAACTTATCCTACCGGAGCTGGTACACATGGCAGCATATAAGGACAACACTCTAGGAAACCCATTACTTTGTCCCAAGGAGCGGTTACCATTTATCAACAGAGCTGTCGTGGAAGCGTATCGCAAAGAGTTCTACTCGCCTGAAAGGATTGTAGTAGCATTCGCAGGCGTAGCACACAACGAAGCCGTTCGCCTCACAGAAGAGTACTTTGGAGACATGGTGGCTGGCTCTGGGCCTTCATTGCTCAACCCATCGCACAACGACACCATCACGTCCGCCGCACCACAGGACCAGGTCTTCACAGCCGACCACCCCACACCGACCGGCGCACCACCACAAACCTCCAACCTCCTCTCCAAAATCCCGTTCCTAAAGAACCTCTCAACCTCTGCCACCAGCAACGCTTCCCTCACCACCTCCCCCTCCCTCGATTTCCCGCCAATCGACACAAGTATACCCTCCCACTACACAGGCGGCTTTCTAACCCTTCCCCCGATCCCACCGCCCGCCAACCCTGCTCTTCCCCGCCTCTCACACATTCACCTCGCCTTCGAAGCCCTCCCAATCTCCAGTCCAGACATATACGCCCTCGCCACCCTACAAACGCTCCTCGGCGGCGGCGGTTCCTTCTCCGCCGGCGGTCCCGGAAAGGGAATGTACTCGCGTTTCTACACCAACGTATTGAACCAACACGGCTGGATAGAATCGTGTTTCGCATTCAACCACTCATACACCGACTCTGGGTTATTCGGGATCGCCGCCTCGTGCGCCCCGGAGAAGGTGGCGCAGATGCTGGAGGTCATGTGTCGGGAACTCGACGCACTCGGTCAATCCACCGGCTACTCGTCCCTCAAAGACGGCGAAGTCCAGCGCGCCAAAAACCAGCTCCGCTCGTCCCTTCTTATGAACCTCGAATCCCGTATGGTCGAACTCGAAGATCTGGGTCGGCAAGTCCAAGTCCACGGCCGCAAAATCGGGGTCAAGGAGATGTGCAAGAAGATCGAAGACGTTACTGTTCAGGATCTGAGGAGGGTGGCGAAACAGGTTTTCGGGGGTGAGGTGAGGAATATTGGAGAAGGGTCAGGGGCGCCGACGGTGGTATTGCAGGAGGGCGAGCAGGAAGGGGTGAGGCTGAAGGAGTTCACTTGGGAGGACATACAGAGCCGGATTGCGAGGTGGAAGCTGGGGAGGCGATAGAGGAGAAGGAGATGTGTATAATAGGGAGGCTGTACATTAGATGCATGACTGGGATGAATCAAAATAGAATCACATGCGTATATTACGGCCTGGTCATCGTTTTTGGTGTATTTAAGGTTGTCTGTCAACTTAGACACGCGGAAGTCTGCAAATAACTCTTCGTTGGCCATTTAAGCTCTTGGTTTCATAAATCATGATCTAGGGTATATAACGCATAACTACCATTAGCTGGGCTCGTGCGATGCGCCCATAATCTCCTCTGCTTCTTCTCCTCCGTTCTGATTCAATTTCCCTAGTCTCTCGTAGTGCGGCCTTCTCCGGAATCTTTTTCATTCTTTTTCGATAAACCGTAAGTGGTTTTGTTTTATTTCTATTCTTTTAGGTACTTTGTCTCCAGCTTCTCCGGGGATATGGCAAAGCGTGACGATGAGCGTGGTTCAGTTTGGGTGGCTTCCAGGTGAGAGGGTTGGTTGGGTTGTTCAGTGATGAGGTTGACTGAGAAAAGTAGTAGAATAGGTTGCTGGGTGAAGTTGGTCGGTGACGTGGGTCAGTAACATGGGCTGAACATGTAGGTTGAACATGTAGCCTAGATTTGTAGATTGGAAGAGGTTTAGTGTGCGATCGACGATGTTCTTCGCGAAGAGGGCGATTGGTGGGGGATCTCGTTGTCCATGCTCGTGTACTCCGCTCGAAAGTGATGCGAAGGGGCAATCTAGGCCATGCTCTGTCATGATGTCGACTCCTTGAACCAACTTTCTGGAAGGCGATAAGGAGATACACATCGGTATGTCGGATTTAGAATGCGTATGCGTATCACATTCGCTAAGATCGTCGAACGTTGATTCAAGCCTTGCGAAAAATGATACCGTTCTCAACGCTCATCCACCCCTACAATGCCTACGACCTCCCAATCTTCGTTCACCATTTTGACCTGCGTGATGTTTTCCCCGGCCAAGAAAAAGCACCTGGGCACGCTCCACTTCTCCATTGGCATACCCGAGTACGAAAACATGGTCACGCATGTGAGACTGGTTCCGTTGTTCGCGCCTTCGAATGCTGGGAATGTCTTAGGGCCTCTCCATCCCGAGGAGTTGTCGTTCCGCCACATCATCTGAATGTTTGCATCTGAGTCCTGGTAGAGCGTATAGGTTTTGAGAAAGGAGTATGCGGCTTCATCATCGCCTGGTATTGAGAATGCTGCCAAAGCCGTCTTCGGAGGAAGAGGTGGCGTGGTGAAGTTTGCTAGAGGGTCATTAGCATACTCTGAACGCCCTGCACCGAGTGTGAAGAAACAGATGCAAACTTACCATCCTTGGCGTAGATTCCATCTCTTGCACTCTTGCCATCACTGACCCGCTCATACAACACCATCGACAAATCTTCCTGTTGATAGAACATCCCCATCTTTGTTAGAGCTTGTTCAACAGGAACGGTCTGTATGGCGCCCCCTTCAAATACTGGTATAGTCCAGTCGTTTGTGTTCGTTGGCAAAATATTCCAATCATGGTAGACTAGCTCCATCAAGTCTCCATCAGGACCTTGATATATTATGAAAGGCCAATATGAACTAACTTGAGAAGACGGATGTGCTGGAAAATGTTTTGAATTCGCCTCCCCGCCAGAGCCCGCGCTTGAAATTGATGCCGCTGAGGTGTCCCAGTTCCATTCGCGCAGCTCAGCGTCGTCTAGGAAGAAGAGTTCTTGTTGCATGTCCTTCATACCAATGTCAGCTGGCGATTATAGAGCTAAGATACTAGGCATGTCATGCTTACATGGTGACCGTTATATGAACTCTGATTGAAGGTCGTAAGAGTAAGTGTTGAACCTGCTACCGCTCTCGTGAAATTAGGGACCTTGGCCCATTTCCCTGTCGTGCTATTGAACAGGGATGATTGCAGTTGCCCATCGGTGTTTTGGTGTATTAAGCGCAAGACGTAGGATCCAGATGTTGGGTCAACGGTCCATGCCGTAGCCGCGAGAGAGGAATTCGCAGCAATCGCATTTGCATTCGCCGTTTTATTTTCGCTGGGTTGAGAATTATCGGGTTCATATTTTATCGATCCTCCATTTTTCTTGTGCAGCGTCATGGCCAGCACCACTGCAATAACAATGATGATCAACACGATCAAAATCCCACCCGTCCAGAGAAACACCATTTTCCTTTTCCGTGACCATCGGGATACTTTCGTGTTTTTGCGAGGGAGGGGCTTCTCCGATGATCCATCAAAAGTAAAGTGTTGATAGGAATTGACTTCGAGTCCACCGTAATTTGGGTCTGCGTACACCTGTTTTGTCTGATCGTATACAACTTCTTTTCCTGTATCGCTGGGATGGTCGTGTGTCCTAGGCGGTAGTGTTGACATCGGATAATGTTCTGCCATGCCTTGGTCCACTCAAAGTCTCACTGGGGTGATGGATGGAAGGCTGTCGTTCAAGGCACCGATATAGAGAACGAATCGCGAACTAGAGATGATTGGGCGATTTGTATGATTTGTATGCAAGGCCAGAGTTACACGAAGGGAAGGAGATGCAGGGTTGAAGCTTATAAAAAAAAGGGCATGAGCCGCCTTAAACCACACGAGTAGTTGTTTTCACGGACCAATCGCCAGATCATTTCGGACCCCAGCATTTGGAATATCTGTTCAGTCCTGACTTCAACGTGTACTTGGCTGTAGCGTATCTCATGCACTCGGGCTGAGCCTTCTCGTTTCGTGACAAGCGTGCTGTCAATAGCTTTGAACAGTAATTCCTAGACTACGCTGGGCTCAGGCGTGCTGCACGGGTATGCTTGGGGTTTTCTGTGGCTGCGGCTCTTGTGCACGGGGACCAGGGCGTAGATCCTATCAGGCTCCGAAACGGTATGATCCTTCACGGAACGTGAGAAGCTAAGATGTCAAGTGGTGAGCCAGGTTGAAACATCGTGAAGTCTCCCTCGAGTTCTTTTCCGGTGAGGTTCACAAGTAGAAGACGCTATGGGATGGGTTTGAAGGTTGCGAGAGGAAGATGAAGTCTTCGTCCAATGGAGTTCAATTGTTCTTTCCATCTCTTTACCCACAGCCTGCCGAATCACGACTTCAAACCCTAAGCTTATTATTGTCTATTCTTTCTTCTCCCTTTCCTATTCCCGCCACCTGCTTGCATCCCATATTCTACGATGTGCATCTGCACAGCTGCGCAAGGTGTACAACTCAAAACCACGTTGTCCAAGGCGTAAATACGAGCGTCTTCGTCTTGCATCCTGCGTCAGCATAACTTCCAATTAAACACTCGCGCAGCAGTTGGCATTTACTCGACCCCAAATTCAGTTCCGAGGATCTGAATACAACACGTTGCCGGTGTACTAAGCCATATCGCTAACCCATGCGGCGCTTACACTCCTCAGCCTCTCAAAATATGGACACCGACCGGAGTCATGTCAAATACATAACAAACTCACGGAGTTTTCTTTTGTGCAAGGCTGAAAGTGTTAGACAGTGGTACTTTGAGCGCACGATGCCCGTTGACTCGATCGTTGGTTGAGGCACCATGACCAAGTAGACTCTTTATGATCTTGTAGTGAACGCGTTTGCATTTTTTAGACGTTACTCAAATGACGTCTGGATTTCTGACTTCTCCGATATTTTGCATACACTCTGAAGCGATCTCTAAGTATGCTCGATCTTACTTTGCGGCTAGAACCCTAAAAAGGAAACGAAATGTTGAGCCATGAACTCAGCCCTTCCGATAGTGCGATCTTGGCAGTCAAAACTGCGCAGTTCTTGAATCGTCGTTGAAATAAGGCCTCCAATCGGTTGGACTCGCTTGGTTACAAGACTAAAATAGAGCTATAAATCTTGGCTGTAACAAATAGCCACGCTCAGATAAGATCCCAGTAATACTACCGGTTTTCCAGAATGGAGGCCGATGGTACATGCGTTCCTCGCCAAAAAATAGCCCAGGCTCTTGAAGACCCGGTGGTACTTGTTAGTAGAACAGTAATCATATGTTGTGTTGTTGTATAAGCTTGGCGTACAATAAACCGCACCTGTTCACTACTAGTAATAAACACTGAAGAATGCACAGCTCACACGCAGCTAACCAAGGTCTCATTCCTTTTTGCCACCTAAATCGCCACACCCATGAACATGCTAGATAGCGAGCCTGACTACACAGACAAAATCTGCATGGAGAAACGTCGATTTGGATAGAAGCCGCACAGACGCGCGCTATCCGGCCCGTTCACGGGAGGCCCCATTTTCCGGCCAGGAATCCGCCTTTGCTGGCGCGCTCACGTTCAGACACGGGTCTCCGAGCCCGTCCCCAGTTTGCTGCTTCAGCTATTTCACCGAAATGATCAGTGCCCTAGTGGCCTCGACACTAACCTCAGTCAACTAACCTTAATTGACTAGTATCACTCTACCAACCTCATACGCTATCATCACTTACCAAATCTTCAATACTAACCTGGTGTCGTACACCGACCTCATATACCAGCCTTTGATACTAACCTCAACACGAAACTAGAGTCTCATATTATGAACGAAACCTCAATCTGAAATGCTTTCCCACTGACGTCTATAGCCAACCTCACAAAACAGTTTCACCAAGCATCCTGAATAGCAAATCCCAACAGCTAACCTCAGGCAGCCAACCTGGCTGACAACCCTTAACCCCAACGTTAATCTCAATCGGCGGCGTTCTCTTCCTAGATCTTACTCTGCCAACCTCAGCAAATCAAGCAACCAAAACCACACAGACGAAAAGCACCTCCTGAGTCAACATCGTAGAATGATATTGCTATATACAACACGTCGTCCCGTCCGTCCAAACTGCATCCCCAAGATACCACAAATTAGCCAAAAGCTTTTCTCTACCCAGTATCCCCCCAATAATCTCGCGTCGCTATAAAAAAAAAATGCTTTTCGGTACAACCACCGCAAACATTCAGACTTGAATAGCTCGCTCACTCGCCATACATAAAACCCCCCCGAAAAAATCAAACCCACATAAACACAATCCACCAAAGAACCAAACAAAGCCCGGGTATCGTTTCCGTCTCATCCGACCGTATTCCTTCACAAGATCCAAAAATTCCCTCTCATTCTCGTTGCCTAAAAAGCACAGTCCCACGCACCTAAGCCGACCCAGGAGGCCCGCCCATATTCAGCAGAATATCGAGCATATCCAAGCCTCCAACATCCGGCCCCATGGCCGTCTGATTGATATCCGCACCCCACTGATCGAGCAGCGGATCGAGCGGCAGGGCCAACCAATCCTGATCATAGCCGCCATTGCTGCCGCCACTGGACATGCCGTATTGGGCCTGCTGCCAGGTGTTAGCGCCATGATTTCCATAGCCATTGACGTTGGAGTTGAAGCCCGGCGGCGGCATGATGGAAATCGAGTTGCTGTTCGGATCGTACGTTTCGTTGGAGATGCCCCAGAGCGGGTGTCCCAGATTCGGGGTCGCGCGCCCGCTGGCGCTGACGCCCATGCTCGGACTGCCGGGGACCGAGGTGGACGTCTGGTACGGCATTCCGCCGTACGGCGGCGCGAGGTGCGCTTGGTGCAAAGGCGGTGGTGGCATCATCGGCGTCTGTGCGCCCGCTCTTGTCGGGCTCCTGCTCCCGGCGCGCGAGATCCCGTTTGAGCCGTTGGCGGCGAGTCGCACGAATCGGGACCGGATCCGGTGCGTGAGTGTTTCTACGAGGTCGGCGAACCGGTTTCCGACGTGGACGTCATCTACGATTGACGTTCGGAGTGCTTCTACGCCTCGATCTAGCAGGCCTAGAGAGTAGGCTACGTCGTCTTCTGTAGCACCGAGGGCGAAGGTTTTGAGTAAGATGATGGCTACTGATACTATTCGGAAGAATGTTCGGACAGGCGCGTGACGCAGGTAGTCCCCAGGGTACAAACCGTCGACTACAGCAATGAGCACGTTACGCGAGGCATCGATGACTTCGTTGATGTAGTGGCGGTCGTTGCCGTACCATTTCACCAGCGTGCTGAAAGGGATCGCGCCACCGTCACCGGAGCCGTTCCCGTTACCGTTACTAGGGCGGGAGCTAGATGAGGTGCCATTGGGCTGAGCATGTGTTTGTAAAGGTGTGTTGTGCGTGCAGCGTTCTACTACTGCTTGGAGGGCGAGGGAGTTGAGGTACACGCGGGTGTATTCGTATTCGATTGTTAGAACATGGCGGAGTTGTGCTGGAACTTGTTGCTGTTAGAACTACACTGTTTAAAAATTTAAGAGACGGATATAGCTCACCTTGTGTAGCCTGAGAAAAAGTGCTCTTCCACTCATGCAAAGGCGTCTGGAAGTGCTTCAGCAGCTCCTCGTACCGTCCTGATTTGAGCAACTCGCGAGTCTGTCGGCGATTAGGAAACAATTTTAGGTTCCCCATCTCCATGATCTTAGCTATCCGGCTCCAGAAATCGAGAACAAGATCTTGAACCGCGTGCCGCTCTTGCGTTGCTACAGTTTCTAAAGGGAGACGCTGCCCATCAGACCGCATACCGAATTGCGGTGGTGGTGCCTTGATTCGGCTCACACGTTCCTCATATAGCTGGTTGGGCGTCATTTGCATCTGCAAATCGCTTTCACGCTCAATCTTTGGCAACATAGATGACAGTCCGAGTCTCCCGGATGTTTGCGTGACATAAATAACCAAAAGGTCCTTGAGGTGGTTCTTTCGCCTGAAATACGCCTTAACGGTCGCATGTGAAAGATGTTGGTTCGCCTCCTCGAACTCGGCCTCACTTGTGTCGTCGAAGACACCAATCTCAAAAGCCAATGACATGGCGTTCCCAAGTAACATCCAGCACATGCGATCGCTGCGCCAGCAGGGCTCGAGCCAGCTGTCTATCCTCTGACCACCGCCGGCGGCAGAATTCGAAGTGCTATCTGCTACGCCGAAATCGTCTGGCAGGACGAGCTCATCGTCGTCGTCGCCGGGGGGAAAGTGCAGCGCGCGGGGATGCCATTCGGTGAGCAGCATCAGACTTTCTACTGTACCCAGTGTACGAAGACCCTTGCGTGAGAGTGGGTTCACGTCAGAGCCTGGCTGCTGTCCAGCTCCACAGAAACCGCCTCCGAATTGTTCCTGTCCGTATATCATACGGTCGATCATGCCCTGAAGGTACTTCCAGAATTTCTCGTGGATCAGATAGGACCTCGATGTTGCACCAGTGCTACTAGGACTATTCGGCGGGGCAAACCTGGATGCAATAGTGAGCAGTGTAACGACGAGCATCGGCTCCTCCTTAAGCAGCTTCCCGTGCGTGGCATGGTCGCGGTAGTCGGGGACAACAATCGGTGTCAGCGGGGAGAGGAAAGTATAGAAGTAGTCGATATATGCAATAGCCTCCTTCGCTGTGAGCCAACCCGCACGCACGAAGCGGAACCTCGACCATGCCTTCACTGCCTCTGCGAGGGCGACCTCATTGGGGGGATCTGGCACGATGGGATGCGGTTGCTGGATCGCCGGGTCCACGTGTGAATCTGCAGCGGTCCGCGCCTGCTGCCGGTCCCCGCGCATGCCGTGTGTCGCGTTCGTTTGCGGGCTGGCGAAGTTGGTCGCAGAGCCTGGAGTCGTGGCGGATCCCATGCCGGGCCGTTGCATGCTCGAAGCGCTGCCAGTCCTGTGGTGTCCCGCGATATCGCCGTTGCGCCCAGCGGCCTCCATCAGCAGGTTCAGGGCATCGTGGCCGCTGAAGACTTCCCCGCCTTGTAGTGTCGCAACCGTTTCATTGTTGATCTTCTGGTCTTCCTCGTAGTTCGGTTGGTCGATGGCTGTCGCGGGCCGACGTAGAGGCTCATACCGCCCTACAGAGCCTCCAGGAGTCAAGGGCTGAGAGACATAGGCTGTCGCGGGCGTCGCGCGGGCGATATGGAGAGGGTCTGGCCGGCGCTGAGGTGTCGTCTCGTCGGGGACTGATCGCATGCGCTTCCTGCCATTGCGCTGCTCGTACTCGTCGTCGACGACCTCATCCTCGTATTCATCCCCTCCGTCTGCCTTTCTCTTGCGCCGGGTGGCCGAGAAGAAGCACTCTTTACTCTCACGTCGGCAGCGCACGCAGGGCGGGTCGTGGGGATGGTCGACGGGTCCCAGGTCGCACCGTACCTTGCGACGGCGGCATGGAATGCAGGCCTGGTAAGTGCGCGTGTGTTGTGCTTGGTTCCCAGACCGCGCAGTTGGTGGCGACGCGTTCGAAACGCTTCCTGACGCCGTCGACATAGAAGACTGGGGGAACTGGACGTACGCCGGGCGGCTTGTTGCGGTTGAACGAGGTCGGTCTTTGAGAGCTGGTCGAATAAATGGGGCCTGAGCCAATCTGTCTCTCGGCGAACAAGTCGAAAACGGGAACTCGAATGAATTAGCGATGAGACTGACAATGTATAATATGTAAGGCCTCGCTGCTTTGCCTGCCCACTCTTGCACTGGTTTTGCGGCGGAGTGAACGTTAGGTGCTTGAGTTGCCGCGGTCACGAGAATGCGGGGGCCCTGCCTCGAAAGAGCTCTCGTCTTCCGTTTGGACAATGCACTCCAAACATGTTTACTAGACTATTTGCCAGCGGCAACCACGCGACGAGCAGGTATATTTTATCAAGCCCATGTGACGCCCTCGTGCACTCCAGCTTCCATCCCTGGATCGTGGCGCAGGTTGCACGAGTGGCCTATCAACACGCGAGATGACTCAATCAACGTCATTGCAAGCCCGCCGTGAGCTGCAAACTTCAGTGCAAGCTGAGCATAGAGAGCACGAGCAAGAACACGGGTGTGTGTTACTCCATGCCGCCCGTGTCAGCCATGTACAAGATATACGAAAGAGCTAGTCTTCAGCGAGGTACTGGTATGTCGCTTACTCCATCCTATAATCCTGAGAATTTGTCTTACTGTCGGCCCGTATTCAAGTATATCCTAGGATATACCAAGTTTTCCGCTACCTCCTGCTTCCCATTACTCGGACAACCCATTGAGTATATAGCACCTCTCCAATAGAACTCTTCGCTGTCTCCATTGACCCTCTGTGAGATAATATAGATGGCACCCCCACTACCGTCATCATAAACACGAAGTCTGTAGTACGATGACCTAATATCTAGTTCTCGGAATTAATTCCGTGGTCCCATTAATACTGCCAGATTACGTTATCGAACCAAACCAACGTTTCAAAGAGACTTGTAGAGAGATTTCATCCCTTAATACCCGTGTCTTTGGGGAGTTGCCTGAGGGTAGGATTGCGGCTGGTAGTACATCTCCCTCTAAAGTGACCCGACTGCTGCGATCTTTACTAAGAAGAAGCTCGTATTTTTGAGTCCTCACCAAAGCTTAGCAATAGCAACAGCAACACACCTGCTACACGCAGAGATTTCTTTACGAGACTTACTAGTAGATCTCTACATGCTACTTTGATTTTCTTATTGAAAATTAAATGATTTCCTGGTTGCGTTGTTGCTTGATAGTGCTACGTAAGTAGCGAGTTTAGGTGGGTGGGGAAACAATAAATACGAGCTCCTTCATATATGGGTTGGAACTAGCTAGCTCACAGTTAATAGACAGGATTGAAATGACTAGATCGTTTGAGGAAGCTCATGGTCTATATGGGAATCTGACTAATCCTTCTGCCACAGTCCAAGACGCGAGAACTCGACATTGTGGTACGGCACCCGCACATCTGGAATGCAAAAGCGTAATCCCAGAGACCGGCACGTTAATTTCGAAGAGTGGTTATGCTGTAGAGAAATTATTAGACAAATAGATTTGCTGGATTCGCTGAGGGAAAGTTACCATTAAATACCTAATTAGATAGATAGATATTCTGATGACAAGTGCACCTAGGCGAACTCAAAAAAATGACCAAGATCTTATCAAGAAACATGAGAGGTCTAAGGATAAGGAATATCAGTAAGGCATCAACATTCAGCCAACAAGCTAGCACAAACCAACATTATATCTTTCAATTACTCCGTACAAGCCCCAGACGCGCAATTACTGCCTTTGCAGTAGCTATCTCCGCTCCCGCAATAGCCGTATTGACTGCAACATGTACCAAAGCTCGACCCTTCGCAAACAAAACTTCCTGGGTGAAGCGGTCCACACTCGCCGTTAGGAGAGGGAGTTTGGGTTGTTCCATCACATGCTCCAGAGTAACACATGCCTGGGCCACAGTGGGCCGCACTATCGCCGCACCATCCGTAATTGCTGCAACATGAGCCAAGCTGGCTGCCTGGGCAAGTGGCGTTATTGGGCGAGTTGATGCCACATGTACCATCGGTAGAGACTGGCCCGGACGTGCTCGTTGGCAAGCTTGACGAGACAGTGGTTGACTTGGACGTGCTCATTAGCGAGCTTGACGAGGTAGTGGTTGGCCCGGGCGTGCTCGTTAGCAAGCTCAATGGGGTATTGGTTGGCGTTTGCGATGTGTTAATACCGATACAGACTGCTCTCGAGTCGCCAGCTGCCAAACCAGCATAGAGACCCTGGTCACAGTCTGAGCCCACCCATGGGTTCCACTTGGCAATGTTAGAGACATCGGTGTCGATTCTATCGACAAGGCCTTCACAGTTCTCCGCTGAGGAACGATTAGCCTTCGAGCCAGGTACATATTTAGAGCAAGGAAATTTACCAAAGTCGGGCCAGTCATCGCCATTGACCTTGGAAAAGCAAGAACAAGTTGAGATTGTTCCTTGCGGTATCTTGCTTGGGTCAACCGGGCTCATGCATGGGGACGTGTAATGGTTGTAATCTAATCAATGAGTTAGTGGGATATCGTTGGAAGGCAATAGCAAACTCTGGGGGGCGGTGCTTACATGGCTTATAGTTCTCATCTTGCAACACACAGTAACTGAACCCAGGTTGCATGGTACAGTTAGCCGCATTGAGACTAGGATTCCATGTGATAAGATCCTCAAGAGCGACAGCCCAGGTACTTCGTATATAGTCGCAGGTGTTGATAAAGTTAGTAAACAGAGCCAGGTTACCTGATTGCGACTGATCAACGATGGCGGGTATGTCCCGGTAATTCTTGTACGCGAAACAACTTTCAACGGTACCGGAGGCATGTGGAAGAAGCGAAGTCGAAGTCGCTGATGGAAGTGGCAGCTTAGGTGGCGCAGTGAAGGTAGTAGTCGTATATGTGTTCGAGGTCAACGTGATGAAATTCGTCGTCGTAGGGTAGCCGGAATACGTTTGAATGTTGCCGATAGGCTGCACGCAGTACGCGACATCCAGTATCAAGTTCGAGCACTGTGTGTTGATCTCTGGGTTGAGAAAGTAGAAATCCTTCAACGAAATGCTATTCAAGACCGAGACCTTTTCGCAAGTGTCTCCAGTCGAGATCTGGCAACAGAGTCAGTATTCTTAGAGGACAACAAAAATATGTCCTTTACATTGTACCATTTACCACAGTCTCCATTAGATTCCGGAAAAGAGTTTGTAGGTCGTGGAACTGGCACTGTGGGCTCTGTAACAGGCATACTTTCTGTTGGGGTTGGGATACTGAGGACTCCTCCTGGCGGACTGGCAATTGTTAGTAAATGCATATCAATTTTAGGATCGGGAAAAAGCACAGACCTGAAACAAATGAACGTTTGACGAAGAGTACCCAGATTTGAACACAGGGCGTTGATGTTGGGGTTCTAGGCTAGAAACTGAGAGCCGCTAATCCCATTACCATGTGCTTGAATCACGCTATCGCAAGTGTCATTTGACTGGATCTGATAGATGTTGCACTGCTGAGGAATGCAAATAGTCCCAACGGCAGCAAGGTTGCTGCAGTCACTGTACAGGTTATTGCGACTGGTTATAGAATACGTAGAAACGTTATACGCTGTAGATATAGAGTTGCATGTATCAGTACCTTTCACGGCGTAAGAGTTGGTGCAAGTAGGAGTAGGTAGCGAATCATCCGAAGTCTGTGTGCCAAGCGCATATGGACCTGGTGTCGTATAGCCGTACTGAGTAGAGCCACAGCTGGACGTCAATGAGGCAAATTCTTCAGCGAATTCCTCAGTAAAGTCGAAAGGCGAGCTGAGCAGCATTTTCTGAGTCTCGAGGATGCAGTCGTGGCATTCCATATCCTTAGTCCAATCGGTGTTGCTCAGCCATTGGACCATCAATGTGTCGCAGAATTGCTTCGTTGATCTGGAATACTTCAGCGAGCGAATGGTGCATGATTAGGGGAATTATATACGGATCCTTCCTACACGCAATGTCGTATGCATGGATGTAATGGTCAATGACGAAAGTTGCTAGACAAATCATTAGCGCTAATGCTGTTGACATAAAGCAGGATGTTGCCTGGCTTCCTACGCACATGGGTAATTAACGCCGTCAAAGTATTGGATGATGTCTGTTTGTCCTTTGCATTCGTTGACGATTGTCTGACGAACGCTCGTCAAGGAATTGAGACAAGTGTCAGTGCAAAGTGCGCTGAGTTCATCAGCAGAAAGGCGTTCGTTGCTACTTAATCATCAGTTTGTTTATCTAAAGATTTATGAAGGGCAAAAATCCAAGAAAGGGAGTAGGGGACTTGGGATCATTTACTCGACGGATATACGTTGAAGAAAACCTGGGCACGATACAGTAGTATTCAGTACCTCAAAACAAGTTGCGGTGATATTTGGCCATGAAGGCTCTGAGGGCGGCGAGTCAGCCAACTGCTGGGAAAGCACCTGTATACTGAATTGGCAAATTACGAAAAGAAAGATCACCGCACAAAAGTGTGCCATGGTGAAGTAATGAATGAAAACAGTAGAATAATAAGGAGTGTTAGGAGCGCAATGAATGACCTGTCTTGCAGAACTTGGAGGGTGAGATGGACCTTGGGTTTTAGGTTGGAAGGGGAACTTCACATGGTCAGTCTCAGACACAGGTTCAAATCTGCGATGGCCTGAGCCCCGAGAAGAACTTCTACCAGTTCCCGCTCTAATTATCAGACGCCAAACATTAACCTTAAAGTGCTTGCCCTAAGGCCAACCAGATTAGCGGCCTTCCGCTACCCTGAAGCGATTGCTGTGCCACACAACTGCTTATGCTAAGCTAGCTTTATACATTTGACCTTGCAGTAGTTCGCTAATTTCCGACAATATTGAAAAGGTCAATGTTGCGGCACAGTCAATTGAAAAATCTCGCGGAAAGCGTAACGTATATGGCCTTCCGGTTTTGGGGTTCAACGATGGATCCTGGGTCCAGAAAGGCATGATCTAGTAATTTTGGGAACAAAATCACGCGTCTGGAGAACGTAATCACACGTTTTGATTTGGGCTATTGACGCAGAGCAAGCACTTTTCCTAGTAGGCCCACATGCAATATCCCTATATACCTCGGTAGGTGTATGGCTTACCTCAAATGGAGGACTATTCTAACCATGTAAAGTGCTGACCACTGTATAGAAATCTGCGGTCTCACTCAAAAACTAGCTGTCAGTCTCCGCCAGGGTTATTCCTTTGTATACTCAACTAAACATGGCTTCCAGTCTACAGTACTCACGCTCTTTCTTAATCTTCTTTTCTGCCTCTGTCTGCTTTCTTCTTCTGGCCTCATTCCCGAATATTCTTCATCTATCCAAACACGAAGACGTATCCATTACTCAATCCCAAGTCCGAAGAGATGACAACTCGAATTTAGTTCCTACTCTTCTCGTTGACTCACACAAACATAATCATCACACGTATGTTCACCCTCATTCTTTGAGTCGACGAGAGGACTTCACTTGCACGCCTATTAAACCTTGCGGTAATGGCGCTTGTTGCGGTGCGAGCGGATTTTGTGGTTATGGTTAGTAATCTGAGCTTTTCTCAACTATCGCAGAGTTTACAAACTCTCACAGGTCCAACATACTGCGGGAATGGCTTCACGTCTAACTGCAAGGCCACTGCAATCTGCGGCCAGTATGCCGATAAACCAGGAGCCATGTGCCCTTTGAACACCTGTTGCAGTCAATACGGGTTTTGCGGTACATCACAAGACTTCTGTGACGATAAGTGCCAGAGTAATTGTGTTCTTCACCCTAAGCCTCCAGCAAGTGGAGGACAGGTACTGGACAAAGGTATGTTAATTCATCCCGCAACGGTCTTACCAAAGCTAATTAGCAAGTCATTGGATATTATGAGTCCTGGAGCGCTCGATCGTCTTGTCATAAGACCGCACCCACTGATCTACCGTGTAAGTTTATTTTTTACTCTAAAAAAACGGCACCACTAACGTGTTGTTACGCGCAGTGGATGCGCTTACTCACTTGAATTATGCATTCGCTTATATAGATCCGAAACCCTTCACGCTCACTACCATGGATTCGCAGACCCCGGAACATCTCTTCCAGGAGTTGGCAGATCTCAAGAAATATAACAGCAGATTGGAAGTCTGGATCAGCGTTGGAGGCTGGAAATTCTCTGACAACGGAACATCAACACAGCCCGTGTTTGGGAGCATTGCAAGATCGGCAGACAACCGAAAGACCTTTGCTAGCAATGTCTTGAAGTTCTTGAACCAGTATGGTTACGACGGTATGCTAAGCTTATATATATCTTCATCTTTGTGGTCTTGTGCTAACAATGACTGTAGGTATCGACCTTGATTGGGAATATCCCGGCGCCCCTGATCGCGGCGGCAAGGAAGATGATACAAAGAACTATGTGGAGCTTGTGAAGCAACTTAGGTCGACTTTTGATGCTTCTGGTCGAAAGCTCGGAATAACGTTCACTGCGCCATCGTCGTACTGGTATCTACGATGGTTTGATTTACCTGGCATGCTCAAGTACAGCGATTGGATCAATGTGTAAGTGCTAAGAAAACTTCAGCAAATCTTCGCTCACAATGAATCCAGGATGACTTATGACCTTCACGGTATATGGGACCGTAATAATCCAATTGGTAACATCGTGCAAGGCCATACAAACTTGACCGAAATTAGCACTGCGTTGGAGTTCTTCTGGTATGAACGACCGGGTATGCTCCTGATTTACTCATAACTTTACTTACTCTGAGTTAGGCGCGTTGATATTCCTCCATCCAAAGTCTTCATGGGCTTTGGATTCTATGGTCGTTCATTCCAGCTTCAAGATGCGAGTTGTTCGAAGCCCGGCTGTCCCTTCAAGGGAGGTGCCGCTGCAGGGCCTTGCTCTGATACGAGCGGCATACTGATGCATTATGAGATCATGTCTTTGATAAGACAGAATCCAGAGCTCAAGTCAATTTATGACAAGGATGCCGCTGTAAAGCATCTGGTGTTCAACAACGACCAGTGGGTGTCATATGATGATGCTGAGACTTTCAAGCAGAAAAAGGAATGGGCGAACAACATTGGGTTAGGTGGCAGCTTGATCTGGGCAAGCAACGCTGGTACGTTAGACTATGGATTCTTGATGCTTCTACTGACGCCTCAAATAGACGACGATAAGTATTCTGCGCATAGCGGTCTCGTCGGCAAGGATTTTAAGCATGTAGATGTACAGGCCACGGAGCAAATACAGATCGCCAGAGACAACGTAGCCGTTACGATCAGTCTCATTGGGCAGAATGGACAAGACTGGTCAGCAAACCCTCAGCAAAAATAGTATTTAAGATATGCGCTAACTGTACCACGCCCTTAGTCACGTTGTGGACAAGTGTTTACCAGAGGACGGAAGTAAAGGGACTGGATGCAGCTCGGGAGATGAAGTCTCGCGCGGCTGGGAAAAGGGAAAGTGTGGGGTAAGTGTTGCCTGCAACTTCGCCTGCTATAACACTGTGTTGCTGACTATCACAATGGCAGAAAGGCCAGCAGCGTTCAATCTGCTGTCCTGTCAAGACTGCTCCAAAGGCGAATGGATGTAAATGGAGAGGACATGCCAGCGAATGCAATGGAGAGGACATGCCAGCGAATGCAATGGAAAATGCCACGCTGGAGAAGCACTGGTCTTTAAGTCATCGTGGGGCGGTTCCCTGGCCGAAAATCATGGCGATACAAGAAAGTGTACTCGAGGCGTCAAGACCTTCTGTTGCAATGCTGGAGACTGGAAAAGGATAACAGAACTGTGCTATTGGATAAAATGGTTAGTCAATACTTGCTAATTGTAAACCTTTACGTACTAATCCGGTTTTCTAGTGGTAAAAGATGTCCAACTAATCTCGAAGAGGTCTCTACAAGAAGCCAACGCGGTGAATGGGGCTGCTTGACCAATGACGCTACCTCACGCTATTGCTGCCAGAAGCCTGTGGTGATGAAGAAGTGTACATGGCGTACCGGAGCAGGCAAGAGAACCCTTAAACTTCAGTGCTATCTGTGTCTCACAAAAGATTAGCGTTCAATTGCGTCAATGCAAAGTGTCACAATGACGAAGTACAGATCGACTCAGCTGCTTCAGGAAGCGGCAAGTTCATGTGTTCATGTAAGACATTACCCAAAATTGAGCAGAGATTCTGGACTAATGCTTGCAAGGGGGCCATCTACAAGTCAATTGCTGCAAAGCTGTAGCCCCGCCGCCTCCTAGCGCTTTTAATTGTGGCAGGAATCTGTGTGAAATCAATCCCTCAATCTGCAGCCAGAGAGTAGGCGACTACAGTTCCATTTTGGCGGAACGAGATGTCTCAAATGACGAAGCCGAAATTGGAGCCGCTGATATGTTGTTCAATCTGAGCAATGTGCCGCAGCCTAGTAGAAGAGCACTATGACCGAGCCGTGGGTTTCTATTTGGATCAGCATATAAGCAACAAAATGTCCTTCCTCATAGCAAACAGAAGAGACTGTCTGAATACTTCGGTTGAAGCCGTGCCTCTGAACACTAACGCGCCAACATCGGAGCTCCCTGCTTAATCGGAGACTGAAAATGCAGTGGATGTAAGTTACCTTGCATACAACATCAGTATGACTATTTACGACTGACAAGAGCAGCGACAACTCACACCATATCAAAGACATGACCATTCCAAATGAAGATTAAGGGAACATTTTGATAGACCACTAGAGATAAACGAGTTTGTTGAGCTGTCTTGGATTTGAACACATAGACTTCCTACACGTGTTGTATTAAAATTTGAGAATGATTATCTTTTTAATCTAAATGCGTAAACAGACGTAAAGTAATACCTATGCACAAATTGGGCGCTCAAAGCGTAGCTACGAACGAGCCTGCAAGGTCCCCAATAGGAACTCGTTCAGCCTATTTCAATCTAGTTTAATTAGCGAATTTTAAGCTTACTTGCACGCTGAGGGTCCAGCCGTGCATTAATGCCCACCTTTGCATACCTCATATTCCATCTATTTAACATCCAACTTCATCTTTGTCGGACACAAAGCCGGTATTTTGGTGCGACGTATCCACATTATGATGCGCATGTCAGGCACACTCTATTGCTACATCCGAGGCGCAAAATGCTCATCCAGTCTTCCCAAGGCCACCTTTGCAGCATCAACTTACAATCCTACATACGCATCAAAAAAACCACTCAGCAGGAAGAAGACACAGGCCTGTTCGTTTTCAATGTCTTCCAGCGCTAGTCAAGCTTCAGGCAACCGTTTGGAAGGGAAAAACGAGGCAGATTTTCAAAACCTTCCTCCACTACCTCTGCCATCGGATCCGATAGGTACCATACGAGCGTGCATCCACGATCACAGGCACAAGAAGTGGGGCTTCCTGATATACCGCTGCGATTACAGCTCTGACGACGTCTGGGCTAAATCTATGTCGACCGTCCAATTCCTAGTAAAATCCTACCTCGAAGTTCTAAAAGCAACGGATTTGTTATCGTCGTTAGAAATAACGGTAAAAGAAGACCAAGAAACCCTTAACGGTGCGAGTGTTGATCAGGTCCGAGAAATCTTCAAGAATTGGGTCCAAGGCGACGGACGGAAGGAAGAACTACGCGATGCGCCGTACAGTCCTTTACAGTACACAAGGTACACGTACTGCGTGCACGTTGATGCGGATGCGCTTGATTCAGTCGTGAATCGCGCTCCACAGCCGCCTAAACGCGACACGAAGAGGATTGGATATGTCAATCTTGTCCGGCTTCGTGCGAGCGATATGATACCCGATAGCGGCCCGAGTCTTATTGATCCAGAGGACGAAGAGTATGATGAAGACGAGGAAGACGAGGATTTGGTGAAGGTTCCTCTTGACTGTCTTGGCCCGGAGAACTATGCGCGGCTATTCAACTACGCATACTTTGATTGGCTGAGGAGGTACTCTGGTGTACTGCTTTTTTAAGGTGAGGTGCGAATATTTCTTTCCTGGGTTCTTTCCTGGTAAGCACCCATACTCATCAACCCACCGATTTGCCCTGATGATCACCTATCTCGGCATTTCATGTGACAGACGATATCTCAACATTAATCGAAACAACTACTAAGAATATCAAAAATAGTTTAATAAGCTGTTTGAAGTAGGAAAGTAACTCGAAAACGCGGTGCAACGTATCATGATAGAGAAATTTCCTCGAATACAAGATGTTAATGCATTAATTGACACAGTTACAACAACCCTAACTCTTCAGCAATGACCCTCGGCGAAAGCAGGCGGAAATAAAAATAAATGTAGACAAAGATCTCTTCAGATATCCAATCTAGCCCATAAAAGGAGCCGCATTCATAAAGTCTCTTGCGTATCTCGTAAGCCGACGAGTAATTCCCTCCTGGTCCTTTTCCAAAACAGGATCCAAATTCGACTGCATGATGTAAGGGTACAAGTAGCTCCAGTACTCTTCATCATATTCATGGAGAGCTACATTGCACGTATGGCGAGATCGACCCTTGAGGTCGGGGTTCGTCGCATCAATGCAGTGCCTATCCTTCACCGACTGTCCCAACTGTCCTTCATCCAGTTCTTCTTCCGTCTCCCACTCTAAATCGTCGTCAGAGCCCGAATTTTCGGTTTCCCATTCCGAATGGGCGCCTGTTTTATCCGAGGTTGCATCGTCGACTGAAGCTGCGTCGTCTGAAGAGTCGGTGGTGTTGTCTACCGTGCCAGTATCTCGAGCGCGATCATGAGCACATGCTTTCAATGCCTTGGTCCATGCGCCGAGTGTTCTTGCATTGTGCTTCCGGGCATGTTGGCACAGTTCTTCTAGAACCAATGGATCTGCAACATGAGCAGAGCCTTTTTTCAAGAGAAGGCGAAAAAGATCTGTGAGCCATTTTTCAATAATCACCAACTTTTTAAACTGATGGCGTACCCATGGCTTACGGCCCGGAAAACAACTACAGTATAGAGGTCGCGTTAGAATTGCGATAACCTCTCCTCCGTCGTGAATGGCCTCATGTAATGCTTCCACTACAGAGTGTTCACCCCCCAAGTCAAGTGTTCCGTGATCGATAATTTTTTCGACCAAGTCTAGCTTGAGGCGGAGATATTTGCTGATATCTTCAGCTTGACTGGTTATCCAGAACGCTATATGATGTCGAATTTCTGAGACTTCCGTACATGTGTGGTATATTGCGCTGCTTAGTATGTTCAATTGGCGACTATCCCAGGTGAGGGGCCACTCTGTCTGTTGTAATAGTACGTCCATCTGGCGTAGTGAGATGTTGTATGCATCGATCATATCGTCATTCACTCCCGGGAATTCGAGTATCCGAGAACCCTCGTATGGCGCAATGATGAGCAGTGCTTCCGACCCAGAGAATGGATCGGTTTTGGCGCGGTTCAAGAGTTTATTAAGGAAATAGTTCATGTAATCGTCCTCTGAGGATACAGAGGGTGAAGATGCACAGGCTTCATACCAGGAGATGGCCATAATAGAGATTGGGTTACTGATAAAGTACATTAGTCCGCTAGAGAACAGCTTCATGGAGTCTTGACTAGACTTACAAATCCTCAATCTCTATATATCCTGCATCAAGACCGTAGCCAAGTAACAATTCGAGAATTGCATTCAATTCGTCAAGCCGATTTCGAAGGGTTTCGTGCCTACTTTCGAATCGATGAAACTTTTACCGTTGTAAGTGATACTAGTAAGATATCTTTTAATCTCTCCTACTTACTAATACACCAACAGCAACTGCGCCAATGAGATTTCGACCGTTAGGATCAACATCATACGGGGATGCGAGGCCACGGTCAAACAACTTGCGAACCTCGTCTAGATCGTGGTTCTGACAAGCTTCAAAAATCTTGGCATCCCAGTCAATGACATTGACCGTACTTAACGTCCAATGCGGAACGCCCTGGTTGCTAACATAGTCTGTAAATAGGTGCTGACGTCTGAGAACTACACCCCGTGATGCCAGCCAAGGAGGAGGCAAGTATGAAAGAACAGTAGTAAATATCTGCTTTGTTTCAATGTGGCCATTGTCATCTTGACGGGTATATGTGACCGTTATGGTGCGAATATGCGTGGTGCCTAGCACGCCATTTCGTGTCAATATTTGCTGAGTCTCAGTGGACGAATTCTTGATCCATGTCCGAGAAGCTCTTATAGGGACTGGACTTGAACAAATAGCGTCCTTATTGTGGGACTGATCGGTAGTTGCTATTGATGCCAATGTATATTGCGGATGGTCACCAATATCCTTGGGGACCTGAGGTCGACTCTCTTGATGTACGATCTGAGATTCAAAGTGTTCTTTAAGGTGTCTTTTCAAGCTCCTAGCGATAGTACGATTCATATCTTTCTTGAGAGTTTTGAGGTTCATAGCTCGGTTGCCCAGTGCGTCATTTACTAATGTCTGTTGGGATGACTCAATCCTCTCCGTCATTGTACGAATTAGTTCGATATTGTCATTCATCCGGCTCATTCCGGTGTTTGTCTGATCTATCTTCAGTTTGGCCTCCTGTGTGATTGCAGTAAGACCTCTAGTAGTTGATTGTAAATTTGACGAGATGTGTCTTATTTCTTGTACCGTAGCTTGGACAGTTCCAGTACTCGCGGCGCTTAGTTGTTGCTTCGCCGTCAAATCCTGCGTTTTTTGAAGGATGGATGTGATATGATTTGTTTGGGATGTCTGCTCAGCTCTATTGAAAGTCAGACTGCTGGCTCATCTGCAGGTAAGAGGTGTAGGATGAATCATCATTCCACAATTGCATTCCCTCTTACCTTGAAATATTATTACAAGCTTGAACAAGCATCAGCTTGCAACGATCTAGCTCTGCAAGATATTTTATTAAATCCGAGCGCTTCAACGCCACTTGGCACTGGCTCCATAGTCTCCGTCTCTTCTGCGTATATTGTGCTGGGTCGATATTCTTGATGAAAGCGAGAACCTCGTCGAGCCGCTTTCCACAGTGTTGGAGAGAGTTTCGGAGGTCCGCATCGGATGTGTTGTATGATTTCTGGATCTCTAAAAGGATAGATGTCAGAATGCAAAGTTCTTCGCCGATGTGCTGCACAGTCTTAGGAGCATTCTTGATGTCTTTGAGGAAGTCGTGGAGGAAGGCAGCGGATTGTGCCAGCTGACCGGCGAATCCAGCAACAGATAAGGCACCACTTGCGACTGCAAATACTTCCGCCATGGTGCTCCAAGATTCCTTCAAGCGGTAGGGTAGAGATGGATAGAGCTATAAAAACACTAATGGGAGGAAGTTTTCGAATGGCAAAATGGCGTGTCGAAAAATCAGGATCAGGCTGAAGAGCGGGGTCTCAAGTCGCTCAGTGTGGCTATGTTTTCGAAGGTGTCTGCCCTGCCAGCCGAGCCTGCCGTCGACTTACATTAATATATAAGATTAAGCCCCGCAACCCGCTGTTCCTGTCCACATCGCCCTGCAGTGGGGACACAGCGGAGAATCACCCGCTACCCATATGTTATAACTCGCTCACTACCATCCAATGTTAAGTAAAACTTGCCCGCCTCTACTCTTAATAATCCCCTCTATCTATTTATGTGCCGTTCCTTTAGCTTGCTTGCATAGTAGAGTACTAGTACTCTGTATTAGTTTTTCTGAGTCCTGTTTATGACACTAACGAAAGCGAAATCTACACAATTTAAAAAGGAGGATATACGGTTATATTAAGAAGAAAAATCTGGCAATACTACAGAAAAAAGACAGTGCTAGATGAAGGTAGAAAGCCAAGTATTAACCAATTTTAAATTCGAAAATGCAGAGCATTGCTTCTTAATAGATTACGCTAGTTATGAAAGCGTTATTTAGACATAGTTTGCTATTTAGTTTCCGTAGATGTAAGCTATGTTTGCAGGAACGAAGGCTAAAGATAAATAGTTGAAAGAACCCGTTTATATAGAATAACACGAGACTAACTTAGAAAAATATATTGAGGTAAACGCGAGTCAAGTATTCATTCAACTCTTACGAAGGATTACCTCGACCTGGCTACTGAAACGGTGGAAGCAAACACTGCAAATCTCTGAGGTATTTGATTCTGGACCAAACAGAATATCAGCAGAGTGAGTCGATCTAGAGCAACTTTATACTGAGTCGGCGGCAGAAGTCAATGGTACCCCGGAACTTCTGAGACAGTTCAGTTCATGGTGTCTCTTGCTGGTATTTGGGGTACTCAATCGACGTAGTCTTGAAGGTTACGGATCCCCCCAACGATGACTTAAGGCACTGATCAAGCAAACGCATTATTAGCAACATCAATGGAATACATGGAATGGTCTCGTATGGATGACATATTTCTCACATTAAAAGTGCGGATCATTCCTTTTGCTCATAGTACGAGGGAGTGGTGAAGTCTGTGAATGGGACCAAACTGAAGCGAACAAGAACCTGGCATTCGGTATACGGGATAGCGTGCATATGGATAAACGCTTTAGGCGACTCAATAGGCAGTAATGTGAAGTGAAGGATACGAAAACGAGTTCTAGGAGGAAAATGCAACGACAAGGAGGATCGAAATTTAGATCGAATCTATAAGGAACGAACGAAAGCAAGACAAGAGCGACAGAACAAGAGCGAGCACTCCAATAGTAATTAAATCCTGCCCTGCAAAGTTTCGATATGTCATCCAACATGTGCCTCGAAAGGCAGGCCTATAGTAGGCGGACATCCACATTTACATCACCAACGTACGCGAACTTTTATTACTTCACAACTCCTTCCCGACCTCCAGATCGATCAACGTTTCCTCTTTCGTTGCCGGCCTAGGCGGGAGCGGCGGCGGCACTTCATCCACATCTTCTGCATCAACATACTTCTCTCCAAATCCCTCTTCGCCCAAAAGACTGTCATCAAAAGCATCTGACGTCCGAATCTGGTCCCACCTCTGCTTCACAAACTTCTTATACACCATTACAGCCGCCATAATCAGCAAAATCGGTCCCATCAAGATCCCAAAAGACATCATCATGGCCGGTCCCGCATCCGCCCAAATCTCCTTCAGCATACTCATCTTCCTGAAAACAGCATGCCTCAACGAACCAATGCGTCCGTGTTCGTCGAAACGCGAGCGCCAGATGAATCTATAGGCTGGGCGGTGGCCACCTCCATTATCATAAAGCCCGTTATCGGCACAACTCCACGACCACAACGTACACTCCTTCTGCTTCGGTTCCAACGCTGGCGCATAATCATATGTCCTTTCCAGAGTCCTGAATTCGATATCCATAATACGATATGAGGCTTCTGGCGCATCCGACATGCGATGATTCAGGTCTGTAAGCGTAACATGCATAACCATCTGCTGCTCGGCATCCAACACATCGCTGCGCTTATGCGCTCCCAGTCCTAGGATCCGGAGTTTGAGTACAGGCTGGTTGTTCATGTATGGTCCGCCCTCAGGATCTGACCACACGAGGCGGTCGTAGTCTAGCGCTAGAAATCTGAGGCTCAAGGTTAGGCCTTCCCACTGCCTATTAAACAGCCCTTGTGAGGCGAGTCCTTTGATCTGCTTCTCGGTCGTCTCGGCAGCCACCTGGTATGCCTCGATCTTCGGTGGCGTGAGGCCGTTCGCCATCGGGAGGATCGCTTGGTGGTTGAGAAGCAGTGTTTTGTTGTCGTGTGACATCGTGAGGTTGAGCAACACGGCGCTCGGCTTGTCTTGCTCCCAGTAGAAGTTCGCGGATTCCGACTGCAGTATGGGCGCATTTGCTTTATCCATCAGCCAAAGCGGGTAGCCCGGTGTAGGGAGTTTGACGATCGCGCTCCGTTGCGACTCGAGCCATGTTGTCAAAGGGGATGACGATGCGGATACATGAGCCAGGAGGCTTGACGCAAGAACGATTGTGGAGAACATGATGAAGCGAGTGACTTTGTTCAACGAGCGACAGAGAATGAGAGGAAGGAGGAGGGGCCGGAGGCATGCTGCGAGGTTGTTATCTGGGCGCCTTGGATACGAGGTCGTCCCAGATGACGGTCCAAAAATAGATTTAAGCTCCTTCCCCTTATAGCCGAGTACCTGCATGAACGACCGTTAAACGGTTTCTTCGTCAATGAGTAGAACCGATGAACCGTACATTCGGAGCTATCATTTCTAGAAAAAAATCTGCGCTATAGATTTTCCAGAGATATTGGAGACAAGTGACTGGAGATATGTTCGAATAACAAAGTGCATACAAAAGTGCTCCACATCGACAAGAATTTCGAGCATAAGAACATGAAGCGTCCATGTATGTGAGCTAGGTTTTAACAAACGTACCTCCAAAGGCTCCGTTCTTCGCTCAAACATACATGAAATCCTTATGCAGTCATACCCGACTCTTGTCCGCCATCCCGCCCCTCGCCTACCATACGAGATCAGCTCGACCCCGCAACGAATGCAAGCAACCCCACCATACATGACTCCGCAGCTATAAAGCTTCACACCTTGTTACATATTGAAGCACATCTAATTCACCATCATACCTTGATCTCATCATGTCTTCTTCAGCACTTGAAATCAACAACGCGCGCTTCAACCAAGAAGCCATCAATTGGGACGCGAATAAAAAACATGTTGAAACTTGCAATAACGCTTTCGAAGCTATTAAGAGATATGTTCCAGCATTCCAGAATGGGAGTTCGAAAGGTAGCTGACCAACACCACCTGAAGAATGCACAATGCTAACAACTGGGTATCATAGATCTCGACGTCCTAGAAATCGGCTGCGGAACCGGCCTCCTATCCTTTCTCCTCGCCCCTCACGTGCGCTCCCTAGTAGGCGTCGACACCGCCTCCGGCATGCTCGACGCTTTCAACACCAAAGTCGCCTCACTCCCGAATCCCTTAAAGGCCAACCTCGCCGCGGTAAATGTTCTGGTCCAAGAAGCAGACGACCCGCACATCCAAGGCGCTGCGGCCGCCCTAGCAACGCGGCGTGGTGAATCTGGTCATGATATTCCCTACCGCTTCGATCTTGTAGTCTCCCACCTCACGCTGCACCATGTGCCTGATATGCCGGGGCTGCTGAGGACATTGCATCAGTGTTTGAAGCCGGGTGGAAGGATAGCGTTAACAGATTATGAGGATTTTGGACCCGAGGCTGTTCCTTTTCATCCGATAGCGAAGAGGGAGGGGGTGGAGAGGCATGGGGTGAAGAAGGATGAGATGATAGAAATCATCGATGGAACGGGCTTTAATGAGGTTAGGGTGGAAGAGGCGTTCGTATTGAAGAAGGAAGTTGAGGCTGAGGATGGAAAGCCAGCAAGGGAGATGGAGTTTCCATTTTTGATATGTTTGGCGCAGAGGAGCTGAGGTGGCGGTGGTGTATAGTGCGATGTGAAGGAAAGATTCAGAGATCCTTCATGAGGTCGCTGACGGCTTTGGCGGCGAAGCGCTTGCGTTCGGCTTCAGGCATGCCTTCGCTCGTTTCTGTGAAATAATCAGCTGCTACATAACAACCAAAGGATCATGACAAAAGCATACCTTTGATAGCCATCATCTTTCTCATCATGCTCTCCAATTCCTCAACCTGCTTCTTCTGATCCCCATCCGCAGTCTCATCGTCTCCCCCAGAAAGCCCATATATCGCGGCCTTCAAATCAAAGATCTCAACCCCCATCTCCTTCTCCTCAGCATGCAGTCCCGCCCCCTCCACCTCATCTTCCCACTCCCCACTATCCTGATTCTCCCCATCTCCACCCTCCCAATCGTTCGCTGCAAGCGCCTCCTCCACCCTCTTAATACCAACTTCTTCCCCAAACTCATTTTTCTCCTTTCCGCCCTTAGCTTTCTCTTCAAAATCGATGTACTCAAACCCATACCCCTGACAAACATCTTCCCACTCCTCTTTCCCTATGTCCAAATACGGTGTTATAGACTGCGGCATTGCGACCGCTAAACAAACCGCCTCTCCCCCTCCTCCATAAGACCCACTGTAACTCGCCTTCTCAATAACCTCCGAGATCGCTTTGAGTGCTTCCTTCACACCCTCTAGATCTTCTTTCTTAACCGGCCGCCGGAAGCAGTATATCCAAGCCCCAAGCACGGCAACCACTTCCCCGGCTTCGGGTTTTATGAACTCGGAGTGCCATTCGGAGACGGAGGGGATTTCGTCGATCCAGATAGGGAGCGTAGCGGTGTAGTATTTTGTTGTTAGATTATAGGTGTGGGAGAGGCCAGCTGTGGTGGAGGTTTGGGGAGCGGGCGCGGAGCCTGTGAGGTCTAGGGATTGTTTAGCATTGAGATGAGAGAAAGTGGGTGTTGAGGTGGTAAGGGATGGGTAATGACTTGCCCTTGAGTAGGGTAAGGACGCCTGAGTCGGGCGCCCCGAGGGCAAGGATACGTCGGGGGTGTTGGATTTCCATGATGAGTTGTGATGTTGGTGGGAGAAGGTTGGAGGTTGCGGAGTCTCGGGGGTCTTGGCTGTGAGCGTGGTGGGGTACGAAGTCCCCACAATATTTTAAACATCACGATGCTTACGTGTTAAAAGTAATCTTATCAAGGTATTTGAGCGCTTTCTTATAACATCTTCAAACGTGGAAGTTGTACTGTGTGAAGTTGTGGTTCAATAAGAGAGCGCAATTCACAATTCCCTAAAGATTTTCGATAGCAGCCTCATGCGCCAGTATGTCACATCCCTCACCTATCGTTCCTTTTGCCTAACCAAGAAGACGTGATATCCTTCGCTTAAGTATCATGTCTATTCATCGGGATTGGCCGCTTGTATGGTAGCTCGGGAGCCGTTTTCATTTTCTCACATGATGTCGCCAAACACCGCTCAAGGTCGTCCACCCCTAACTCCACGAGCCCTGTTCACGGTAGCCCGACCACGCGCGAGCCCAACACCTCTACCTCTAGTACCCCTAGACCGGAACATCGGCGCATTCCTATTTCAATATCAGTATGTCGTCAAACGGTCGTATATCTGGGAACACAATCTATACCTCAGCATATCCGGGACAATGAAGTAGCGAACGTGGGACCCTCTGATGTAGACTTGCTCCAGATGTGACACACGGCCGTCCCTCGCTGTGACTGTGATATCCTTAAGCTGCACATTCATGTTGTCCTCCGCTGCGCATCGTTAGCCTAGTTGAACTCAATAGAGGTTCGTAGGCATATTAAACAGACCTTCCAGAAGCTTTCCACGGTAGACTTCCCCAGAATCTATCTCGAGTGTTATGATGTGGCCCTGTGCGCAAAGGTCAGATACAAAGTATTCGATGCGGCGCGGGGCGCACTTACTGCTGCCTCGTTCAACAGCTTGATCGGAATTCCAATAGTGCTCGTCATTTTTGCAGGAGAAGGGGTGCAAGGGTTTGGGTATGCGGTTCAGAGTATTGCGCGTTTCGTCGTGTTCGCGGGGGAGAGACTGCGAAATTATTAGGCGCAGTTTTCAAAGAGCGACGAAGTCCTTAATTCTAGTCAGGAATGCAGGGATTGGGGGTAGACAGACCTTCTCACTGTATGCTGGACTGCGCAATGGCAGGACGCGGTATAATTAGGGCTGTTGTAGACGAGTGGATAGGTTTGTGGTGTTCGATCTCGAAGTTGTCGGAGGTCCCGAGCTTGGACCGCCTAGAGCACGTGCCAGGCACCAACTCCACCTTTGCGACTTCGAAGTCCCTCGACAATCCTCTATCACGCAAATATCAATGAATATCTCAGGGACACTCAATGTGTTCCGGTTGATCAGGGACCCCGCTCTATGTCTCCCACAACACACTGTTTCCACATTCAATCACCTTCCAATTCCACTGTCAAAAGCATTTTCCAAGAAAGATGGTCTGAAAGAAGTGGACATCAGGGCGGTAGTACTCGACAAGGATAATTGCTTTGCAGTACCGCACTCCAACGAGGTTCATAAACCGTACAATGTGAGCCACTCGTCTCACATCTTATAGTCTTTGAAAACAATTATCAGTCCTCCCCATCTTCGTGATATCATCCCTCGATTATCCAGCGTCGGCATATTCATGTAACAGTTAAGGGAATATAAAATCCTTCTGATAGACGCATCAAGACTCAGTTAGGTATCGTCGATCTTATTGCCTGCTGTCTAGTATTGCTACAGAGTACTGCGAGTTTGATGAAGCACAACTTGGGATGATCACTTCGGATAACCTTGTACATCATTGGTCTAACCATCCTTAGGAAAGATTCCAGGAACTTAGACGCGCCTACCCAGGCTCCAAACTTCTCATTGTATCCAACACAGCAGGAACCGATTCTGACCCAAATCTGGCCCAAGCCAAACTTCTTGAGAAGAACACAGGCGTGAAAGTACTTCAGCACTCAACTAAAAAGCCCGGCTGCAAAGCTGAAGTCCTCGCGTACTTCGAACAACACCCAGAAGCGGGCGTCACTTCTCCCTCACAGATCGCCGTGGTTGGTGACCGACTTTTTACAGATGTCATGATGGCAAACTTGATGGGGAGTCACGGTTTCTGGATCAAGGATGGAATTATCGACCGTAAAAGCTTTGTAGGTGCATTTAGGAGACGGCGAGGGGAAGAAGGGGACTGTTTCTAACAAAGTTTTAGTTTGCTCGAATGGAGGATAAGCTGGCAGCCTTCCTCTTGAAGAGAGGATACACAGCGCCGGATCCTAAGAGTGGGTTTGAATGAGTTGAGATCAAACCCTAACCCAGGGTGAGAATTGTAACATCACTGTATGAGAGTCTAAAGTTAAAGATATTGAACACGAGGCACGACGGCCATTTCGGCATTGAACTTTGTCCGCGAGGGCGCAACTTCTCCCCAAAATTATCCCACCACGTCTATTACCATTCTAGCTATGCGAATCGACCACATGGTTTCTCTTACTGCCTTCCGTTGAAGGTAATTTCGCCTTTCCACGCACTCAAGTCTCCCACTCATTCCAACCCATCACTCCCCAAGCATTAGGTTACCCACCCCAGTCTCCCGAACTCAGGTCATCTACCCCACCAAATCATTCCACAAGATAAGTATTATCAGACAATCACCTACATACGCTGGTTTAATTAGTATGCATCATACTCCACGCTGCTGAAGTCTGAAGTCAGCGAGATCTTGGAATCTCTATTTTTGCCTTGTTAACTTTAACTCTAAAGCACTTCCCACGGCGGTCTAGATTGACTTCGCGGCACCGATGCCCGAATGATTTGACCCTCTTGAAGCCTCCCCGCAATTGTCTCCTACCCATCGACAAGCTTAAGTCCCGGCCCGTTAGTGTTGGTTTCTAGCTGCACTCTTGCAGGGATACCGCGACGAAGGATCCCCCAATGAGACCATTTCAACTAGCCATTAGCCCCCGCGCCTCATCTATCCGAGGGTTGTGGAAGGCGTGACAGTTCTAGTTGATTAAACCTTCTAGTAGCTACTTGATCTCGGCTTTCGATATACGCCGACAGGGTCTAAATCGAGAAGAAGTTTGAGATGTTGTGGCGGTTACAGACTGCATTGTGGTACGCTTCAACAGGGGGACATGTTTGCATATTAAAAATGTTTCTTCAATGAGGAATAAATGCTAATATTCAGGCTGATACGAGAACAGCATCCGCGTTACAAGCTGTTTCACGCGTTGGGAATGGCAAGGTTGTCGAGCTGTTGATCGACGCTGGCGCGGACGTAAATGCGCCTAGAGCGATACAAGGAGACCGCGTTATGGGTTGAATCAAGTGGAGGTGATTCTCTAGTTGTTGATGTGTTATGTAGACATGGAGCTAATGTGCAGGATCTGCGTACACAAAGTGGTGGAAGCAGCTGAATCAGCATGCGAGTAGTAGGCTTCTGGAGTAGTTCGATTCCTCTACGGAGGCCAGCACAATAAAGAGGAGCGTAGCCATAGATAATTCATTTCTTCTCTATATTGTTGGGCTATACTGGCTGTGATCTTATTGTTTGATTCTACTTATATTTTCTCTAAATTTGAACCGCACTGAAACACCCTGATAATAGAAAACTTCATCTAATACAACTCTAGCCTTAAGCTGATTTCCACTCGCTCTTGAACGCATGCAACTAAATTACATCACCTGGTCATTTCGTACCTTTCCATTTATCAACCAACAATGTACCTCCCGCTATTGTGCCCAATACACCAACGCCCAACTCACTCAGCAGTCCTTCTTCGACGCTCCAATGCAGCGTCATAGGCGCATACGCCGCATTACTCAGCGCATCTCTCCACCACCCCCAGTTCTCCCTCCTCCTATTCTCTCTTTGGATCTTCTCCTCTTTCTCCCCATCATTCAAAACTTCCTTCCCTTTCCCACTAATACTCGCCCTCGCCCTTGCCTCAATACCCAGCCGCAAGAACTCAAGCCCAACATGGGCAGCCCAAAACCTAGAACTCCACACCCACCACCTGACCTCCCTCCTCTTTCCCTCTTCACCGGACCACATTACGCCCTTAGTCGCTAGATATGCGCCGTTTTCTAGGACCTGGAACGCTACGCCGGCGAGGACCTGCGTCCATGTTATACCTTTCAGCACTTTCTCCGTCCTCGTCGACGCTGATGACAGGGAAGGGGAGGTATATGTCGACCGCGCCCAGGTATAGATCCCCACCAGTCCCCATAATCTTACGAATATCCTAAAATCGGATATCACACTAGCTAAGGCCTTGCTTCCAACTCTGATATTCTCTAGCCTTTGGATGTGTGGGGGTGTGGGTGGGAGCACGACATCAGACTTGGATGTCAGGGTTGCGGCGAGGGTTCGTGACAAGTATCTCGAGATAATGGTAGAGTGTAGGTCTAGCAAGTAGCCCACTGTACAGAGCAGCGCGTCTGTGCCAGCGGGTGTGGAGAGGAGGGTAGAGAGGCGGAGAATGTTGGCGTCTGCTCTGCGGGCGAGACGAACAATGTATCTATAAAGAATGGCATATAGACGACGGAGGGCGGTGGAGTTTCGTGCGGGTTTAGGGGGAAGCGGATCGGAGGATGATGTGCTGATGCTGGTGGAGGAGGGGATTGTTGTTGTTGATGAGAGTGGGGCGTCTGGGGACATCTTTATTGGCGTACTCGTCTGTGTTAAGGATTGGAAGTAGCTGCTCATCGACTTGGAAGCATTATGCGGTGGTGTTGTGAAAGCGTTTGCTCAGTGCGTGTTTACGATTGTATCTGGCCGAGGTGGGATGAATTCGGTACCACGTGCGGAAGTGTTGCGCATGTGAATACCCACGTGGAAAGTTATTCAATAATCCATACCGATATCGCATCGCTTAGATTGCGAAAGAGAAATGACAACTGTAATTTGACTTTATATGGAGACCAAATGGTGTCCATCAAAGCACTATGACATTTGCAGTGAACAAAAAGTTCTGTGAAAGCGATTGTTTCTTTTCGTGTCCCCAGTAAACCTACTTCCTACTACTTCCTAACTACACAATAGCACCTGCGTTAATTCTTTTTCCGCATAACTTACAAGGTACCTCCTTTGCAGTATTTTTAAGTTTTTGTTTCGGTTTTAGGGCATTGGAATAGAATGTTGTTTGCATAAGAGTGTTGCGCATTATTAGGTAGGGACACAAAAAGAACCATCTCCTTCGTACCCCTGCACGTGCCCTGCATGACGCATGACCAGGACCCTGATTTCGACCCTTGTCACGTTCGAGCTTCCCCCCACGATCTCCACTTCCAACCTCCGACCTCACCTTCCCCTCACCTGCGCTCTCTAGAGCCTTGTACGCTCTTGAATTGACGATACAATGCCTTTTCCAACAACACCCACCCGTCGGCCCACATATCCTTTGGCGCACGCCGAACGCCAGAAACCACGCCGAATCCCTCTCGTCTTGCGTTTCTACAAAGGCGCAATTCACAACATCATCCTGCTTCCCGTAATCCTGCATTGCCTCTTCGCCGCGCTGGTCGTATACCTCAATCGCCATGTTACTGGTAGCATTAGCTTACCTTCGACTATCATCCCCTCCCTATCTATCGTCGTAGGCTTGATGCTCGTATTCCGCAACTCCACATCTTACGACCGGTTCTGGACCGGCAGGACGTGCTTGACCACAGTTGGAACCTCAGTACGAAATCTAGGACGCTTGTTCCTCGTAAACAGTAGGGGTAAAGATGGGAAAGAGTTGACAGAAGTAGAGAAGAGAGACACAGAGAAGATAATAAGAGTGCTGATTGCGGTACTATACGCAATCAAGCACAACCTACGCGCCGAATTCAACATCCCACCGGCATCTATCATGGAAGATGCACTTGAATCTGCACCTGAACCCTCCAGACCATCCACGCCCCGTCGACCAGGAATATCGCGCGCCAACTCAGTACTGATGGAGAATGGTATCACCACCGCGAAAGCGGAGTATATTAGTCTGTTGCCGGACGGGATTATGGGTTACGAAGACCAAGGCCTAGGCCTCCCGCTACAGTTGTCTGTGCTAGTGGAAGGCTACATCCGCCGCGGCTTCGAAAGAGGCTGGTTCCACGGCCCGCTGGCATCCCAACTTACAGTCCAGGTCAATGCTCTGGTGGATGCTTATGGGCGGATGGAGACGATTAAGAGTACACCAATTCCAGTTGCACATCTGTATGTCTTCCCTTTCCTCCCCCCATATCCTCTCCTTGCTGGCCCACTTCTACCCCAACTCTTTCTCTGCAGCCATCTAACAACCCTCCCAGCATCCACCAAAAACAAGTCCTAGCCCTCTACGCCTGCGTCCTCCCCTTCGCCATTGTCGACGGCTACGGCTGGTGGGCGATCCCTACCGTCGCTATAGTAGCATTCACTCTCTACGGCATCGAAGGCATAGGAGAAGAACTGGAAAATCCATTTGGATACGATAAGAACGATATCAAAATGGATGGCATCATAGAAGACACAAGGTGCGAGATGATGGTTTTGCTTGAGGAGTGGAAGAGTGAGAAGAAAGGTGGGATGTTTGAATAAGTGGTCACGGTGGTTGAGAGGGGAAGTGACAAGGGTGGTAGAGGTTAAGTTGAGTGCCCGTGGTCGTGACCGTGGTGGTATGGTTAGAATGTCGGAGACGTGGATGACATGTGCCAGTGGCCATACAGCGGAAACTGAGCCGTTTCCACTCTCTTGTCATATTTCCGTAGCATTCTTACTTCCACTCTATTACGGATCAATGACGATACTGGAACCCAACGCTCATCCCACTAAGTCCGATCTGAGCAATCTCAATAATGCAGGTGTCTGAGACGAAGCCTAACAATATCTATATGTTTATGTCACGCCCAGCCCTTAGATTACCCATGAAAAGCGGTCCACCTCCGGAATTTACATTGCTGGGCTGCTGTGCTCTATCTGTCGACTCTGTCGCCGTACTGTCTTCCGCTTCCTTCTCCTTAGTACTCATATTCTTCACACGGACTGCCTCCGTCCAAAGCCATAACTGATCGCGGACTCGAATGAAACCAGGGTCGTTGGCGGAGGCAAACTTGGTCATGTCCGAATGGTTCTGATGTATGCTTGCACTGGGATAAGCAGGCAGAATAGCGGATTGCCTTGGGACAATCTTATCGTAGCTTAGCAATTCGCACACATACAGTGGATGCACGGAGCGGATGTGAGTCAACATACCTCGCCGATGCCGGGGTAAGCTATTTCTTCATAAAAGCAGAATATGTCCAGATATCTCCCTTCGTTCCGCCCTCGATCTTCGAGCATAGTATGGAACTCCTGTTGGACTGCGGCAAGCATTTCTGACCCCGGCTGTAGAACGGCTACTATCTCCTTGTTCGTCTTTCGGAGTAAATTGGAAAGGTGCGTAAGAGGTCTTGCCAGATTTGCTGCTCCGGATCCTAGATGAGGCGTACCCATGAATGCGATTGCAACAGTGCTTTCCACGAGCTGCTTCACGTGTTGTTGAGAGGAGCCGCGCGAGAGGAGGAGTGCTTGCTCTACGACTAGGCCCCCAAGACTATGGGCTACAAAGATGAGTGGTCGGAGGTTCTTAAACATGTTAGTACATCGACTTGTACAGGATTACCAACAGATAGCTTACCGAATTAGTCCTCACTCTTCGCATGGCAAGATCATTGGCGAGTGATTTTCCGTGATCTCTAAGGGTGTTTGATCCAACGGTCTTCAGAGCACCAACAATGTCCGCATCATAGCCAAAGGTCATGATACGAACATTTGGACTTTCTTTTGGGAGAAGATCTTGAGGCCAGAATACAGAATCTCGGTATGTCCAAGTGGTTTCGCGGTTGCCAGTCAAACCGTGAACGAATATGATACTAGAAAATTTCAGTCACGAGATAAATACCCATATCCACTGTCAACATACTCTACGATGTCTGTATCACCCTCCGCAAGAGTTCGTAGGCCATAATCTCCTGCTGTTGAGAACATCTCCTCTTTTCTTATCTCATGCTGGGAACTGCTGGGAGTTTTCCCCTCGGCACGCTTCGAGCTTCTCCAAAACGGCATCTCGAAAACTTGATAGTCTTAACATTCGTCAGCTGAACTCAAAGGCTACAGTACTCATTCGCATGCGAGATTACATAAGCTGCATAGCACTAGACTCGAAGAGTGAACTGGTGGGCCAGCTTCAGCCTTTCAGCCTTTCAGCCTTGTGCCTACAACCACAGCTGAGCGGAAACCTTTTATTCACATTGCGCACATACGACCATCAAATCCTACAGCATTCAATCAAGTCTTTTTGACATGATGAACCTGCCACAGCAAAGGACAGTTCAAAGTGGAGGCGGTGCTGTATTCCAGGGTGACATCACTGCTGGAAGAGATATCACCATCAATCATTTCACCAATATACATCAGGCCGCGAAAGGGTTGTTTGATCACTGTTGCGGTATTGACGCTTCTGAGAGATTACTCAGTACTTTGTCTGCCTTGGAAGTGACCGCAGGCTTCATTGAAGAGTACGCGAGAGACCTACAATTGGGTATTGCAGAAGAAAACCCACAGCTGAAGATAATCATTGGAGAGTGCAAAGGCATCAATACCGACCTTCAGCTATTCGGCACTGTAATCAACGGGCACAGCGAAGGGTCATTGACTGCAGAGCATGACTTTCAATACGAACAGAAGATTTCCGATATCCGGTTGAGGTTGATCTCTTTGCACACTTCTCTGAGTGTTGTGAACAACAAGAAGGTCATGGAGGACCAAGCCATTATCAAGGCTATTCTTTCCGACTACATCGAGGCTCAGACGAACGCCCGGGAGCCATCCATAGCAACCTTCCATACAGCTGCTTCGACACCGTATGCTGAAAGACAATTGTGGAGTGAGATCGAGAGTGGTCTCCGCGATCACGGATTCACTGCAGAGATGTTCAAGGAAAATTATGCTCTAGTTGTGAGTACTTTGGAAAGTACCCTTTTAGATCGTGCAATGGCAGGTCTCGAGCTACAACAACCTATATCTAGCTCAACTGAGGCGGCACCGAGTTCACAGCGGACGTCTCAAGACTCAACATTCTCACAACATGTGGACGATGAAAAGTCTCTGCAACTCAAACGAACCTTAAATTCGACTGCTAGAGGAGCTTGGCATAAATCACAACCTGATGATCCATGGAGTTTGCTACTTCTGACATTTGGTACGCATGTCGAAAGGAATTCCGAATAGAATACCTACTGACTTGTTACGGAAGACGATGGGGGAGTCCGCACATACTCAAGCCTTCTTCTGATGCTTGAACTCATGAAGGAAGTTGCCGACTGTGAAAACGCATTTGAACTAACAGAAAGCGAATCTCCGCGAGTATTCGAAGCCAAATCTCTCCGACCATGCCATTATTTTGACCGGATATATGGAACTTCAACCGGCGGGTCAGACAGCTCAGCCCTTTATGTAACAAGACTGACCGTACTCAGGATTGCAGCAATAGCTTTCGGTCGTCTTAGGATGTCTGTCTCGAGTTTTCTCGACTACTTTCCTGATTTGATGAATGATATGTTCGGTCATCGCCGAAACATCCCACCATTGAGACCTAAATACCATCACAAACCGCTTGAAAAGTCCTTACAAAGGCTCGTAAGAGATTATTGCCCAGTTCACTCCTCTTGTGATGGCAGGGACTTGTTGCTCTGGGACCCGACTGATGCATTCAATCCACAATTGTTCCCTACAATGGCCATCGATGCTCCAGAGGCCTTTGATTCCATGTGTCAAACGTAAGTTTTCCCCGAAACCACGCTGTCAGCCACTATGGAACGATACTGTTCTCTACAGTACTTTTTCTCGCTTCCCAAGTTTCTTGAATAATGCTGCTTTTTCATGTTCTAACTCAATTTAGCACATGCTTCGCTACTGCCTATAATGGTCAATCTGTTGAAAACCTGTTTCTGCGCTCTTACGATCACCAATATGATCCCAATGCTTCCATAAATTTGGCAGAATTTTACAAAACGACTGAAAGTCCCCTGCAAATCTGGGAGGTAGCGCGAGCCGCCACAGCCACCCCGTATTTCTTCCAAGGCTACGCGTCTAAGGATTTTCTTTTTAACCAATCTAGCTACGTACATGGCCGAAATCCCAGTTGTGACGTCTATATAGAAAACACTTCCCACTTCCGGGAAGACAAGGATCCAGAAATACTACTCAGTATCGGATCAGGCGATTTTAAAGAGTCCAAAATAGAGTTGATTCCAGCGCGATTTCTTGCTCCATTCTTGGACTCCCTAACGGTGCAAAGGGTTGTTGGCTTAACCACGTTTCGTAACACTAGACCGAGCGAAGATGGCGATGGACTATACAGACATAAATTGATGATTATGGTCGCCAAAGGGGAATACGGTTGGTACAAGCGGCTCAGCGTAAAAGATGGCCTTGGGAAATTGCAGATGGACAACTGGGAACCAGGATTTCACAACGGCTCCAATAAACTCGGCGGGAAGACACTTCAAAAGATTGAGGTAGCTACCCAAGCATATCTTCTGCGCGACGATTCCGATCATGCGTCTAGCCGGGAATATGCTGCGACAAGAGAGAAGATCAAACACACAGCAGAAAAGCTGGTGAGATTTCGGAGAGCTCGTGAGTACAACGCTATGGTTCGGGGCGAGAATCGCGAGAAGTGGGATGCTTATATTGGGAAGCATCTAAGGGGCGAGCAAGAATACTTCAAGAGGTATGTGGAGGAGTGGAACCTTTTCCAACTACATAGGAAGGAAGCGTTATGAAGAGGCATTGTAGCTCCGTATGGAGTTTGTACCTAGCGGGTCTGTTGACGATGATGTGGTTAAAAGTAATGCAGTTAATAATGATGTAGAGGAGACATATCAGATATCTGAGTAGGGTCAGGGTTGCTAGTAAGCTACATAAAGGGCAAATTAATATTTGATAGATCTAGGCGAGGGATCAATCAATTACTGGTTCAATTAATCCTATTTGAGACCCCCAAGAAATGAAGTCAATCACCCATCTACCCACTAGCCAGGCAGGTCAATCACAAGAGCACTACTTGATTGACTTGATTGACAGCAACTATGGCTAATTGCCACTACAGCCTCTACGACGCTATCCAGCCCGTTCAAGGGACTGGAGCGTACTACGATGAACTTGATATAGTTGCTGTTTTTGATCAAACCAAAGATAACAACCTTCGCCTTCTCTCAATTGACTGCTTGTTTTGGAAAACTCCTCAACTTTCTCCTGGTAGGAGTTTTGCAGTGCACTGGACGTAGTAATTACTACCAGTTTTCCTCGAGGAAGTCCCAGACTATCATCTTCACCATGGAGAGTGTCACCCTCAGTGGTAAAAATAGCTTCATTGGCGTAAACCGTTCCGGCAGCTACAACCTGCCACTCTGGTTTGTTAGACGCATCAACAACTGCCACACCTGAGAACCCAATCGTGAACTCTTCTAGATCTAAAAGTTCTGCGAGTCTGAGCGGTAATATACCTCGAGCGTTTGGGGGTTTCTGTAACGAAGACCTTGAAGCCTGGAGTCCTCGACGGGCGAAAAGGTTGTGGAATACTTTGGAAGGATCCATCTCCAAGACTACCTCTCCATACTGCCAAGCACAGATTATAGAAGTCATGGTACCGTCGGGCTGATGAAATGGTTCCATGGACAAAAGTATGCCATCTTCTGTTTCCTTTGGCAATTTCCGTTTTTGATCCCAAACCAAATTCCTTGGGGGTACATCTGCACGAGGATTACCAGCGATGACCATGTTGCTCTTCGGATCTCGAGGCAGCGTTGGAGCTGAACCAACATGTACCGACATGATGCCTTTCGAGATTCCGAATACAGCTAATTCTGTTGGATTCCTAATGACGTTGAGGAGTATGACCATATGAGGGCAGACAATGCCTAAAACACGATCGTGCACTATCATGTTGTTGTGTGCTCTTGCAGTGGAACCGCCCCATATGCAAGCCGCTTGCCATAGTATCTGTTCAACCAATACGCCTGTGCCGATCATTCCACCCACGAATTCTATCATATGTTCTAATGACATGGTGTTTTCCATTGATGAGCAGTCGATCGTCCACGCAAACTGCAAAAGCCGGTCGGATTTGTTTGAGATGAGTGCTTTCAAACTCCCAACTACGAATGAAATCCAAATAAAATTCAGACACCTCTTGAATTCTTCTGGATCTAGAAATTTGTAGTCTGCATAATTAAAAACGTCGTGATAGATGTCCGCAGCCCTCCTTGAGATTGGGTATCTCCAGTCGCCTTGTGGGTAGATCTTATCGGCAAGTTGTGCAACCTGAGCTGGGGCAGATGTTACAATTGACCCTTCTTCTATCCGGAATCGAAGTCCATCATGGCCATTTACAACCTTCCAATTGGCTGCTTCTCCCGCAGCGACGCCCTTTTTCCATAACGCTAGAGAAATGTTAGGCTCGAGGTTGCAACGGATCTGTCCAGCGATGACGCTAGATATTTCCGATGCTCCGCCATAAACTGGTATCATCCCGGGTTTTGTATCAGACTTTCGGAGGTCATGTGTTTGGCTGGACTGGCCCCATTGCCCAAGTTTTGTTATTTCCTCTGGGGGCTCAGTCAACCAAAGCACGACCGTGAAGAATTCAGGATGTCGCGAGGTTTGAGAGTCTGTGGGTAAATGTATAACGCCATTCGGAGTTCGACATTCGATTTGTACATCTGCGCCATTCGCACGCGCCGCCAGTGCTATCATAGCAGAGCCTGCTGAGAGGGTATCGAAACGGTTGACGGGACGGTTTTGAATATACGACTTCTGACCAAGAAGCTGTCGCAAGAGCTTCTGGTGCTCTTCTCGCGAGTATACGGTTGAGCTCTTCATAAACGCACTTGATCCAACTAGCTTTGCTAGTTGACTCATCCAGAGAAGACACAATCTGTGCTGACGTGAATCTGCATCGGCATCTAGTACAGAATTGACGAAAGTCCGCAGAATTCCATTAAGAGAAAATGGAAATTGTGGAGGTGTGGTGGAGCTGTCTTTGGGGGTATTTGTGTCCGTCTCAAGATCTCCGCCGCAAACAAGATGGTAGTCGCCCTTAAGAAGATTGCGTATGTACAAGGCCGTATCCGCGCTTCCTTCGACGTAGCGTATAATCAGGATTACGAATGTTGCGATTCCTTCAATTGAATCCAATTGTACTCCAGCCATGGTGTTGTCAACGCGGATTTGGCGTTGAGAGTCTCCAAGAATAGTCCCAGATCGCTCGAATGAGACATTCCTCATCCAAGGGGCAATTTTTCTGACACGTATGCCATACTGCTGTGCCAGCGGTTTGAAAATGGCAGCGTCGGATTGCCTTGTAAATAGCGTTCCAACAGCCTTGCCTACCGCGATAGAAGAGGCAATCTCGTTCACGCCAAACTGTGCTGAGAGAATGTGCCCTAAGCCGGAAAATACAAGAGTCATTTTAACAAAGAGGATGCTTCGATAATCCGGTAATAGTAAAACTGTGACTTCTGAAAGGTGAGTTGATCACCAGCGTACCCAGCAGCGAAGGGCAATAGGTTAAATGCTTTTCAAGATAGAAGAAGGTCCCATGACATCAGATAGCCTAACGTAGCACCTTGCATGCTAGGCTCCAATGTAAGGCTGATGCAGCCTGGCCACCTCTCGACAGCAGCGATACTTAGAATCGAAGTCCTGGTTTACCGAGCAAATTGCCTCCATTAATCATATATCACATCTCTAACCGACACATCAAGATTATTTTACCTTCAGTAGTTTCGCGTTGGCGGTTAAGAATTTCTACTCAAGGCACTCTTCATTGTAGAGGAGGTTTCGAAAACGCCTTGTGAGGCTTAGTTTTGGATTCTGCCTTCCAATCGCTTCGAATATCGTATCTACGTAGGTGGCGGTGAGGCTGCTTTGTTATTGGATGGGAGCCGTTGGCAGACCGATATTATTGATGTACAGCACCATTAAGTCAGAAAGGAAACGAAATTGTCCTAACTTGATTGAAACTTGCGTCAAAGTAGCGCAGGAAAATATTAATTTACAGCTATTAGGTAAGATAGCAAAAACTAGATACAAATATTACGTGCCTGCCTTAGCCCCTCAAGCATATACACGTATATGTATACATTGAGGAATACCCCTACCATACATACATGACCTTTCATCACTTTAGTGGACTCTAGGGGCGCTCTGCACTTTTTCAGCTCCCTTCTTTTCTAGCATTGCTTACTACTACTATGGAAGTGTTACCCGCAGATTAACTTAGAAGTGCCAAAACCTATACCTTCCGATGCTCTTTCTGCTCTTCCCAGAGATCCAAATTTGCCAAGTCTTCATGAACATCATTCTTGTCATCCAGCGCCATAAGGCAATATCTCGGCTTGGTATTTTTTCAAACGTCAGGCGGCTCAGTTTGAGCATCGAAAGTCCCCATGACCCCTCAGATTTCTACGCGTGACCGCTTCCCCCACCCGGGGCGATCAAAACTCCCACTCTAAAATCCCAATGCTTGCTATGTAGGTACAATATGCTGGCAAAGTAAACCCAGAAACCCCCTTAACTCGCAGGGAACAAGTATGTAACGAACTTTGAAAAAGACATCTTTCTTTTGATTGTTTTTCACTCTCTTCTTGCTCTATCATGGGATCTATGCAGCCGTCACCTACGCTTTCCAGGTATGTAACGTCGACAACGAAATCATCAGTAGAACAAGAAGTATTTTATAATTTTAAAGTCCTAGCTCCAAATATAGGCTAACTATTTGAATTATTGCTAACTTTATTCAAAGCTTATCGAAGACTAATGTACTGGAAATACATTTCTCGGCCATGCAAAGCCTCTCCATTTATAGCTCCATGAATGAAGCATTCTCCAATCAGAATGTATCGATTCTCTTGCGGTCTGATAACGAAGGGAACCCGGCCCCCATAGAGCACACATATCAGATCGCCAAATTCCGTTAGATCGGGCCCAAAGCCAACATAATTCTGCATCCCCAAGATCTATCGGCCTCTTCTGACAGTTTCTATTGGCGTTTATAACGATTGGATTTCATTCATTATAACAACTTGATCAGCTCCCATATATTCCGAATGCCAGTAATCCAGTGGTTTCCATTATGGCGTGTGCCAAGGAGCAAGAACGTTAACTGAAATTGGTTCGATCCAAAGCGATTTGTCGTATATCGAATATTTAGTATCGACACGATGCGTCCACCTTAAAAAGGTCTAAGAGTAGTATTCTGAACTGCCAGGAAGCGGACATAATCTGTCGACAGATCCCAAGATCTCTCCTCTTGTCCTTAAGATCTTAGAGTCGGTAGAGGGCGATATCTCCGCGGGCAAGTCCCTACTCGCCCGATATCATGTTTTTCCTAAAAAACTCAGTCGCACTATAGGCGACGAAGCACACCAATTTGGAACCCAGCTCGGCACATCCCGCCCGGCTCGATAACCTTCGACTTCACCGAGTATATGTAAGTTTCCATCCAACTCAATCAACTGTTTAGCTAGAGCAGTATAGACTTCTTGATAAGACTTGGAGTAATCTGGTTCGATGCTCTTACTATTGTTGTTGGAAACGTAGTTGGCTAGTGATTAATCAGTATTAGTTTTCTCCCATCACAGCGAGACCTGATGACAAAGTCGAGATAAAACCAAATATGAAAAAACTTCCGCATCTGGAGGCTGGCTTGGTACGAAGCGGCGAATTTGCTTAGCACCCACA
>BLYF01000005.1:510575-521296 GCA_014905255.1 Herpotrichia juniperi | reverse complement strand
GGGGGGGTTAAGTGTTACCTTGGTGTGCCCAAAGCTCAAGTACTTTTTCAATTTCAGAACAGTACGAGAATATATCGAAATTTGCTTCGAAGTGGGTAGTATCATGTGCCAGGCCGAGAACTGCATATGTCTAATCCCTGGGATCGCTACACTTGCAGGATCGTGTCATAACCAGGCATTCCAGGAGCGACATTGAAACGAGCCCGCCTTCGTCTAGGGTAAGTATTGGAGGAATGTTCTTCTAGTCGTAACTTCGTAACACTATCTTGAGAGCTTTCCATGGTATCTTCAGTGTTCCGTAAAGTATCTCTCATATTTCGCCATGTGTATTTCTTGTAAAACCCACTGACGTTTGAACTACTCCCGCTGTAAAAGCTTGTCAATTGCATCTGCTAACATGTTGACGGGGCGCACAATTGGATAATCCAAGGCATCGTTATTATCCAAAATCAAATCTATGAATCGCCTCGCGAGAAACTTCATGGCAATTGAGCTGTCGTTTGATTCTTCTCCCAGGTATGCCTGCACTTTCTTTGCTCCCCTATAGATATCTTACGTAATTCTAACTCGGTGGCTGCGTTCCCTAATATTTTCCTAATCGATACAAATTGCGTCGATCCACGGGGCGTGACTAAGTCATCTCGGCGTAGTGCTAACAGCGCAGACTTGCAATTTGTTGTTACTCTCACAGTATCACCATCGTTGCAAGATACTAGCACACGCACAGAACCATTGCCCCAAGCATAGGAAAGAGCTCGATAAGTTGGGTTTGAACTCGAACGAGCATAAGAGATGCGGATTCTAGGTTCGTCGTGGAATCTCTGCTCTTCTGCGAATGCGAGCAAACGGATTTCGTCCGCATGCTTAAAACTGGTGTATCTGTACGCTCTCGCAGCCATTATAAGTTTACAACAGCAGTCTCTGACATTGTAAACAAAACAGCTGTAATATGTGCTCACAGCCTGTCGTCATGATGGTCTGGGTGACTAGACTTTCGCTCGTCAGCTCGATGCTGATGCGTCGTTCCAATACGAGTGTCATTATCTAAGAAGTAGAATGTTAAAAACCTAAAAGTATACTTGCCTGATAGCTCAACAAGAGTCGAACATTCCGCGGAAGACTGAGCTCTGTGGGTCTAAAGGTGAAAACTGCATGATTATACAGTGGAATAATTGCAGTCTAGTCGACATAGACTAATTACTCGGCACTAGGCTATCAGGCAAAGTTGCATACACTGAGCCGCAAAATCGCATGCAAACTGCACGTGAGTTAGTGCAAGCCTAAAGAGTGACAAGGAAGGCGAACATCCTCGCCCAGACAAAACGCCTCTTGCAGACATCAGCCTGCACGTCCTAACCATAACCAGTATCATGCAATGGCTGCGATAATCGGCAGCGCCAATTTCGTAAACAAGAACACCAAACGCGTATATGAGCACATCCCCTATATTCCGTGCTTACTGTACTATATTTAATTCCCATCTCTCGTCAGCCTGCTTTCCAAAAATCTGACTACCTCCAGCTATAAATGCAGGTCCGAAATAGCATTGCAAGTAACGACGGATAGAGATGAGGTAGATTAAGGCAAAAAATGATACAGAAGCTCAAACGCCAGCTCCAGCGGTGCGGAAGACATTGAAAAGTGGCAACTAGGATTACGATTCTTCGTCCTCGTCCTCGTCCTCCTCTTCGATGCAAAGTTTCAGCTGGTAGAGACCGACTGTAATGTTCCGTTATCGCGTAACAAGTAAATGAGACCAAAAACGCCTGCATGTGCGCCCAAAAATGCCCAAATTGACAAGCTATGAACATCAACCTCCAACACCTGTGAATAATCCTTCTGTCGCCTCAATCTCAGTCCATGCGTAACGAGGGAAGGGTTGGCACCGTACTGCTCGAAGTTGGTGTCTCATCCCGCGGTCGGACTCCATTCGTTCGCCCACCACTGCCATCCAAAACAAAGGGTCCCACATCGTTTCTCGGTGTCATTGGACCTTCAGGGAGGCCGTGAGCGCCCGGCACGTTCGCACCAGCGGGGTAGAGAGGTGACAGTCCAGAGCGCTCGTTTGCGCCTGTAATGTTAATGACCACGGGTTGTGTGACAGACGACGAAAGCGTAGCTGGCGTGGATCGCTGCGGGGTAGATGGAACGGGAGTAGCTTGATTGGAAATTCCGCTGAGAGACTCCGCAATATTGATACTCGCAATTGCGGCTTCCAGCTCCTCAACACTCAGCTGGCCATTCGTTGTCGCGCTGGAAGCAATGTTACCATTTAGAGGTAATTGGGAAGAACGCGGTGTTACGTGGCGGTCCTCCTGCTGCTTGTTGCCATCCTCCTTCGACTCGGCCTCTTCCCGCGCTGCATCATCATCCCACTCCTCGAACTCGCCAGGGTCTTCAACGTCGGCTTCAAGATCGGCGACTGCTCGGCAGTTGGGACATAGGAAGTTGGGCCAGGTGGGGCCGTTGAGGATAGGACGTATGCACTTGTAATGCCAGACGTGTGAGCAGGGTGCTACAAATAGTGATTGACAGGGCTGTGAGCATGATTAGTTAGGTGCAATCGCAATTCCATGCGAAGACTTACCGCAATAGACATTAAGCAGATGGAGCACTCTGAGGTATGTGTCGAACCGCTATCGCTATCTTTCTTCCGGTTTGCTAGATTTCGGAGTCGCTGATGGGTTTGTTTGCTTAATTGGCTGTTAGCATACGTCAATACGATGTGCACGTCAAACCTACTTAAACGTATTCAAGGCCTGCTGCCACCCCCGATTGCACTCAATCCTTATCTTCACACATCTAAAGATCATTTCTTCACCGCCGCGGAAATCTATTCCAAGCTGTATGATATCGCCGTCCTTGAGCTTGAATGGTTTTGATTCCACATTAGGCTGGCTGAGTCGGATATGATTCAAAAACGTCCCCGAAGAGCTTTTCACATCTTTAATAAACCACTGCGAGTCTTGGCACCACAGCTCGCAGTGCTTCCTGCTGACAACCTTCGACTTGAAACCAACCGCGGCGGCAGAGGGCACATTGGTCGGAATCTCTGGTAGATTATCCCGCTCTGAATATCTGCCCACGCGGATGATGTCTGTCTCGCCGGGTAGGGTGCGTGTTATAGTGGGGAACTGTAGGGAAGGTCTCCCGGCGCGGGGGTCTTGGTGTGGTATAAAGCGTATCGACGGCAGATGCTTGCTGCCCTTCTCGCCCTCTGCCTGGGTGGTCTCGGCGGCGTCCATGTTGGAGGGGGTTGGTGTCGGCTGTTGTGCTGCTGGAGTGGGTCCAGACTGGGACCGAACTGTGAGTTGTACGGCCGCGGTTTCTGCGCGAGTTCGGGTCATTGTAGGGGAGGGAAAGGGTCTCGGTGGGTCGCTTGGATGTGGTATCGTGGCTACCTCGGGCGAGGTGCGTGTTCTTGACAAGTGGTTCGAGTTGGTGGTAGCAGCGCTCTGGGTGGAGAAGGAGAAGGAGGGTGAAATGGGCGGCGGGGTCGTGCTTCTGGATCGAGCGAGGGCGTGAGCGTCAACACGCAAGGTAGCAGCTGCAGCCTGCTGGGTGGTATGGCTGTGTAAACTATGAGTGTAGTTCCTCAGGAAACTGAATCCGCCTCGCAGACTGGGACGAGAGGGCGAGGACGGGGGGACGGATGTTGGCGCTGGTGGTGCTGGGGTGGTGAACATTTAGCGGAACCGGTGAGGCGGTCACAGGGCAATAGGCTGGCTCCCGAAGGACGTGAATGCGGTGAAAGATGCGCGTTTGACTGGAGCAGAAGATGTGGAGAAACACACTCCGGCAGTCTGCGTGCACGAGGATGGGGCCGATGGCTGGAAGAGCAACAGGCCTTGATGAAAGAGGCGAACCAGCCATCTCTAGGCCTTGTCTTTGATCATGCTGTTGCTGCGGGCACCCGCCATGGCACTGCCCTTATCGTCAAATTTATCCCGCGAAGCGCTCTCATCTATTCACGGCGCAGCATATCTGACAGCTCTCACGACAGCCGAGGGAATCAACTGCATTCGCCAGCTCTGTCAGCTCTCTCTTCGCACATCCCTTCCCCACCTTGTTTACCGCGCGGGCGGCGCTAGGGGAAGCAACTTCGAAATCTCTACATCATCGCCACGCACCACATAACTACCGGTACTGTTTACCTACGCTACGCAGAACACCACGAGAACTTCATAGGGTTGATGCACGCGGAGTTAAAAATCCGTTTGAAGGGGCCATTGTCTTGTTTCCAGCTCCGCAACCAAGTTCATGCGTGGTGGCCAGGAACGCCTGCGCAGATCCTCTATACCGCGACCCAGCATCTCTAGATTCGTATGAATATCTCACGTGCTGCTGCAGGTGAACGTAATAGCTAACAGAACTCTTCTATTTTCACGTACTTGCTCCTCTAAAGGCCTCCGAGCACTAGCGTTTCTCTCCATATAACCACATGCATTGCTATTCTTTTCATATCAACCAAGGCGAGGTGGCCATGTTACACAGTTGCAGGATATTATCTAATACAAGCGTAGACGCTTACTGCCAAGCTTTGGTTGGCGTTGGCGTTGGCGTTGGCGTTGGCGTTCTTGTAAGATAATACACATTATGCTTCTCCATTACACACGAGGTTGCGGAAAAGGTTTCATTGCACTGGCAGGTTGACGCAAGGATTGGCCAATGCAGGTCGATACTAAATTTTACGTTACGAAGATTTGATCTCATGAAGCTTCTTAAGAGCAATGCACTCGTGGCACCACGCTAGGTGTCCCGTGGTTCGATATCCTGAAGCGCGCTCGAAACCAACTTGTCTAATAAAGCCTTCCACTCCTCCAGTTGATAGCTGGTCACTCTAATCCCATTGTCCAGCGTTCTCTGCATCGGTTTTTTCAGATTGTTCTGCATATCGACTCGTGTAGCGAGCAAGTTGCCTACTGTATTGACTTTAGTATATGTAGCTGGAGAGAATAGCACACAAATACGGTCACTCACGTTTGAACATTCCGGAGTTGAAAGCCTTATCAGCCTCATCCCTATGTTCAATTGCTCTTCCCAGTCGATTGGCGCTATCCACGATGGAATTGCAAAGAGCCTTCGCCGTTCCAGCTTGCAAGTTCGACTGGGTTGGTGTCCTCGGCCGCTTCCAAAATTTCCATGAAGATGTCTTCTTCAAAGATCGTTCCTGTTCCGCTTGAATGCTCTCAACCAAGTCTGCACAATTGGTGAGACATCCGATGATTGACACCACGCATTCTCCAGCGTACATGGGTCTGTGGCTAGACGCAGCGACTAGTGAGAGATCTGGGAATTTAATTTTTTTACTGGCTGGATCTTTTGCCATAATGAAATGCGTCTGTCGTTCTCTTCAAAGTTCAAAGTGTCGAGACAATAACGTACGACCGACAGCCAGCTTGTTCGAGTTTTGTACAATGCTTTGTGGCTGAGTCTACAAGATGAACTGATACGTCGAACTGATTTTATGGCTTAGAAGCACGCCCGGCGCTGTACACCCTGCATCTGCTATTTACATTTTGCCCACTTCAAACTATTCCAATAGGCGTATGAGGTCGTGGGTTGGTGAGTGGTGATTGGTCCGGTAGCGTGCGAGAGTCATCCACTATTCAGCAAATCTGCAAGCCGATTGGCGAGAACTAGTGATACTTCCTCTTTCGGCTTGCAAAGTGTCTGCACCTGTTTTCGATGCAGTTCTCTGGCGCACCTCAGGCTCTTAGCGCGTCACAACAACTGGCCACTGTCTTGTTTTCATGTTTGGCATGTAGAGGCAATCGCAGAGTCGTTGCTGGTCGTTTCCTCGCCGTTCGACTCGAAGGGGAAGAAATGATTGACATCCAATAGAAAACCCCTGTACGAGGTACATCCAATAGAAAACCCCTGCACGAGGTACATCCCAACCTGAGCTCGAACTGAGCACACACATAGTTGACACCACTTCACTACAACATAGTCACCATATTAACGAGGACATCGCACTCTTCGTTTGCTTCAACAACTAAGCTGTTTCGACGAACATGCTTACTCCACCCGCTACTCCATCCACTTCTCCCTCCGCTGTTCTGCCCAACCATGATATGGAATTACCAAGAGTTGATCGAGGCCAGCACACATTACCTGGTCCGCGGAGCAAGATGACGCCCGAGTATTGGAAACAACTTGTTGCCTACAGCGAAAGCATGAAGGAAACGGACCCAGTCCTTGGTGAATATGCGACTCTGCAACGGATAAATCTCATTCACATACAGAACGAGCTCGCAGATATCAAGGCCGACCTAGTACAGTATGAAACAACAACAGAGACGCAGATGCTTCGATTGAAAAGCACTATCCATGACTACGGTATGTGACACCAAAATTCATCCCTACGTCCCAAACTTACGATATAGGACAGCTAACGCCATCCGCGACTTTGGGTATATGAACCAGCTTGAAATAATTCCCGACTCCGCGCGGAGTGACAGCCGAATTTTCCTACAAGTTGCGTTTCCAGATCTAGGAAATCGGCCGTCGTTCCCATTCAACACCACATACCGGACGGTCAATCGCAACGTCATCCTCAAGGGCGACGTTGTGCGTGAGTTCCTACGCAAGTATCTCTTCTGTCGGCTGTCCTGGTCTCCCAGCGAACGCAAGGCGAACAGGGTCGGCTACAATAAAGGCGATCGCCCCAAAACTTATTCGCCGTTTCTCGATGCGCTTGCCAGATTTATCATAGCTGTTGGCGGGGGCGCTTCCCTCATTGTGCCGATGCTCATCATGTCATTTGATGCTTCCAGAACGAAGAGTCTGATAACCGTAGCTGTGGCGGTTGTGCTGTTCGCGCTCTCACTGAGTCTGGGCTTTGAAACAGACAACAAGGATACCTTAACGACGACGGCGACATATGCAGCTGTGCTTGTGGTTTTCGTTGGGACGAGTGGTGCTGGGCCTTAGGATCTGATGGATCCAATTCTAACTGCCATTATCGTCAACCAGATCTCAGCTATGTCAATGTTGCTACGTCTTGAGTAGGCGCGGGGACGGCGCGAGCGCTGGTGTAGAAAGCCGCAAGGGCTAGAAACTTGAACTTGGCGAGCAGTGGGATCTCTACCGGGTGAGGGTGGCCAAGGTGGTTGAGTGCGAGATTGAAGATAAGGAAGGAACGATTGGGCGGGAAGAACTAAACAGGAAGGACTGAGGAAATGAACGAAAACAAGAACGACTTCACACGGGAATCCCGCAGAACTTTGATAAACGAACATTGACTTGGAAAAAAAGGAAGCAAGGAAAGATTAAGAGTCCATGAAAAAAACCTCTCGTAAACAGTCACAGCCCAAGCCATGCCAAAATATTCCAATAGCGTCACAGCGCCTATATACTCCCTAACCTTTACTAAATCAACATCTTCTCAACACTTCACCTACCTACCCATGATGACCATTATCTCAACCCTTCAATACCCGTACCCCCCTCCATAAAGATTCTCCCAACCAGCTCCATACATGCCCTCAGTCCCATACCCCATACCATACCTCTCATACTCATCTTCCCACGCCAACCCATACCCCCGTGGCGGTGCACCGATACCCATCCCGGCTCCCACCGAAGGCGATGCCCTTCTCGCCATTCCCATTCCCACTCCCATGCCCAACCCCACACCATCGGCATACACAGGCACCCTAGCCCCAGCATACAACAGTTTATTCGCATTCATCGTATCGAGCTGCAACGCACTACTACGCAAGACCAAGTCTCTAAACCTTGTCTTGAAGCTCATATCCCTATCCAGCTTCTGAATATTCGCAAGCTCACTATTCACTCTGCCACCTAACCCCGTATCCAGCCAATCACCCTCGGGTCTTTTTAGCAAGAAAGCCTTCGCCCAGCCCCTAAGATCAGGGTTTGGATCCGCGCCGTCGTAGATCTCCTTGAGCACCGTCACCGGGTCCTCGTGCGTGATAGACTGGCTGCTCATTCGTTCCAGCGCAACGCCTTTGACCTCATCGAAGCCCATCGCAGCACCGAGTTTGAACATCCTGACATCGGCTAGCAGGAAAGGTTGCGACTCGTGATGCAGCGGTTTGATGAGCGGTGGGCCCTTCCGCCCTGGTGCACAAACGGGCCCGATGTCTGGCGAGTAGCGGCCGAGATGCAGCAGCTCCAATAGCCGCATGAATGTATCTCTATCCACCTCTTCAGGGATAGTTAGGAAGCGACTCTTCGCTTTACCGAATGCTTTGCGAATGCTCATGAAGGCGTCGATTTTGGTTGCGGGAACCAGCACGGGCTTATCCTGGAACAGGAACTCGACAGAGTCAGCAGAAGGCGGCGTAGTGGGTGCTGAACGAGAGACCTCTTCGAGATTGTGGTGTCGGTCGTTGTAGACGAGAACAGTGGCTTTCTGCACCGTTCCTGGAAGGTCGAGCAGCGGCTTGCAGATCCCATTGTACCACTCATCAATCTCTTTCTCGGGAATGACTTTCACGTGTGCGTGGCAATGGCTGCTGAACCACTTTCCGTATCGTTGGCGGCGCGGACGAGGAGGATTATAGTCGTCGTGGTATGAGTGCGGTCCTAATCGATGTTCAAATCCTAAAGGAAGTGGTTTTCCTTTCGCGGCAGACAGTTTCTTGATTGTGTTCATTACTTTGCCGAAGTGTAACCCGTGTGCGAGACGCCCGTAACCCTCCTCTTTCTCGTCTTGGGGTCCGCAGGCCACTAGGAAGTAGGCGTGGATCATCTGATGAATTAGCGAGGCGACGATGTCCCGGGATCTGGCATGCTGAAGCAAGACTGAATTTAGGAAGATCGAGATCCGCTTCACCCTCGCATTAGGTCCGTGACCATGCGTGAAAGTTGCGCCGGAGACATCCGTTCCCAAATGCGAAGCATTCAAGTACACAGCATTCTTCAAGTGACCTGCAAACAGGAGTTGATCAAGTCTGTTGAATGTTCGACAAGCTGCGTCTCGCGATCCATTTTCTTTGAAGAGATTCTCGGCTTGGAAGCGGATTCGTCGAAGGTTATCGGCGACATCAGGGGACGAAAGATGTTTGACGAGGAAAGTGACAGCCCAGTCAATGTTCCAACCTAAATATCGATCGCATTTGAACCGTTCGTCTTGAAGCCTTGCAATAGGTAATGAGCGGGGAATGTAGGAAGAGTGTCGGTTGTAATAAGACTCTGACTCTGACTCTGATTGGGAGCCGTATGGGTATGGTTGGTAACGCGAATATGAGCGCACCGAATACGGAGCGAAGCCAGACCGTGTGTCGAAGTTCATGAGGGCTGAAGAGTGCAGTGTGGGTGTTGGAACGGAGTTAGTTCAAACGGTGTCGCCATAAGCGTCAAGACGTGAACGATGGCCTGAAACCGGCGAGAAGATGGTCTTATAGATGCTGTACCGATGACGCTCACGATAGCTCCTTACTATTTCTTCGTGGTCATCGATGCGTGCCAGTGTGGTTTGCAAGTGCGCCGCGCCCTACGCCGGATCAGTGACGCAGCGATGATAAGAGTGAAGACGTGACACGTCGCAGTGTTTGCTGTGATCCGCCCAACGCTATGTTTCAAGCCGACTGCTACCCAAGCTATGAGATTCGACGTTATTGGTGCACCTTTAGACCGAACCGATAATGCGTATCGTGACCTTTACTGTTACTGACTGCCAGCATCTTACGAGAAGACGAACTAGGCATCTTAGTCGTGTCTTACGGAATGCTATACAAACCTCATACAAGCCACAAGATGCACACCTGCCGTTGACAGCAGAGAGACGGGTGCCATCATCGGTCAAATTATTATGACGGCCCTCATTGGAATGTCTGTCCGAATGACTGAGCATATATAGTACGCGCGTAAGGAGTTTTGTTGTGAGTTTAAGGAAAGAAAGGAAGAGCTTAAGATGAAAAAAAAATGTAAATTCCGAGATAGCCAAGATGAATAAACATCAGCCTGGTCACCAAATTATCTGAGCAAAACGCCAAAAAATTATACATGTTCATAGCTGGTATCGCACTTGAGTTGCGGTGCGCCAATGCCGATGCGCATTGTGGAACGCAAATCACGTTGCTTTCATCTGCTCGCTCCCGTCTCGCGAGTATGTTGTCAGCTCTTGGGCAGACGTGGTCTCTAGCGCTTTGATCATCAACGTTGGCCATGTCAAGCGATACTTGACACTGGCCACGATCCTTGGAGAAGCGCCAGGCTGCTATCGCGGGGGGCCTCATTCCGACGTTTAGTATCCTCCGGGCCCTCCAGGTCCCCCAGGTCCTCCAGGCAAACCGCGTCGGTCGTAATCATCGCCTGGCCGATCACCTGGCCGTCCCGTGCCTGACTGACCTGGGCTCCTTCCGCTCCCGTCGCCGTAGTGCTTCCGTCTTAGGGCTGCAAGCCTCTTCTTCTTGGTGTGCGAGTTGATATATGTCCCAATGACAAATCCGACAATGTTGAAGAACGGAACCCAGACTTGCTCTGGGAGGAACTTCTGCGCGAACGCCAGGGAAATCGGGGAGACGACCCAGCTGACCTTCATCACAGGCATGAAGCCAGCCTTGACGGTCGCGCGTATTTGGTGGAAAGTGCGCGCGCCTGCAATGATGGCCATGGAAATGAGGTAAATTGTGTTCTGGATGGGTGAAATCTGCGGGTGTGTCAGTCGGACGTGTGCGTTTACATGGTCATGGCAGAGAAACTCACCACCAGATTGCTGACTAGGATCTGGAGGACTTTGGCCTTGA
>BLYF01000005.1:466911-510537 GCA_014905255.1 Herpotrichia juniperi | reverse complement strand
TCGTCCTGCCGCGGAACATCTTCTGCAGAAGGGTGATGAGAACATGGCCGATGGGAGCGCTAATGAACGCGCCGTAAATGGCCATCTTGGGAACGCGAGAGGTGAAGTAGTGGCCCTGCTTGCTCCGGTCGTGTGCAATCCACGATGCAAGAAACTCCTGCAGACCTGCGAGGGTTCCGGACGTGAGCATTTTGGTGCGCAGAGGGTTCTCCTGCAGCTGCTTGAGGTAGACCTGCACGCGAAGCCCATCAGTACCGCTCGTCGTCGCGAAGTCAATGGCACGCCACTTACTGCCAGATATCCTCCTACACCTCCGCCCTTGGCCAGGGCGGCACTAATGTCGTGCGCAATGTCGCCCTTTGCTCCCGCGACGCCGACGGCGGTGGCAGCGCTGGCCACCGCCTCGGTCGTCTTGATCGTCGTTTCCTTCTCGAACTTGACCGACATGGCTGAAGCTCTTCGGTCTGGTCGCGGCGGGCGCAGGCGGCGGGCAGGCGCGTTGAATTGGGTGTATATCGAACGGGTGGGAGTGTTTTGGCTGCGATGGTTGGAACGATGGGGGTGACCTCGGTCTTGAGAGAGCTGGCGGCTGGGTTGTTGTTGTCGGGCTGGCTGGGGCCGCTCAAACCGGCTTAGTGCCGAACGCATGAGGCTTTTACGGAACGCGGAGACATGCGACGACATGCGACGACATACGACCACAGGTCAATAGTTCGTACATACATGCTCGAGAGACTCTGTGTCTGCGCGTCTGATTTTTCTGCCTTTGGCCTCTCTCCAGCTGAATCGCGATGAGACGACTGCCTCCGTCTGTCAAGAACACCCCGGCCGCTGCTTGGGACGACGCGTTGCAGCACGTCGGTACCCGCCGGAGGGTGCGTGTGTGAACATATGCTGGATTGCCAGAGGCGGGCATCTGAAGAAAAAGAAGACTGATATGCATGGGGGCGTGGGGCTTTGGAATGCACGCTGCGCTGTCGTCGCACAAGGGCACAAGGGCACAGGGTGTTGCTTAAGAACTCCCGCATGCCTGCCCGTTTGTTGCCCATGTCGAATCTGGATATCGCATAGCGATGGCCCATCTTCAAGCTGTAGTAGACCGTCATGTCAAGAGTATGCCGCGATGCGCACGGTTTGTAGCACTCTGCTTCGTCTCGTCCGTTCTTCTGGTCAGGCCGTCTGCACCCATGTTGTTTGCGCGGATGACCTCACTCTCATTCCTCTACCTTCAATACAACAACATACCTTCAAAATTCTCTTTCTCTTTCTTTCGATTCTCAAAACCCTCTTCGTGTGAAGAATCCGAAGCATGGGAACAGGCAGCTGGTGACGATGCCAAGACCCTTTACAGTCCATATCATAGGTAAAGGAAAGGAAAACTTTACCACGACAAACAGACCGCCCTCGCACCACAAGGTCCTGACGCGTCCTCATCTCTTATCTCCATCCTTTCACTTCATCACATGGCGCCGTAGCTATTTAGCTTCTGCTGCTCGAGCTCTTCGCCTCTTCATTTCCACCCACCACTCTGCCCTCAACACCCTCCTGCCTCTTTCTCCAGGTACTGGCGCCCAACCCCGCCCGTGTGTTTGCCATACTAACGTGGCAAAGGCCACGCAACCAGAGCCTGCTTTCCTTCTCATCGCGCCCGTCATGAAGGTACATGATGCGAATATCTGCGTCGCTAACCCAGCTAAACGCTCCCAGGCCCGTCTCGCTGCGAGGCGCGTCGCAAACTGCACGCACGTCAATATGGATCGCGTCTACGGCCGGAATCAGCAGTGCTTCGTGTGCGGGCGCGCGCCCTCTGTGGGCTTCCTCTACGTCTGCCGCCAAGACAACCTACCGCTGTCTGATATCTTTGGAGGACGAGTTCGAGAGAGTTCCGGGCAAGCGAGTACCAAGTCAACATTGCGTCAAGAGCTGGAAGAGGTTGGGCTGAGTGAGAGTGTCATATTTGCCGCCGAGCGAGGCGAATACACAGACGCACAACTCGAGAAGCTTAAGGCGCTAAAGCTCGAATTGAAACAGGCTATAGAGGATGCTGAACAGGGAGCACGAATCAATGGAATGGCCGCCAAGTTGGCAGCCTCTGCAAAAGCACCGCCAAACAACGATGGGGCACTCAATAGCACTTCGCAGAAAGACCCAGTACGTGAACCCTTATATCAACGATCAACCAGGACGGTCAGACGATTTTGATCACGGGGCAAAAGGATCAACCCGTCCCCACTAAGCTTAATAGCATCCGCAGAGGGACACTTACTAAAAAAAATCCAGTTACTACCTTACTGCAACTACCAAGCTTGCCATACATGCCGACCTTACTATAAAGACCGAGTCTACACTTCCATCGAGGCCATTCTCTCCAACGAGCTAAAGCCCGTCACACCCTCCGACGCCGCCACTCTTCCCACCAAGCCCGCCTCAAAGCTCCGCTTCATAGGACTCCTTCCCAATCCCATCATTCCCGCAAAAGACGCCGAAACCAGCCCCTCCACGACCCCACTCACTCCCTCCCGAGCCAGCATTGCAACCTTCAAGACTACTCAGACCGATATCGATGCCCTCGCTTCCATGCGTCAACCCCGCCGTCTTTTCTACAATCTTGGTCACCGCTCATCGCAGGACATTGCACGCGACTTGGCAAATCTCCCTAACCTCCTCACGAAACGAGGTCTCAAATCCGCAATTCAAGGCATCTTCCGCCCGTCGCGAGAAAGCAGCTCGTCCGGTTCCAACATTACACTCCCGCTTCCCCGCACAGGTACTGCGCGCGATCTCCATGATAATGATGCGCACCGCGAGTTCGACGTTGGGACCCTACGTCGGGTGCGGAGGCAGAAGGAGATGAACGACCTAAGGAACGGGACTTATGTGGGCGGATATGAGGGTCTAGATTCCGCCCTGGGACCTAAGACTCCACAGGAGACTGCACAAGTAGATGGTGGGCCTACGGATGACGAGGATGACGAGGAGTCAGGCTCAGATTTCACCGTCTACTCGTGTGCATCCGAGGGCAGCGAGGTAGAAGTCGAGGGGGGTGTGGCGTTGACAGAGGAGGCAGTCGAGACACACATTCCTGACATTCTGACAGCGAGTCTTCTAAAAATACCTGATGCGAAGGTGATGGATGTGGAAAAGGAGGTGGAGAGCATCATGGCGCAGGTCTAGGCCTCGAAGAGGAATGGAGAAGATGAAACGATGGCTGGGTATTTTCCGTCAATGCCTCTGACGAGTACAAAGAACGTGCAGACAATCTTCTATGTGGTGGTTAGCGTAAACGTGTTTATCGATATACCCCAGGAATATGGCGTTTGGAACAGCGTCCATTTCCGAGCTTCCGTCGTTTGCAAAACGCATCTCTGGTCCAGTATACTGCATATTTCCACGTCCGAGGAGAATGCAGGGGCTTAGTAAAAGTACTGCTGGAAGATGCAGTATGGATTTGCAGGGCAACTGTGATGCTTCAAATTCTCCTCGGAGGTGATGAGACAGAGCAGAAATTGAAGCAAGTTTGCCAAGGGAATGAAACGAAGAAAATGAGGATTGAACCACTACCGTGTCTGTCCAATGCCCTTCCAGGATGTTGGGAGATGTTTTGTAAAACTCACGGACGGAGATATGACCAATACTAAAGAAACACTACTAAGTTTCCTCCTTCCATATCTTCCCACGTGCATATTCATCAGACTACCACACCGCTTAATCCATCCACTAGAAGTATCTGCCCAAGTGCATATTACAAAATTCAACATTAACATTATATTTCGCATTTCTACCCTGTATACTTACCAAGCCTGCATTGCCAGCTTCCGATACGCCACCTCATCCCGAGCCTCTGGTACACTACTCGTACGAAGCCGGCTACTCAAACACACCTGTGGAATCTATCAGGTGCAAGCCAGCCAGATAGAATGAGACTATCGTTTATTCTTAAAGTGTGGGTACGCTACAGAGACGCCCATACATTCAAGGGAAGGGAATGCATAGCAAGTTAGTGTGTAGCGAGTGCTCGCTCCCAAGGAGCACGATCAAATTGCCTGAAAATGCAATACGGAGATGTTGCGTTGTGGCGTTTGGTACTGTGTTAATGGTGTTACGTAGACAGAAGTGTGTGGGCGAATAGAGAGAAGTGAAGCGCTGAGTGGTATAACAAAAATATGAATTGCCGGAGAAGCACGTTTTCGATGAGATGGCGTGAGATTGAGAGCGGTTAATGATCTTGGGAGGGCGCACAATTAATCGCCAGGTTACGTAACGCATGCAAGACCAAGTTGTGAGGTCAAGAGTAGAATGTATTTGTCCGCCCCCAAGTCCCGACTATTACGCTATGCATTTGAATTTTGAGCAGTGAAGAACCTCTCCGCCAAACGCCCGCTAGAATCCAAAAGACGCGCACTATGAGGAGCATAAAGTCTCGACTCAAATGCCTAGCCCAGCCCGATGCAACACCACGCTATTTGTTTGCTCAACGCCTAAATGCGGCGATGGAACGTAGATCAAGAAAAAAACATAACCAAAAATGCAGATCAAAACGATATGAAGGGAGATGATCGAAAATAGGAGACCCAATTTGCAGGGGTATATCCACCACACAGCCAAAGTGGCCAACCGTATTTTCAACTTTTCAAACAAAAGAAAAATCGTAGCGGACCGGGAAGTCGGTCGGGGATATCATAAGGGGACTTGCACGCATTGGAAAAGGATGTGTTGGAACGTTCATAGAGTGAGAGCCCCTTCTTCGTTCTCGAGGGTAGCAAGGTCGAAGTCGTCGATGTAGGTTGGTGGCGAGGCGGGCACATCCTCATACATAGGAGGTTGCTCCTCGTCCCAAGAAATGCCCATTCCAGAACGCTCGGTGAGGATGAGGTGGAACTGAGTTCGAAGAACACGAGCAGCGCCCGTTGGCGTGACTTGATTGAGCTTCTTGAGTGGCGCCCATTCCTCAGCAACAACCATCTCGACAACCAGGTTGTGCTTCACTGACATGCCGTTCGGGCTGTCCATGTCGCATAGTGGCCTGGTGGCCATGTTGCAAGCGGCGCGGAACTCGACGTCGATGTTGCCCTGCTCGAAGTCCGTCTTCCAGCCATTCTTGACCTCCTCAGTGGCAATGATGTGGACATCCTCGTGCATGATACCTTTGCCCTCTCCGCCAACCTTGTTTGCGTGTTTGCTGCAGGCTGGAGAAACGAACTGCTGCGTCTCTTCAATGCGCCAGTTCAGCTTGCGGAGCCTCCACCTCGTCTGGGCGTCGTTCTTGTTCATTACGATACCGGATAGACGCATCTCGATCGGGAAGTCGCCGATTGGGTGGATAACTGGGGGAAGTTTCACTGAGGCGGTGAGGTTGGTAGGAGGGAAGATGCGAATGGAGTGCTTCTCGGCTCCTGGGCAAATGGCGCGCTTAATGTCGAGATTGCGCTTGAACTGAATCTTGTCGCCAAGAGATGTGGTGGCCACGGCAGAAAGGGTGTAGTCCAAGTTCGCGATGTTGCCATGTGTGGTCGCAGGAAGATGGCCAGGAAGAAGGTGGCTGAAGGGGAAAGCGTGAATGCCATGGCGTAGTGACACTGGGGCTTTCAAGAAGTCCCATTTGTGGATCTCGGTGGTCTGGGTGGTACAGTCTGGACAGTTTTGTGAGACAGGTTTCCGTGTAGAGACTACGGCGAGCAGGCGCATCTCAAATTTCTCGAGGGTGACGTAGGGCTCGGTAACATCAATCTTGAGCTGACCAGAAAAGAGGGCACCCGTTGAAGTCTGGGGCGCGTTGTAGAAGACGAGCGGTGGTGATTCGACTTCCATGTTCATAGTGGCAGCCTTCTGAGGCTCAACCTTGGGGCTTCCCTTGTGGGAGGTGGATTTCTTCTCGGAGCTTGCCTTTTTGTCAGAATGGTGGCGGCCACCAATGCTGTGGCGCTTGAAGGCATCCATAACGAGAGACTCTTGCGATGGTCTTGCTTTTGGGTTGGACGGGGGCTCGACTGAGTAGACTGGTGGAGAGGATGGTTGAGAGGTGGGCTTTGAGGGATTGTTATCGTGCTTGCCGTGACCGAATGACGAAGGCGCCCTAACAAGGGACAGTAATCTGGCGGGCATGGCGACAAGGGCTTGATTCTAGAAATCTGGGGAAGCCGGCGGCGTGGTGCAGGTTTTTTCCCGTCAGGCCAATGGTGGTTGCAGGCGGACTGTCGGCGAAATGCGGCTTTGTGGGTTGTGGTTGGTGAATGGAGCAAGCACGTTGACGTTTGACTATGAGTTGATCTTGTGGGTGTTCAATTGATGAACGCGGTGTTGTGGCAGAAACATAGTCTCCAGGAACAGGCAGTCTTTAACACTCTTGTCACAGTGCAAGGGGAATGCAGGCTCTTAAAGCGGTGTTGGGTCTTCTTTACTTGATAGAAACTCATGACTGGTCTTCACTAATGATGCCATACCAAGCTTTGTGAGCTGCGCGCTAGCCCTCAGGCGACGCGCGCGACCCACATGGTGGCTGCAGTTTTCGGGTCAGGAGGAAGGCGCGCAAGGGCCATCTTCCCTCTCGTGATCGTCTGCTGGGACGACGTCTCGACTCTCTGGCACCGCGGCAGTCTGACCGACCATAGGTACGCTCAGCAACCTCACTTCTTTCAGCCGGTGCTGCCAGCGCGCTCGCTGTCCAGCCCTTTGTCTGCATTCTTTGCTAGCTGACCGGATGGCCCGTCAGGCTGACCGTCTTTCCGGTGGCGTGCTCTTTGTTGGCATCGTTGATGAATGATGCGCCTTGGTCAACTTGGTCAACTTGGCCGTCTCGCCGGGCTTGCAGCGCCCTTCGCCGTCGGCATCTCAGACACCACGACTACGGCACCCATCTTTGCCTAATTGCCTCGTCATGACCATCACCGGTTCCCCAGCTGACAGGAGGATCGGAGCGTCGTTCCCCGCAAAATGGCGCTGTGCTGTCTCGTAATGGCGAAGTTGTGAGCAACTTTTGAACATCTCCACGGAGCTGCCTCACTCCCTACGGCCCCCCTCACTATTTGAGCGCAGCCATCGTCCCTGTTGCACCCCCTCTGGATGCTCGCCGTTGCCCTGAAATTGCCTGTATTTCATTGTTCCTAATTGTGTAACGCCTGCCGCAGGGCAACGTCGTCGCCAGCGCTCGATTTGTATGCCAAGCCGTAGCTGTTAGGTAATGCCTCAGAAATTTTTATACACACGTCGTCGACCAATGCGCAACGGCCTCGTCTGCCCGTGCCTGACACCTCTCCACTTCGCTTGCGAGTTTTTCACCATCCTTCGCCATCCTGGGTGACGGAGTGTCGTACCTGGCAGCTCTCAGGTAACAGAATCCACAGCGCGCGACATGTTGAGGCTTCCAGATGCCTCGACACCGCTCCTTCAATACTTATTACTCGATCGCAAATATTTCGCTTTCCGATCAATCACCGGACATCGCCAGCGAGTTCCCCCGCCGGGCATGTCCGATTTGGTAGTCGCAAGCGGAGTACCGCGAATTGAGGAGGCGGTTACTCGATCAGAACCACAGCCCGGAAAAGCTCACGATGCTTGGTCTATTTTAGCACGCCTGTGAATCATGGTTCGGCCCGCAACCCTCTCAGCATTCCTAAGCACGCCCATCCCAATCCGGTAATAAACCGGCAAACTCTGCAGCATCTCTTGGCAAGGTGAAAAGTGTAGACGACGTTGAAAGGCCAATTCAGTGGAGCATCTTTCATGTAGTACTGTAACTCGATTCACAACCTAGGAGCAGCCGGACACTACCGCGCCCAACTCAGCCGGACAGGCGATTGCAAAACACGAACGTGGTAAGCATGGTCGAATTTTGGCAATAAATCCCACCATCATCAACTCATCACCTCGCCTGGGCCACGATGTCACCATGCGCCATATCCGCAACGCCATTCACCCCTCACCGCTGTTCCTTAAATCTTGAAACCCATCCTCCACTCTTGCAACATGTTGTAACACACCCATCACATTTGCGACATCATGACAGAGGCAAGAACTAGGAAGGTGTTCCTAGTGCAACCTAAAACTTGTACCTTTCAGAGCTCACCCGGCCCACTTAAGGTCCGATCAGGATTTTCAAGCCTCATCTTGGCTCAGCCCTACTCGGGATAGTGCAAGCATGTACCCTTACAGTCCTATCCACAATGGTTTTGTGCAAATCTTTGCCTGTTGTGATGTCGCCGTTGGAACGACATACCTCGTCACTCACTGTCCTTTCTTCTCTTTGCGCCTCCATATTCACTGCTATTGAACACAACCTACAGTAGCAAAGTGCAACATCAACCGCTACTCTCATCTTCCAAAAAAAAGTGTATTTTTCTGGTCGCCAACAATCATATTTAGCGCAGTCTTCATACTCTCCGAACCCATCTCACACATCAATCATCCTCCAATCCGTTACCCCACGTGCACAACCCCCACTTTCTCTTACATCATACCCTATACTCGGGATATACAATCATCATTATGTCTACCTCATGTCCATGTCATTCGAAAACACCTCACCTCAATCTCCTTCCACGAATTAAACCCGCAATCACCTTGACTCCTTGCATAGTCGCTCAACTTAATCAAAACCCTCACGACCCTCTTTTGACCCCCTTCACTATACTTCCGAACGCCGAAGCCGGTCAAGCATACTTTCCATCTAAAGTGTGGTAGACTATGTGTGTGGTAGACGCGTGTGTCAGAGCGCTGTATACAAGGTACGTGGGGGATGAGTAGGGTCATTGACTGTGCTTGAAGGATTTAAATTCACGCATTCACGGAACCCAGACGGGCTCGTGCATTCGGAAATTAGAGAACACATCGGCATTTTGTCTTCGCTGGCATTGAGCTTGTCGAATATAGCTCCTAGGTAACACATCGAATGTATCTTTGTTTACATTCATGTTTTCTCACTCTACCTAACAATAGACCAGGGGTGACTATGCCCAGATGGTGATTGAGCAACTGGAAGCAATAGTACGGATCTACTTGAATTGGTATGCAAAAGATTATTTACATGCAGTATAGCGCGGCACTCCGCCTTTCTAATAAACATCCTAAAACTATGCCTAGACGCGACAAACAAGATCTCAATCCAAGGAACTCCATCCATGTCATCCTCTGGAGTCTCATCGATACCAACTCCTCAACCTACGAGTTCGAATCTGGATTCCTGATATACTCGTAATCACATCCGTTGTTTGTGAGACATCTTCGCGTAGTCATCTTATGGCTCTATTTGGGCTTATGAGTAGTCAAGTAAAAAGTCATTGCGTTGAACGAATTTACAAATATAAGTGATTTTCAAGTACTTGACGGTCTGCTTCTCCCAGATCTACGGAGGTATTCACGTACAATTTGCGTCAAGTATCTACCATAAGCCCCTTTTGACAGATTCAGATATTATCTCGCTATTCTGCAACAACCACGAGAGCCATTCCGAACCAAAAACACCTTCCTGTCTTCCCTACTAGTTCCCCCCTCTAAAACAGAGCCCCAAAACTTGCACGACGGCTCAAATACATTCAGGAACACCATTCACAACGATGAAGAATGTCGCAAGTCTCCTTGCACTCTTCACCACAGCCCTGGCGGCCCCAACGGACCCAAAAGCAGGCAAATGCGCCTTAAATCTCTTCCACCACAGATTTTGCGTCCCAGTCCCCGAACTTAATAACGCAACACAGCTTGGCTGGGACTGGAAAACCACAGTTCAATTTAATGCGCTTGCCTGCCCCATAGGAGAAAGGGTAATGTACCCAACTGAGCAGATCAATCTCGACTGGCAGCCCAACAGGACGGAGTTTGAGCAACTCGGGATGGAAATACGTGGGAAAACATTGTCGATAGGCAGGGATGACACGCCGGATGTGATAGGGTTTGGATATGGCAAAGATGGATGGTGCAGGTGGAATGAGAATACCATGGCGGGTGTGCAGGGTAATGGATGTGGTTGGTGTGATAGGGCGGCGTGGGTTACAGACCTGGATAAAGGGAGTTGCTATAAATTTAGGAAGGTGAGTCGTGTCTATTGTTTGGAGGGGGAGGGCGGTGCTGCGAGGCCGATGAAATAGTGTACTGACTGTATTTGCAGACTGAGAACATAAACTGCTGGTTTGTGTGCTAGATAGGCTCTTTTCGAAGATTGAGGGATTGTGGTAGACTATTTGAAGGGGGGACTAGGATGACGTCATTGACTCGAGGACGACCCCCATGTGGAAAATATGGGAATAAGTCGAGCCACTTGCCGTCTTTCTTCCGCTCTTACCCACTATTTCAAGAAGTGTTATATACTCTACAGAATCTTAATTAACCTTTAAAAAAGAGACGGGTTTTCGTTTTCTCCCAAGATCCAAGACACCAATGTGCAAGGAAGAACAACGAAACGAAAGTATTTGTAAAAGGCTGGTGTTTTCAGGAAACTTGCAAGCATGTTGTTCAAGACTCAAAGGAGAGCTAACTCTTCCAACAAACATAAATGTTTTGATGGATCACAGCTACTTATGCAAACTGCCTAAGTACCTTGTAAAGGTTTACAAACCAGACACTAAAGAAATCCCCAGAGAGCACTGTATCGATTGAACGGCCGGTAGCCAGGCAAAGAAGTAGTCTGGAGACTTATCCTCCCATTGCCTTCGCCGTTACCAGTCGCTGCACTCAGCACGGGAAGAAGCAATCCATGTCCTGAGTCTGTCGCTCATTAGTTCGCGCCGTATCTCAAAGCCAGAATGGAGTCCAACTTACTCTCCATTTCCTACTTGCATCACAGCCTTTGTTGCTCCCTAGCGGACTCTGCGCTGGACTGTCTCCACTCGTCCACAGTCCCCGTCCACAGTTTGCGCACTTGCGACTACCGAAATAGTCGTCTGCACTCCATTTGCAGTCCCCGTACTCATATATCATGCTCCCCTGCCCTGGGTTGAAACTCTTCCACTGTACTCTCAACTTATTATCCAATCCATAGATATCTTCGGTATCCGTGTTGACATTATACTGCTTGGGTCCGTTCTCGATCTTTTCAGGGTTCTTCTTGAAGCCTTCACCCCAGGTCAAGCCGGGGATGTTTTGACCTGAGAATATCAGCCGCTGTTGCAAATAGTGGACAACAATTCACCTTTGCCATCCCTGATCCACGGGATATTGACTGTCGTAAATAGTTGCCAGCCTCCATGGTGAAGGCGGGAGTCCCAATCGCAATACTCCTTGACTGTTACATGAAACGAGCAGCCGCCGTGGTTCCAGCGACGTGCGAGAGAAGACGTAGTGGTGGTGTTGAGGGGTGAGATGTCCACCAGGGAGGTGGGAACCGCAAGGACAGCTGCAAAGATGCAGAACAGGATGAAGAAGATCATCATGGTCGTTGGTGGTTCCTATAGGTAGAAGCGTGTACCAGTCAGTCGTGGTTGATATATATCATGTAAGGTGAAAGGCAAGACGAGGTATCCAGGTGAGAGAACAGAAATCTCGTTGGATTTCTCACACATGTAGGAGGTGAATCATTCAATACGCAGTAGTGACGCGGGGGGGGAGGTTCGTGAGTCTGTGACTGGTCGGGAAGCACTGTGCGTTTGCCGCCATGGCAAAGTATTAGTGCCCTGGACTTGGACTTAAAAGAATCTTAGCAGTTGCAAACGCTTGAAAGAGAGCCCAGGTCATTAGAAGAACTGGAGTGACTTCAGCCCAATACATCTTCGTTGATCTCTGATTTTACGATAGTTGCAAACAACGCTATAGTAACGGTATGATATAGACATTGAACCGACTTCTACCTACGACCATTATCAATAATAAAAGGAAATGGGGAGAATTTCCCAGCTCATGGGTGTCGAGAAATTATTACCTTGCAAGCGATTCTTGAGTGTCACTTGTATAACAAGAAAGCCGCCTTCGAGCGCTACAAGGTAACATTCATATTTAGACGTCGCGACGGAGATTTTAAACTCGGAGCTTTGCATGCATCCCTGGCGAAGATTAACCACTCATCTTGACGCCGTAATGAAGCTATATAACAGGCTTAACCTCATGTATTGAAGCCTGTGTCATTTTGAAGACAATTTTACTTTTATTCATTAACGATATCATTCTCTCCACTTTCAAATACGTGTTTATATATACGCAAGGATTTCATCAAACTGTTGTTCGAGGTGAATCATAAGTAAAAAGCGGTCAACGGGAAAGCGTGACCTTAATCATGCCACTGGCATTGGAAAAAGCAGTCCATATCCGGGGTCTATACATCATTAGTAGCCGTAGTGAGAAAGATTTACCCTCCACTTCTTCCACTCGTCATCACTTTACGATCTTCCTGATACTCCGGAATAACATTATCTTTCCACGGTCCCCTCACATTATATATAATAATTACTACCCTTATTATTATCCGCATACAAACTACACTCTTCGTACTTGAAGCACATGTTTCCCGGTGAGTGCATCTTACGCTTCTAGCTCACATCGAACAAGTTATCGAGGCCCCATATATCTTGCTGGAATCACCATCGTACAGCCATCGGTAGCCCGCATCATCAATAGACTCGGAATGGTCTTTGCACGGGTCGTCCCAGGTAGGTTTCGAGATGTATTGTCCAGCGATATTGCGCATGTAGGGGACTCGTGTGTGCGTGTAAATGACCTAATTGCCGCCGTTAGTTGGTTCAAGGCTTTTCCAGTGACGGTGTTCGTAGATTTGGACGTGAAAAGAGCGCGGCTGTGGGTCCAGAGAGGGTGAGGGATGACACGGTAGTGGCATTGAGAATGGAGGCCTCGAGTGATGATTTCGTGCCGAAGGAAGCAGGAACCGCATGAGCCGTGACGAGAAAGGCAAAAAGCTGTGATGCGGAAACTCATGGTCGCTTTCGGGACGAACATGTTGCCCTATATCAGAAACCAAATTGCTGCGGAATGACAAGAAGAGGACGGAAAACCCTCAGAGGACTCGATATACACGTTCGAGAACCTCCTACATATAGAAGACCAAACATTCGAGGCAACGTCAGAAGCGAAATCGGGAGAGAGTTGTACGCCTTGAATCATATAAAATGTTGAATTCCTTGTTGATGCTCCGCGGCGATTCCATATCCTTGGTATCACCGTTTCATCTCATGCGTGAACCGCGAATGTTGGGAACTCTCATTCCAAGAAAATGTTGGATAGATAACAAGCGCATGGTCTGTATTATGTTCCTTCTCGTGATATTGGTCAGTTGTACCTCCTTCCTTTTATCTCTTTCCATCTCACTTTCTTTCTTTCTTTATTACCTTCACTTTCGTAATTACCCTCACGATACCACAACAACACAGTCGCTACTGCTCTCCCACCAAGTCATTTATATTCTCATTCCCGTCCTCGGTCATACAGTCCTTTCTCTACACAAGTTTATCTAACACAATTGAGACGACACTCATACAGCCTCTTCGAAACTAGGTCAATTACCTCGTATAGTCGAATTCTCTTCAACGAGCTCATCGTGGAATCCACTTAGTGAAAAGAGTTCCGAGACACAACGATTTCCACAACCAACGAATACACTTCCTACGAAAATACAGATACTAGTGGTCTCGCTTTGTAACGTTTCAGTACATCATCGAGTTCACATATTTCGACTTCTGGACGAAACAAGCTGGCTACGTCCCTTCAATTTGGCTACCAATCACGACTCACTCATCTGAATCCTACCACCGGCAAGAAATAATGTGGATATCACCTTTCTCCACATTGCTCCTCCCCGTTCTCGCTGCCGCAAACGTTTTCCATATCGCCGCCCCGCCCGTCGATTTCTTGGTCACAGTGACAGTCAAGAGTCCGAGCGCGACGGCCGCCTCGGTGCCTACGCTCAGTACGCCAGTTCCAACGACTGTTTCGACCAAGGGCGTAGAAAGCTTTGAGTACGTGAAGTATACCTTTTCCAACCTCGAGTCTCCTTTTCCCCCCTGTCTCGACATTCTGTGATTATATGGTATTGACTCCCACATCTAGACTCAAACCTCGACAAGGCGGCGCACCTATCAACCCCGACCCAAATGGGAACCCGAACGCCGTCCCAGTCCAAGGCGTAAATCCAGACCCAGTCATTCCACCGGCCGTACTACTAATCCCTGCAGTCGTACCACCACCGCCAGCTATTCCCGGCGTAGTCCCTGACGTCGCCGCCCCAACCACCCCAACTACGACCCCCATCTCTCAACTCGTGACTGTCCAATGGGTCGAGACGAAGTTGGGTAGTACAAGCAGGACGTGGATACCAAAAACCATTACAATCAACTTCGATATCAGTCCGAGTAAGGCGCCTGAGCCGGGGAAGGGGATCATTGGGATGGGGACGTTGACTGGAGAAACTGGGAAGACAAAGACGATTGTGGTTGGTGCTGCGCCGACCGGGGGAGTAGGAAAATGGAGGGCGGGTATGGTTGCAGCGGGGGTTGCGGTTATGGGTGCTGTTATTTGATGGGATGGAAACGACGCATGCAAGTGAGTAGGGTTGTGAATGGTTGTTGAGTATGATTTGTGGATTGTGTTGAGGGTGGGAAAGACAAGCAAGGAGGACTTACAGCGCATGGATATCCCGATGCACTTGCACTTCTCAGTTGGATGACCAACATCGTAATGTTTCGATGGCGACATGGCATGATAGATTCATGGAATACTTATGTTCATGTGTATAGCTCCGATAGACTTTGCGCCTCAATCGTAGATCTGTCCTTCTTTCTGTTTGCTTTTCGTACTCCTTCTATCCCACTGGTCACCGCACAAGACTGGCGTCAAATGAGCACAACTCTCGGGTCCCTTCCCTACACTCGATTTTTTTAATACGTTTATCCCATTGAAGAGATGGCCATATGTAGAGCAGGAAGTTCTTGAAACAAATGAAAGAAATTTAAAAAGAAGAAAGATATCATTGAACGAAGAGCCGAGAGAAAGTGTGTGCAACTTGATATGCAGATGGAATGTGAGCATGAACTCGAATCGATAAGGACAAAGAATGCATGTCAGACCGCATGTTCAACGCTATAAATATTTCACTATATGCACTGATAAGCAAGCGCTGCAGCGATGAAATGATAATGATGCTGTTGTTGTTGAGAAGCATATGTCGTGCTACATTCGGTAAGCGCTAGTCGCGGCCGATCTCGGTGACAGGGATATATGAGTGTGAATGATATATCTCGCTGGATTGCTCGTGCGACGTGTCTTTTGGAGAGAATCGAACGTTTTTTAGCGGCGTAGTCAGTGAGAGTGGAGGATTAAAAAAAGTTGTACGATACAAGGAGAGGGTACATGTACAAGAAAAAGTAGAGAAATAAGCCAAAGTCTAGACATGGAAAAAGTACAAGCATAGAAAAAAGTACAGACGTAGGAAAAATCATGAACCCCCAAAAATAATAAACAGGGGAAGAATTATATACAGAAGAAGAATTATAAACGGTAGAAAAATTATAAACAGAAGTAGAAGGATAGACAAAAGATAAAGAATAGGGGATAATGACAAGGCAAGGACAGGAGATGAAAGATAGAGGATGAAAGTGCAGCCAAAAAGTGACATACTGTAATACATTTAGAGTGGACTGAAGACTGACCGACAGCACACGCAATCAAGTTGTCTTGATCGTTCGCGCTTTACTACTACACATAGTTTTCATTCACTGCCACGTGGATTTTCCATGCACTGTTACCAGATCTCCGTGACTGACATAGACCGTGCTGGTCTATCAACTCAGGTCCGCAGTGGATTATTCATTATCGCTTTTGAGTCACTAAAGACCTCAAGTACTATGCATAGTTGGGCGCACTCCCAAGTTTCGTGCACGGCTTGTAACAGTATACCTTAACGAACTATAGAACTCCCTTCTATTATCTACCAGATTATGCAGAAATGAAAGCGTCAGGACTGAAGTAAAACAAAAATTTCGAATATACGAGCAGGATCGGTTTGCTAATTCCTGATAAAGAAAGCAGTTGATAGATCCTTGATTGGACCCCTGCCTAGTTTTTTATCCCGAACAACAAAAATCCAGATTTTAGCAAGCTCCACATTGCTTAGTGCTTAGCCTTCCTTCTTAGGCCTGCACGCCCGCGTTGCACAGCAGCCTTCCCTCCCATGTCCTCCAACGAGACATGCAGGTCAACAGTCAAGCATTACCAAGCTTCCGCCAGCAAGGTACAAACCCGCAGTTAGCAACGGGTAAATGTAACGGTCGCAAGATCCTACCTCGTCCCATCAACACCAAACCTGAGACCTCACCTTGCCATTAATATGACCATAATATTCATATCCGTTCATCAATCGAACAGGTGGGTAAACAGAATAGAACCTCATCACGTAACACGGGGACCTCCTATCCGGCTCCCCATCCTTCCTACCATCCACCTCACCACGCCCATCTCCCGCAAGCCAACCAAGCCAACCTCGCACCCCCGACCATCACAATCACAACACCCCCCAAGCACGCCCAGTCGCGACCACGCCCTCAATGAGGAAATCTCCCTCGCGCTCCAAGCAGCGCAGGTCACGAGCAGGATTCCCAACGACAAACCACGCGCCCTCCATCAGCGCAATCTCCTGCCGATCGACGCCGGGGGGTGGTCATCAGTGAGAGCAATTTGCGGCATTCGCCCCGCCCGCCGCATGTCAGCGTCAGCAGTTCCCCTTCCAGAAGCAGCCAGGCGCGCGCCTACCTCCCTACACAAATCGGGCACCCGCACGAGAGCCGGCCATAAGCCCGTGCAAAGTGAAAACAATAATAACAATAATCGCACTTCTGGAAATCCCCCCGCACAACGCCGTGAGTCGAGGACAATTGCGCACGGCGGAAAGAGCGCCCGCCTGCACGCAGTTGACTCGGTGCAGTCCCAGCCTGTCACACGTCGCCCGCCGTGCCGTCGGCGCAGTGTCGAGGTCACGCGCCGGCAGTTCGAGAGTCGCGTAGTGGGCGATCGGACACGAGTCTGCCCTTTCGCAATTCCCGACAATGGCAGAGGACGAGTCGCGTTGGTAATCAATCGATAGAGCCGCCTCGGGACGGGGAATGGTTGTATTTTTGGAGGGGGGGATGGGGATGGGGATGGGAGTGCAACGTGATGAGGCGAGGGCGCGCCAGCTTGACTCCACTCCATACTCCCTTTCTTGACACGAGATTTCGATAGTTCGCCGTGGAGAACCAGAGGACGCGTGGAGCGGGCAGCGGCGTCCTCACCGGTGCCTTCACGAGGTCAAGTTCGGCAGCGCTGAGGCCGGAAGCGGTGATGTTCAGACGTATTTGAGGTCAACCCAGTTCAGCTCAACTCAGCCTCTCCCACGAGCATCAAAAGGGCTCACCGCTTAGATCCCGGGTTCGGAGCAGTGTTGCCGTCTGATCTGTGGTGTAGCGATTGTGGAAATCCGAGTCGCCAGAAGTAGCGACCACTTCGCTTCTTTATGGGGGGTTCCAGTGCCGGAGCTGTGGAAGTAGTAGTTTCGCTAAGGAGGCACTCCGAGGGATTGGACGCCTCGCTCGCGCGCAGGAAGCTGCAGAGTTTATGTCGAGCTGAGGCCTTGAGCAGGTGCACACTGAGCGACAATGTCAGCTGTCAGCGGCAGTTAGTGGGAATAAGGTTTTTGCTCGCTATAGGACCAACAGGATTGGAAATATAGACATTTTAATTTTATGCTTTATTTTGTTTGATTGGCATCGTCAGTGCCCTGCTATTCAACGCTCCGCCACCAACACCATGCTCTCAGTAACCCGTGACCAATGCTTGCTTAACCCTAGGATGCAAATAACCAACTAATAGAAGAAACGACAACAAACACAGGGTATCGTGGACCCGTTGACAGCAACAAAGAAGTCCGTATCTATGTATGTGGAGGATAAAACATGCTGGACGTGAGTTCCAAAAAAATACGGCCCAACCCCTCCTACAACCATGACCTTCCAACGTGGGAGAGAGGCGGAATCCGATAATATCAAAAAATGTGTATATACACGGTCGAAACAGGGTGAAGAGAAATAGACAATACGTGGCGACGTAAGGCCAAAAGATGTACGGCGCCAAAGTTGTGGATGTCCAGCATGAGGACCGCGCGTGGGTCCGGAATGAAGTCGAATCGGTAATGGATATAAAGTGGTAGTGTAGAATCTGAACTCGAAAAGGTGCAACGGTTGCTCCTGCTAACGCCTCGTTATGCGCTCGTCATTTGGCTGACGGGAGCGACTTTGTAAAAAAAAAAGGAAAGATGCTGCTGGTAACATTCAAGTTTGAAAGGAGAAGACGACGTATCCAAGGACGCGGTGGATGTTATATCGCAAAGGCCCAACTGAAGAGTGCGACAAATACGGGGATGTATATTGACATTGATGTCGCGCCGAATATGCTCGATGCGGCATTGGTAGTCGGGAAGACTTCTTGCCCTGGTGTCTTGTCCCCACCATCCAGTGAGAAGAAATAGGTATTTGCGGTCGTGTTTCCATCGGGTCCTGAGAAGTCAGGTGCTACTTTTTGATCGGGGATCTCGCATACTTGTGTGGCGTTCCAGCTTGCGCAGCGTTTCTGATAATTACTGTTTTGGACGGTGTTGGTGGTGTTGAAGTAAGCTTTGACGTAGGTTACGGTCATGGCGGTGTCTGCTCCGGGTGGTCCGGCAGACCACTTAGGGTCTCCGTTGCTCCAGTGGTTGAGGAACATGCGTCCAGGGTCTACGGGGATATTCTGGGTCATCCTGTACACTTGCACTCCATCCACATAGAAAATAACGCTGCCTGGGAGCCAATCGAAGCGGTACTCGTGGACCATCTCGTCGGGTCGGAAGTTAAGCGGTTGTACTCTGTATCCAGGGGTACCGGAAGCATCAAAACCTTGGACTACGGACTCGGGTGTTTGCATAACGAGGTTGACTGCGCCCTGGGACTGGTTGAATTCTTTGGAGAGGAACTCCATGTCGATTTCTTGTGAGTTGTTGTAGAACTGTATAGAGTTAGCATGTGTTATCGTGCGGCACAAGGTCCGATATTGGTCGTTTCATACCCAGAAGAAGGCGCCGCAAGTTCCCGTTGCACCAGACAGCTTCATGCCAACGCGGAAGCTGCCATACAGCACGTCGTCCCGTACGGAGGCCATCTCGGCACCACTGATAAGACCCTTTGAGTGGTCGCCTCGCACCCACAGCCTTAGCCCCGGATCACCACCATTTTCCGAGTCGCCCGCCCACGAGTGCGAGTCTTTGAGAGGGTTTGATTCCACGTTGTCGACTACGAACTCTTTCCCATAAGGTCCACGGGAGTCTTCCGACGAGACGTTGTAGGCCTGCACCCTCCATCCAGCTTCGGTAATGTTATCGACAACTGTGTGCAGGAAATCATTTTCCATTAAATCGGTAAAGGAGCCAAATTCAGCACTGGTCGACGCGTTTACTGAGTAGCCACATTCGCAAGCAGCGTTTGCTGAATGGAGCATTAGCATTGGGGGCGGGTAGCAGAATGCAGGACCACTCACTCAACTGAGACATGGCGAGAATGAGCCATGGCATGGCGCCAACGGCTTCGCGCATCATAGAGAACATTTCCGTAGAGACTGTGGGGACTGAAGAGTCGGTGGTGCGTGACTGACGGTGAGGTCAAGTCAAATTAGTAGTAAAGAGTGACAGAAGGTGCAAGGCCAAAAGGAGGGACCGGCAGTACAAGTATTAAGAACCAAGGGCGGCGTAGGCGGAGTCTGGGGAGGTCCAACCTCGATCTAACCAACGTTGACGAGGTTTGCACAGGGGTCACTGGACGAACCGGCGCAACGGTCGAAAACAGCAATTTGGGATGACCACTCACGCTTGGCCGGCACCCGTTCGTCGCGGATCGCAAGAGAGGCGGCTGCCCTGAGAGGGCCGTGATAATTTTTGGCGGCAGGGGTGCGAAATAATGGAACGAGGGATTTTGTGGAGAGCGGAGCAGGTTGGGAAAGGCGCGCTCAGGGACGCCCACCTGTCAGAACGCAGGGCAGGAACCTTCGCGAGACAGGCACAGCTGGGCGTGGTGTTGAGCAGCCGCCGTCGAGCAGCCCGCAGCCGATCGGGAGCTGTGTGTGGGTGTGCAGAAGAAATACGTCTGACTTGCTCCGGGGCGCTCTCCTAAACCTGCCTCTATCTTCTCTCAACAGCTCCTGCTCCGATTGCGGGTGTGGAAGGCGCGTTGACTGCAGCGCTGCGGCACCGCAGCACTGCACTACACAACACACGCTGTGTTCCTTCCACTTCCGCCTGCGCGCTGCATTAACGGCTTGCCGCACGCACACGTCGCACGACCTCTTTCCTTCTGGCAGTTTTGGCATTTCTGGCAGGGTCCGGGCGAGGGCGAGCCCGGCAAGGGGGTGGCCCTGTCTGTCAGTGGGGGAAGCGAGGAATCAAGAGATTGGCGTCAAGCCATGGCTGGGCGGCACGCAAGAACGAGCGAAGGGAGCAGCAGGAGAATTACGATGACTAGATTGGCGCGGTGCATCACAAACTTTCGATAACGAGTACGGTATCAATCAGCACCAGCCGCTCAACATCTTCACAACACCAAGATTAGCCATGCCTTCCTATTTGCATCGCCAGCGCTACCCGCCAACACGACGCTTCGGGGGCAAGGCCGCGGGCAAGGCGGGCAAGGCGACCAAGGCCAGAGCAAGGCCAGAGCAAGGCCAGTAGCAAGGCCGGTACAAGCCCATCGCCATGCTCGCGCGCTGCTTTGCCATTTCAACACCACAACGGAGCGCGTGCCTCCCATTCGCTGCCTAAGCCCTTCAGCCTCGGCGCCGCGCAACCGCATCTGGCAGCTCATCACCACTGCTAACTCGGGGTAACCACGCTCGTGCTGCAGGAAATTTGTGTCTTGGGCCGTGAGCCCTCGCAAATTGCAGCGCCATTCCTCCAGTTTCAAGCTGTAATTGGCCTCATTTTGATGGACCCTGGACGACGACGTCAACACGAGCACCGCACGCTTCGAGCAGAGTTCAAGACATGTTGGAACGGGAATTTTTGGAATTTCGTTTGCGCGCAAAGGCCGTCGTTAAATCCGCCTAGTTTGCCCTGACTCCTAAAATCGCTGCTATGGGATATCCAACAAGGTGTCCCCTGTGCCCCGAATAACGGCCCTACATGCCCAGGTCTGCCCTACCTCGTCGCCGTCGATACAGATCCTTACCTCGGTGGTTCGGAGTGTATCACAAGATGTCCTTGACGCCCATCAATGTCGTCACAGATAAAGCTCGCTCACGCCCAGATAACAAACACCCGCATCACGTCCTTCGCTGCCAATAGCAATCGTTCGCCGTCTCCCAACGCCAGAAAACACTCAGTTCGTAGATCAAATGCATGCTTGCTTGTTTGTTTCGCTTCTTGGGGTATCATCACAAGAATCCAGACTCAGAGAGAAGTCTATCATCCCGTTAGTAATCCTTACGTATGCTATTAAACATGTTGGACGTCAACGCGTACCTCGCAATCTTCTCGTCTTCCCTTTCACGCGGCTCCACCGCCAAACTCGTTTCGTACATCTCATGCACGTCGCCTGCCGAATGCATGTTTGTCAGGATGTAGTCCTGTAACTCCGGCACCGGCTGCAGCGGATACGGTACGTTCTGATACTGCTGGATGTCGCGAATCACTTCGGCTGTCTTCGCGCGCTTGGCGAAGTTGATCAGGTTAGTCTTCTTAATAAGGGAGGGGATGCCGTCCTCGATGAATGTTAGATCAGTCAAATACACGCCTAATCGCGTCAGTCAAGCGTATGAGCACAACGGCGATCTCGCCTACCAAAAAATGGGATGCACGGCGGGTTAGCCTTGTGCAATGTATCTCGATACTCGGCGAAATTCTTAGTGCTGCCCATGAGCTTCCGCATGTTCTCAAGCACGCCCATCGAGCGTGCGTTTACTGCACTCCATGTCCTGTTAAGGCGGTGAATGGGCGCCGTTCCCAAGGCTGAAATGATCGATGTGAGTGTCGAGAAGTTGTTAAGGACGCGGCATTTCTACTCTCGATTAGCTTACAGCACTTACTTTGAATCTGCATACACTCACGTCGGCTACATTTACAAAGTGCTTAATGACAATCACTCTTCGCTTCACATCCTGCTGTGTCAAGATCATCTGTGCAACCCAGTTTGTCAACTGGTTGGAATGAAGAATGAGCGCCTTAACGTTTGAAGCTGGATCCGGCTCGCCAGGTGCCAACTTTTTCTGCCAAGTCTTGTTCAAGCACTCTGTTGGGCGAATTTTCCCATAAAGTCTCGACTCAATAATGGTGAGCTGTCGGGCGAACTCCGTTGGGTCGATGTCAAGGAACTTCAGCTTCTTCATGTGCTTTGGTAAAATGGGCTGTGGAGTCTGAGTGTTGAGAGTAAGAACGAGTCGCTTCGTTGGCATATCCGGGCCTCGAGAACGTTGTTCGACCGATGTCATCAAAGGAGCAGCCCCGGGGGTACTTGTCGTCGCAACGTGGTCCTTTGCAAAGTTATACACTCTCTGAATGAGTATTCTTGCATCCTCGTCATTGCCTTCCATCCAGTAGTTGTCAAACCAACTCTTCAAGATGTTCACAACGCGGAACCTGATAGGCTTCTGCTTCTTCTCAACCCATGTTTGGTAGTCATCCTTATCCAACCCATATGGAGGCTGGATGCTCCATCTCTTTACAAGCATCTCAAACAGTTCCGATGCAGTGGTGAACGACCGGTAGGTGAGCAGGAATGTGTTGTTGAATGCTGGGTCGAGGCGATCATGTCTCGTAAGTTGTTCCACCAGACCAGTAAGAGTTCCTCCTCGAAGTATTGGCGTCGCCGGATTCTTGTTGTCGTATGAGATCTCACCTTCGTGATCCAGTTTGAGAAATATTGGACTCTCTTCGACGTTGGTCTGTGGAAGGACGGGGACTTCTCCAAAGAAGTCCTTCAATTTCTTATTTCTCATCTGATCCGCCTTGCTATCCTCTAATGCTGTAGTATCGTGGTACGTCTGCGCCTGAGGAATATTTGCTAACAAGGGCCGAGTGTTAATGGATTGGCCCCTGTCCCGTGCTCGGAACTGGGGTACTTCGGTCTCAGTGTTTCTTCGAGAATCATTCCGCACAACCATGTCTGATAAAGGTGCCACTTCTGATAAATGTTGAAGGAGGCCGTATTGTTGCGCAATGCTCGACTCCAGCTCTCTAGATATAGCCTGCACCATACTGATCCTGTCTACTAACGAAACACCCCGTGTTTCTGCCCATTCATCCGCCAATGGCGCAGCAACAGCTTGGCAGGATATTACGAGCTCGGATACTAAATCGTATATGTTCTGCTTTTGGACGCTGAATTCGCTTAGTTGCTGTCCTTGTACGGTCGAGTTCAACGAAGAAAGATTGATCGATTCCACGGTAGATATCCAGGGTCGGCAGACGTCGAGAACTTTGCCCGCTGCGTTGCAAACGTTATCGCCAATAATCTGGTGTCGATAAGGGGACACAATCTTCTCTCGAACAACTAACTCTCCATCCAACCGGCGGATACTTGAAACTATAAGTCTCTTTAGGTCCTCCAATCTTTCCAACAAGCGTGAATCTAGCTTGACAGTAGGCTCAACGAATGGTTCATAGTCTTCTTGGTCGATGAAAGACATCGATGTACTAGAATCGCGCGTATCGACACCGTTGTTGTGCCAGTTGCCACCAGAGCTGCTACCGAGTACGAAGCCAGGAACCAAACGAGGTATATCTTCGCCTCGTTGATCACGCGCTATCTCAACAAAACCATAAACTCCGTTGAGCACGCCATCCGCTTCCTTCAAGCATTTGGAGTAAGAATCTGGGGGAGGAAAATCGGCGGCAGCAATATGTGAAGACAGGACTAATTTTGAGAATCTCGACATGGTTTCCCGGAAATGAGGGTAGAGGGCCTTGTTGGTTGATATGATCGAAGGGTTACCAGAATGGTTGTCGGTTGTTCCCGAGCCTGCTGCCAGGAGCAAACGAAGGTGATCAGAGATGTCTTCTGCTCGTTTCACGAATTCTGATCGGTTACTGTTGTTAATAGCATCGCGATAACGTTCAACAGCCCGCCGCATATCCTCGACCATCCGATTCCAAGTAAGTGGAATTGGGTTGGCGTCATCATAGAACCTTCGTGACATGGCCGGATTTGCTGGAGGCCCACCAATTGGGGGAGTAGCAAAAGACGTTGCGGTGGTGCCGATAGGGGGAATGCCAGCACTTGAAAAGCTCGCGCCGTTTATGTCTTGGATTCGAGTAGTGGGAGAGATAGCGTTCAGAGAGTCCATCGATGATGCGGATGTGAGACCATCGGATCTCCTCCTTCTCAACTACGCATGCAATGTTAGTAGGCTGTGTTGGCTCTGAGTATTCTAGAACATACCAGTGAGCCCTGTGAGTCGCTCATGCCAGGTCCTTCAAAGTCGGAGGCTGAGGTTTCATCGTCTGTATCTTCGACGTTATATCCACCACCTACCAAGAACTCCGGTGGTGGTCGGGACTGATCCGGAATGTACGGGTTTATGCGTTCTCGTGGACCACTGTCATTCGCAGTGGGTGTTTCGAGTGGCAGTTCCATCGTACTGACTCCAGTCAGCGTGTTGAAGTAGAACAGCCTGCCGTCCGGGGTTGCCTGGGGTATCCAAAATGCTGCTTCCTCGTCTTTGGTGCCCTCGTTCCTCTCAATAGGAAGAGAGGTGTCGTTTCCATTCATCGATTCTGTGTCTGAGTTGGTATAGTCGGTCCCACCCAGGGACTGGTTATCCTGATCATCGTCCATGTCTCCACCATTGCGCTCGTCTTCACCGTCGTCCGACGGGCGGGGCACAACCGCGCAGTAGTTGCTCGGAAACCACCCGCGAACACCGTTGATCACTCCATCCCACCAGCCGCTCTCTAGCTGCGTTATAACCTGGATAATGTCGCCCTGGCGGAAACTCAAGCTTGTGCGGTCGTCCGCGTCGTAGTCGTACAGGGCCCGCACGTACATGCCGCCTGGAGCAACAGTCCCGTTGAAGCCGTTCATGATGGAAACTGGAAGGCGCGTTCGTCGCGGCGCGGTGGAAACGAGGGGGTGGGCAGGCTGAGGTCTTTGACTCCGATCTTCCCCTCTGCTGCGGCCCCCAGAAATGCAGGCAGAAGCAGGCGGACTGTGTAATCGCTGACCCTACAACGCGATGGGTCCCCCGATATTGGGGTGTGCCGCGTATTATGGTCAGGGTTGAGACTGGTGCGTGAGGAGGGATGCAATTGGGCTGAGGTGTGGCGCGCAAGAATACCGGTACGAATGAGAACCCTCCAATTCGCGCTTGGTGAGCAGGCCGGCGACTCGGGAGTCCAAGCAGCTGGCTCAGACAAGAAAAGAACGAAAGCGAGGGTGAGAAAGGGCGACAGAGAAGGAATCACAAGCGGTTGAGGTTGTGGGACGGGACGACACCAGACATTCTGCGGTGGAGACCGACTGCACGTGATCTGGGTAAAGAGCTTCCCCGGGGCTTGGACGCTCGGGCCACGCTATGCAGTGTGTCAGGTCGGACCATCCTGCGTAATATGGAGTGGCATTAACGGAGTCCGTCTGTCTTGGGCGACACGCTGGCTCGTAATAGTATATTATTTGAGTATCTATTTAGTTCAGGTCGTCACCCGGAGAAAGATTTTTAGGCAGAGTAGGACATTTGAGCAATATCCGTAAGAACTCAGGAGGATTATCTCAGCGCTATGAGGTGCTGTTAAGGCTGCAGAAGTACATCTACAGGGAGGTCTTGAAGTGCTGGTCATGAACCATGACACAGTGTAGTCTCGTTGCGTGGAATACTCCGGTACCGTAAGGTACCTGCCCGTAAGGCAAGTGTCCGGCCTGCTAAAGAAGATTAGGCTTGACGTATGCTTTCGCTGACTGCCTGTCGAAGACCACCAACAACAGATGGCTGAAGTTGCCTTGTTTGGGGAACCATTTCGACCCCACCTTGCAGCTCACCGCAACTTGACTCGACCTGCGATAAATGTTTACCCCGAGCATCCCCTACTTCTAAGGGTACGCAAATGCAGATGCTTTATTCAAGAAGGAGGCATAAGGATTCTGCATGGAGAAAGAAAGTTGGTGTAGTAGTAATGCATCTACCGCGAAAGCCTTTATGCATCACCTCAAAAGTCTTTACTTGAGGGTGTCAAAGACTATGCCTCGAAATCGTGAGACGTCCATATCCAAGAATTGCGCAATCTTCTAGAAACACTGATTGACTCGGCGGCTTTTCCAAGGGGAAGCCATGAATCTTGAGCACGCCCGAGGACTATGCGACTGTATGCGACCATGCATGTTGCTTGTAGAACCACATGATGCGCGCATGTATCTAAGAACTGCAGATGCGGCATTGGATTACGAGAAATGGTACGAAGATGAAAGCCACCGTCGTACTGTAAGACCAGAGGTAGTTCGATACCTTGCAAGTTCGCACAATTTGCTTCATTAGTCAACTTTCAACATATCAAGAGGGCTGATATCCAGGCAAGGAAACTAGACCTATTCACTGCACTATGCCGCAAGCCGCATAATTCCTCGCGTGGAAGCGGACGGGAAGCTCCCTCTGACGGTGGCGCCAAACGAAAGCCCAGTTTCCTCGACGCCCGCTTGCGATTCAGTTTCTATACACAGCAACTAGCATCGCCAGAGTCGCATACGGCTGCTGAGCCTTAAAGCAGGTGCATGTCGCACGTGGGGTGTCCCTATCGCCATGCAGCCCTAGGAAAGGAAGGCAGCAACTCGGAAAGATAAAGAGCTGCCATCTCCGGAGTGTTTCTCCCAGGTCCACGGCGCGCGGCAGCGATCCATCTCCAGCGAGCAGGCCCCATCTGAAACAAGGAGCGCGAAGCGGCCCTATTCTTCTAGAGCATTACGAGAATCGCTCTAGCGCGGGGGTCTAACGGAAAAGAAACTCCCCTCATTGATAGTGGCCAAGTTATAGGAGGGGTTGTGAGTCGCGGATAACAGTCGTTTCAATTGCACTTCGAGTGGCGTGTGAAAGGGAGGAAGGTAGACGAGTTAGGATCCTATCGACAGCGTGTAGCTTGTCCCACCGCCGTTTGCTCTTGCATCGGGTTTCCCACTGGCGTACCATTTGTATGGATCACCGACCGTCCGCCATGTGTAGCGGGGCACAACAGCTCGCTCCCCAAATTGCTGACTGGGCATCCGAATAAGGCTGGTAATCGTTAGAGATTGAGCAGTGTTTGTGGTTGTTCCACCATTGTTGGAAACGTGATGCAAGACATCTTTGAGAAACGTGCCCCTCATGCTCTGCTTGGGCAGGACTCGCACCACAACCGCTCAGGTGAGGCTGCTCTGCTCTTCATGCACCTATGGCGGCGGACGACAATGCTAACTCAGATGTGGTGGGTCTTGGTCGCGGGGAACAGCATCCTAGTACCGCTAGTTTGAACGAGCTATGCCAGGAACAGGTTTGAGATTACTCGTGGGCCGCACCGCACCGCGCACCGCGCACTGTTGTTGGTGAAATTTGTTGAAGGCTTCCTGGCGTCATGTCGAAGAAGAGGTGGGCAGAGAAAGCAAAAGGGGGGTGGGGCTGGCGGGGACAAAGCGTGAGCCTCGACACACCCCTCCTTGTTTCTTTTTTTTGAGACGCTGCGTCAGTAACGTACCGCGTATATGTTACCGTCTCGAAAGGAAATAGCATGGGCCAGAAATACTTGATAAAAGTCGTGGTGAACTACAGTAGGGCTTCACAACGTAGTTCCCATTCCGTTTACCGTTTACCGTCTACCTGCTATTGCTTGCCCATCGGACGTGGCAACATGGAGTAGATTATGGCGGCATGCAAAGACGAGGCGGTGTGAATGGCTCTGCATCTGGGAGCTGGCAAGTTAACTCCAAAGGGAAGACCGAAGAGATAAATCTTACCGCTCTTTCTGATGCCGTACAGCGGCCGTTAAGAAAGCCGCATCTTGAAGAGCCACCGCTGTGCTCTCTTCGATGCTCCCCACATGATTGACACGTACAATAACTATGGCCTAGGGAAATATGGTTGGATGGGGCGCTGCCATGTTGCGATGATTGGAGTCAGGTGCTGTGACGGACACAGTTCAGTTCGTGTGCTTCTAAATTCAACGGCCCGAGCTACAAACGCTGTGAGAGAGAGGGTTGAAGAGTGAGGATTATCGCAAAGCGCCCTGGAGTGCAGTCAGCGCTGTAAATAAATAATAGTAACAACCCCCTCCAAGTAGCTCCGAGGTCATATAAGACACGGTGCGGCTAGCGACCCAAGTGGAAGTCCAGCCACTTGTGGGATGAATGAGCGGCGCCCGCGCTAAGACCCCGCCAGGGCTGCCCTCTCCTTTACCTCCTCTAACAAAAGTATCCCTCGTCCGCTGTCCTGCATCCATCCCACAACACACTCCATCATCATCAACACCTACATCGATCCCCATCGCACCAATACGCCCTTTGGCCTTGTCGCCCGCCCCAAACCACTCCGTCACCGGCCCCCCCGGTGTTCCTGTTGTTTCGCGGAATGAACACCTGCTCTTTCGTCGAACCTCCACCATCGTCCCCAGTTCCGATTTAACGCGCAACGAGCGCTCAGCCGGCAATCCCACAGCTCTACATCCACGGCTCGAGACTATTGTAGATCGATACAAACCACATGCCCTCCGCCGACATGACGCTCGTCGCCAACTCCACACCAGCTTCGACGCGCAAGGCGGCCAGCGTTCCCGAGAAAAAGTACAAGTGCCAGTTCTGCAACAGGGCGTTCAGTCGGTCTGAACATCGCAGTCGACACGAGAGGTCACACACGTAAGTCGTTTGGTTTGTTATTGATAAAGCTACCCCGCCATGTTTGTTGATGCGCGGTCGTGATTGCGCGGGGTTGCTATTTGCCCCTCGTCTCTGAAGCCTAGCATCCTCCTCCCCCTCTTCATCACGTCCACGACTTCACGTTGACTTTCTATCACATTCTTCATTGTTTTCGCCCTGTCCTTTCGAAACGCAACCGTTCCTGTTTAGTACTTCTATACCAAGCAGGTGTTTGCGTTGCTGGTTCACTTGTTTCTCCCTCAAACCATCTCTCTTCAATCGCTAACCAGTTTGATTCAGGAAAGAGAGGCCGTTCAAATGTCTCAAGTGCCGTAGTACGTTCGTCCGTCGTGATCTTCTGTTGAGACACGATCGAACCGTCCACGCAAAGGATGGAGGCATCCCGCTGCACAGCGAGGTCAAGCGGCGAACAACCACAAAGGCGCCTGAGGCCGCACCCGCAGGACCCTCCAAGGCAGCAATGGCTGCCCAAGATACGGCGACGCTCGAGGAGATCGAGGCCGCCAACGATGAGATGGTTGATATTGAGACAGCCGCGATGCTGATGACCGACTTCCACCACAAGGCTATGGCCAGCCAAGAGCCCGAGATCGTCACCGAGGCCCAAGATACCGTCATGTCATCCAACGGACCGTCGCTGATGGAGCCATCATACACAGCGCCTGGGCAGATGTCGTTGCCACAGATGCCCTGGGGCGACTCTATGGTCAACGAGGCCAAGTCGCACGCTATGGCTGGTGGGCAAGACTCACATCCTGGCTTCAATAGCGCTAGCGCGCTAAGCTCGCACCCCCACCAGTTGCCACCTCTCATGGAACGCACCATGTCAGGAAACGAAGCGCTGCCTTCGTCATTCCAATCGATGAACGGTTCGGTACCCGTGTCTGGTCTTGGAACGCCCGGTGCTCTCTCTCCTTATCCATCGATGTTGGGGCCCGTATCCCCAGTCGACTACCGCCGGTCTCCTGGTCCAAGTCAAGCTTTAACCATGACCAAGGCTCCCCAAGTCGAATCAGAGGAGGAATGCGCAAAGATCTACGACAACATTAGGCGCGCAGACACCGAGAACGCTTTGCTGGACACATTCCACTTGCCCAGCTTGAACACATTGAACAGACTACTGAAGACATACTTTGATCTGTTCCATCATCACCTGCCGTTCTTGCACCCTGCGACTTTCCAGCCAACTGAAGTTGCTGCGCCATTGTTGCTTGCTGTACTGTCCATTGGCGCCCTGTACATTTTCGACCAAGATCAGGCATATATGCTCCACATCGGCTCAAAAGTCCTCGTCAACCAGTTCCTTCAGAACAAGGAGAACTTCAGCTCTCGAAAGTGTCCCTTGTGGACAATGCAGAGCACCCTCTTAAATATGGTTTTTGCTAGCTGGAGCGGTGATCCCAAGGGTCTTGAATGGGCCTGTTCAATCAAGAGTCTCTTAGCGAATATGGTTGCTGGAAATCGATATGAACTTAAGCTTCGTTCAGAAGCCCGAGACGGCGCACAGCCGAGCCACGAGGAGTGGGCTCTCGATGAGCAGTGTAGACGAACTTACTACGCCGTCTATATCTTCTTTGGACTACTCACATTGACATACAATCACACACCAGCCATGGGCTTCAACGAATTCGACACTCTTGAGCTACCATCCTCTGAATCTCTCTGGACCATGGAGGTATCTGACGATGAGACCTGGCGCGAAAGCGTGGCTGCGTCAAAGATCATCACATTCCGTCAAGCGCACGACAACCTGTTCCAGGGAGACCCTGCTCGTTACAGCGCGTTTGCAACCCGCGTCATGATCAATGCTCTATTCCTCGAAGTCTGGTACCACAAGCGAAGTCCTGAGGCCCTTCAAGATGTCGTAACCGAATACAAGCTTAGGCTCGCACTTGAAACTTGGGAGAAGTCACTCGAACTTTGTGAGCCCGAGACGGTCGTCGTACAGCTTAGCGCCCCCCATAAGGGCCACCCACTCATTTTCAATGCCATGGCCCTGTATAGGAACACACGGACACGCCTTGTTGTTGATTTGAAATCAGTCCAAGAAGCCCTCCGCTACCACGACTCATACGAAGTTGCAGCGGCCATGACGAACGCCCGGGACAAGGTCCAACGTTCCCAAGAAATGATCAAGGTCATCCAGGAATGCTTTGATTGCATCGAAGTAGCAGCAGTGCAAGGTATTCGATGGGTAGCACGTACTTCAGCTACTAACTGGAGTATTGAACACCCACTCTGTGGAATGGACTTGATGGTGATTCTCACGCTCTGGCTTTACCGCCTAGAACATGACGAAGAGCCAGCCACTGAAGAAGAGCTTGCTATGTACAACAAGTTGCGAAACCTATTTGACGATGACTCTGTCGACATATATGGGGCTAAGCTGAGCTCCACTGTAGCAAGGCTTTGGGGGAGCATGCTTGACGAGGTTGTAGTTTGGGGGTATGTATTGTTCCACCTTGATACTTTTGTCATTGCTCACCATCTTCCAGCATTACCAAACTTATGGGCGAAGCCTTCAAGCTTCACTCTCAGGCCCTCGTCGGTTACGAGGACGCGATGTCATCCCGATCCGGGTCCGCTACGCCTTCAATGGCTGCTAGCGGTGTCCCGTTGTTGGAGATGCAAGTGGCATACTAATTGTGTGCCACGCTTATGCTTAACGACTCTCACGACTTCTTCTACCTTCGTGTTCTCACTACCGTTACAATTAGACTGGGTCATACCTTTCCATCTCTCTTCTCCTCTCTGCATGCGGGAGCATGGTAGGAGTTACGGTATTACCCATTTTGGTTGCATATTGGGTGCGGTAATCGTTTCATTTATTTCTTTGGTATTTCTTTAGCGTTAAGGTACAAAGGCGAACTGGGGTTTTCGTCCGATTCTTAAACACATTTGGGCTCGGGCTCTTTTTCTTTGCTCAATTTTTGGTCTTGGGGCCAACGCTAATATCCTTTCCGTCGATTTCATACCCTCGTAATATTGCTGGAATTGCTGCGTGGTGGCTGGCCCCATTGTTTCGCCTAATATTTGTTTCCTCGGTTTGTTTTCGTCCTTTTGCCTTTTTTCTGCAAGCTTCCGGTGGATCTTTGGTTGATCTCTACTGCATATACCACTAGTACCTGGTTCATATGTCTGCGTGGAGACGGGAGAATGGCTGATGAGCAGGGTAGAATGTGGGAGTGATATGTGTGGGAGCTTCGGCGCACAAAATAGTCCTGTATAAATAGCTTTTTTCTTGTACAGATTTGCTGTTGGCTGTGTTTGTGATGTCTGTCGTGCACTTGGAGTACTCCGCGTAACGAGTGGCTAAACATACGTGTGATCGAACATTCTGACCGTCCAGTTCACCCCTTGATAACTTCGGGTACCACATGCATTTCCGTAACTCAATAACCATGGCAATACTTCGACCCCGTTCTGCTCATATCTTCCGAATTTCGAGGTCGAAGCCATATATCGCGCTAGTGTAAAACTATGATTAGCGCGCCAAGCCGAAAAACTGGCGCGCGAAATTTCGAAAAGTTCATCTCAAGCTCTCGAGCTCCAGCATTAACCATCCCCCACCATTATACACCCAAACACTCACTAAACCCATATATCTACCACTCAATCGCTATCATGGGCAAAGACGCATCCGAGAAAAAGGTCAAAGACAAGAAGGAGAAGAAGGAAAAGAAGATCGAGGCCGATGGTGTCACGAAAGTGAAGAAGGACAAGAAGGACAAGAAGAGCCGCAAAAACGATATCGGCGATAAACTCGAGGAGGAGCTTGAGAAGGCGCCCGAGGAAAGTTTGGTTAATATCGTGGATGGAGATGTGATTATGGCGGATGCGGAGGGTGGCTCAGCACCGTTGGGCGCACTCGTGCCGTTCGCATTCCCGTTGTGCGAGGAGCCGAAGGATGTGAAGAAGATCTTGAGGACTGTCAAGAAGTGTATGTCGTCCTTTCCCTCAATTCTTCTCTGGTTTTTTGCAGAGGAAATTTTGAAGCGCACACCAGCTTCGCAATTCATATCAGCTCTACATTTAACTAATGCGATTAACTCAGCGGCCAAAACTAAAACCCTCCGCCGTGGTGTAAAAGAAGTCGTAAAAGCCCTCCGCAAATCCGCCATAAATGGCCCTTCATCCTCCGGCACCTCGAACCCCACGGCAATCTGCATTATCGCGGCCGACATCTCGCCCATGGACGTTATCTCCCACATCCCTGTTCTCTGCGAAGACCACAACATCCCATACATCTACGTGCGATCGCGCGCGGAGCTCGGTGAAGCCAGCGCAACGAAGCGACCTACGAGCGTGGTGATGGTGAGCAAGGAGAGGGTCAGCAAGAAGGCAAAGGACGTCAAGGAGGAGGATGTCAAAGAGTTTGAGGAGAGTTTCGGGGAGTTGGTCAAGCTTGTAAACAAGGCAAGTAAGGGGGTAAAGAAGTGAAGAGTTGGATGATTGGTTGCAAACTCTGTCTGTTTTTCTGTTCAAGCTACTCTGTCAAAATGGGAATGGAGTCCGGCGTCTACCGCCTTTGCGCTGGTTCGTCACCTGCGCGCTCGAATGAACGAATACGTATTTCTCTCAAGAGAAGTATGTGTGCGACGTTTTGTACGGGCGATCATGCATGAGGGAGTTTCTGGTATGTACTTAAATCCATTAAACTTAGCAAGCTCGAGGTTAGTCATGGTGTCTTTCGAGATGTGTGTACCAGTCTCCAGAACTCTTGAAATAATAGCTTGGAAAATTATTCTGGTATTCCGGGTATATACAACTCTCGAATATCAACTTGAAACCATTCTTCTGTGAACCAAACTTCAATAGCCATATAGTCACACTTTGCAGTGTTGCTAGGTATACCTCCGTCCACACAGCTTAGAAATGCTGCGCCAGCTAAATATCAATCATCTCTCGCGGCCGTTTACCAACATGTTACCGATTGCTTACGACCGTGTACTCAGTTATAGAGGGCAGACGGCACGCTACGTAGCAGTCCTTTGTACAGACACCTGTGATAGACACAGAGTATAGCGCAGGGCTACCTTGATTCCCTTGCTGGCTGCGTAAGGCTACTGGGCCCACTAAAAAGATGCTTAGTTTATCGGCAACGAGTTGATGCAGGGTCGTGCTCCCCTTCATTTCAGGCACAGTTATACAGCTTCATCACCCACTAACACTCCATCCTTAACACCTTTCTCCTTCTTCCCCCAGGCTCTGTGACAAACTGCCCTACACTCCAACCCACACGACCCACACACCCACCACCTCGGCCCCACTCCCAGCCCCACTGTACACTTTCCGCACTGCCCGTTCTCTTTCCCTTTGGCTTTGAGCTCAAGTTCAGTCCTTTTCGCCCTTATCTTCAGCACGTCGTCTGCTGCCAAGTACGAACATTGCTTGCAAACAGGCCTAATCTTAGTACTGAGCCCGCGCTGACTATCTGCATAATGTTTCGCACCAAGGAGCATGCGTTGGAACATATTGGGAGAAGGCGTTAGAGGCGCGCAACTGCAGAAGGGGGGGTCCGTTGGCATGCGCCTAGATGCGTGGAGGGATTTGTAGCAGCGTGTGCAATATAGTTGGCACAGATCTAGATGGTGATAGGGCGTGGTTTGTTTTATTGCGAGGTCATAGGTGCAGTGCTGGGCTTGGGTAAGTTTGGAGTAGAGATGAAAGGAACGGGAATGGGATATAGTGAGGGAGAAATGGGGCTTACGTTGCATATCTGATTCACGCATACCCAGCATCGGGTTTTGGATGTTGATTCACAAGTGTACATGCGGAAGTGCTTCAGTCTTCTGTCGTAGTCTTCTGCTGGTAAGACGCTCTCTCGCACGCTTTTTGATGTTAGGCTTAGGTTGAGGATGTCGGCGTAGTGGAGGTCTTCCACGACGAGCATGAGCATATCGTAGATCCCTAAAAAGTCCGCCAAATTTGCTGGTTCTCCTGGTACGCCTCCTTTGTACCGCATCCCTGCTTCGCGTTTCCTCATCGGCACGTTCTTCGCAAGTTTCTCCAGCTGTACCTCGGTGGCTTCCACGGCTCGGAGTCCAGTTTTCGCTGTGTAGCGGCGTGCGTATCGTGTCTTGGCCTTGAATCTGATCGGTAGACATCGGAAGATACAAACGGGAATGAGGTATATAATGCCCCAAACGAGAGCGCCAACTAACTTCGGAAATACCGTAGCACCATCCCATAGCCAAAAGGAAAATGACTTGTTGTACTTCTTTGAATCTCGGTAGTGATATACACACGCCCCAAGACAGATGAGGATGTTAATCACCGCGATCATGCTGTAGAAAAAGGATATTACAATCCCGTACTGCCATTCTTGCACGTAGCTTTTGCACATCTTGAAAGGGCTCGTGGCCGTTGCGTTGAGGCGAGCGGAGGCCTCGAAGAAGCTTTCGTTGGCTCCTGGAGGTAGTTGCCAGTCATGGGCTCCTGTGTCGCTGCAGCGGTCGATGTTGTGCGGGCTGTAGCTGGTCTGGAAGTTTGTTGATAGAGAGATCATGACAGCTATTGCTGTGTCTACTATGCCGAAGATGAGGGAAAATGGAGCAGGGACGATGACAGCTGGAACCCAAACTGCAAAGTTCCAATAAAAACCGAAGGTAGCCTAAGTCATGTCAGCATTTAGACTTTCTCTGGACTTATGAAGTGAAAAGGGGGATAATTGGCAACTAGATGGGCAACATTGGTCCGAAGGGGCAGAAATCGAAATCGATGGAAATAGCTTCGTACAACGTAGCATTTAAACTTACCCATTTATGGGTGAATGTTTCCCCAGTTGCCCATCTTGTACCATAGATACCAGAGTGAAGCTCAGGATGATTTCGTATTACATTCCAATGATTTGTAGCGATGGCCTGATAGATGCCCATGGGCACGAACATCACAAATCGAATGATACACACTGGTATACCTCCGCCGTTATCTGTGCTTGTTAGCAACTTGAACGTGTAAAGTCTCCTTTAAGATTTAATTGGTGAGGTTTACCCTTGACGAGCGATGTAATAGCCATATTACAAAATCATGGGATTGGGTATGACGTGACAACTTCCAAGAACTATACGTGCAGAGCTGAATTGAGTGGCAGACTTGAAGAAAGAGAATTGTAAAACAAAATACGTATGGAATGGCCCATGAGATAACGGCAACGCAAGCGAGAGATATGGGTGAACAGCGGCCGAGGCTGAAGCAGATTGGTGCCTCGTACCAAGCAGCCCCAGAGGCTCAGCTACCACGCTTGTACACAGGCAGTCACCGGCGACTAGTAAATGTTCCAGCTCCTCAGCCTCGTTGTTACTTCGCCTTGGGGTAGACAGAAAGCGTTATAATTTGTGTGGAGTCTACAGCCTTGATGAGTTGATGTTGAAGGTTTGCATTGTAACTACGTCAGAAGGGAGGTTGATCATGAGTAGAATGCGGGCTATGCCAAGATCCGGTGAAGGACCATTGTCAGGTCGAATCAATCAACCATGTCGAAAGGCATTTCTATCGCGAGTCTCCAATCAACACGAGCCATGCGATGCACATTGTCTAGCTTTATTTAGGGCCTGCATGGTTGGTCGGTTAGACTTGGAGGCGAGGCGCGTTTCTGAGCACCTGTGGCGGGGTATTTTGATATGTTGTCATTTCAAAAGAGCAGAAGGTGAAAGATGCGGAGAACCACCATCGAATCTTGAGACAAAGATGAGATGTGGTTAAGAAAAGATTTCCAAGTATTACCGCCGCTCCTTGCCAAGCAGATCTCAGCACGTGTGAGTCTAGCTCCATCGGGACCTCCCGCGCGCAACCCTCACCATGGCAACGGGGCTGTTTACGCTCATCATCCCCTCCTTTCCCTTGGCCTGTTCCAAAAGGCTAACGAGCGCATTCACGAGACCCACAAATCCCAAAATCGGTCGACTTCTCCGCAATTTCCAGCCTTAGCTGCATGCACCTCCTTCCTCCCTTGCCTCTTCCTGCATCTCTCCCGTCACATCAACCTCGATATATCGCCGTCTCCACCTCTATCTGAACTACCTCAATTAACCGCCCAGCACTCTTTGCAGAGCTTCCAACCTCGCCGGCTTCGAGATGGAGGCGCTTCTTACTCTGGCCTTCGACAACATTGCGTCGAAGGACACGCAGAAGATCCGCAAGGGATTGCGTCAGATCGAGGGCATGCTCGCGCAGATATGTCTTTCCAGCGGGAAATCAAAGCCATCTACACCTGCGCATCGGCGAAACGCGTCTGCAATAAATCTAGGCGAGCAACCACAAGCAACACCAAAGAATCTTGGGCAATTGAGTGAGGATCTCGCGTTCCGGGAGTTCTTCAGACTACAGGAGGGATTCGAATGGAATGGTGAGTCTCAAAATAGCGGGGAACATTGAACACAGACTAACTAGTTTTCCAGTTTCCACACGAGTAGCCGATTGTCTCGAGAGACTCCTAGGAATGTCAAGTAGTAAGGGTAGGGATCTTCACCTCTTTTATCTAGATTATAGCTTACAAGATACGGACAGACGGCCAAAATGACCTCCTCATACTCTCTTCCCTCTCAAATCTCCAGGGCCTGCTCCTCCTTCACCCGCCATCCCGCACAATCTTCGGTCGTGAAGTATACATGAACCTCCTTCTCGATTTACTTGACCCCTATAATTGCCCCGCAATACAATCGGCTGCCCTGCTCGTCCTCGTCACAGCTCTTCTCGCAACACCGCAGAATACACGCACATTCGAGCACATGGATGGGCTTCTCACAGTCACCAGCCTTTTCAAAGATGACGAGACGACCCAAAATGTGAAGCTAAAAGTGCTCGAGTTCTTGTACTTCTATCTGATGCCAGAAGCGCCTGTTCCAGTAGCTAGTGCACCGAATACTGGAGTACATCGGAGTCCAAGCAAACTGGTTGGAGCCTTTGACAAGCGGGGGAGCACCGCCAGCGGAGACGAAGCACCAAAGAAGAACATCCGAAGCCAGGAGGAGAAGCAGCATATGCTCGCCAGATATCTGAATAATGTGGATGCGCTGGTTCAGGATTTGCAAGAGTCGGCGCCTTTTGCGAGTGTGGCGTGTTGAGGCCCATAATCTGGGGTGGAAAAACGGGACGAGGACGATTAGATCTGCTCATTGCTGCATCATTTCCTTGTGTAAATTTGCTACTACTTTTCCAGGTTCATATTCTCAGCCCTACCATCACTATCGACTTTTCTTATCTCTCTCTCTTTCTCTCTCTCTAGTCAGCACGGCGTTAACCTAAGGGTCTCGGAAACTTTGGGTCGTTGGTCATTGGGTAATCTCCTTCACATTATCATCCACTGAACTGGCGTCTTTTCTTTTGGAAACCTCATTTTATTATACTGGTCTGTTACCATGGCATTAAAGCATAGCGTGGGTGGTAGCGAGGTCGACCGCCGTAATAATGTTACCTTGGGATTTGCTTCGCTCTTAAGCAGGGATACCAATGCGGTTCTCGCAGGGGTCGAGCTTGTACAATTGATCAATTGAATTCGAACACTTGACGGTTTCTTATTAGACGACAGACGTGATGTTTGACAGCGCATCTGTGTGCAGGGGTGTATGAACTTGACGATGGCTATCGTGGTGGTGTCAAACGGGGCGCACATGTATTGGTTTACTCGAGTGGTATCCTCACCCTCGATAGTATCTCTTTTCAAATGGCAGGCTCGCTCTGAATAGCATCCTTTTCTCAACAGCAGATTCGCCTTTCCATGGTATCGCTTGTCAACACGTTATCTTGCCGAGCTCGGAAGTTCGAAGCAGCTACGATTAGTATAACGATGCTTAACTTATAGTAGTACTTGCTTTGGAAGCAGCGCTCGCGTTATTTAGCCCACCAAAGAACATTTTGTAAGCAGCCTCTCTATATCCTACTTCCCAATCAGGATCTTACCTAAGTCCCTCTGCTCGCCGTCCGTAGCGGACGAAAACCTTCAGCCAACTCGCTCCTCCTTCCTAATCCAATCACGTCACGTCGGAAGACGGAAACTCTTTAAAGCCGCGAGGTGCAGATCGCGATGTTGGCTGCTCTGCAGCAGCCTTGCCGGGAGTCGCGGAACCAGCGGGCGCTAGGAGCCATGGCAAGGCATGTACAGTATGCACTAGGCACGCGACCTCGTCCCGCCATTCAGACTTCATCATCATATTGAGGCATGAACTAACCCCGCCAGTCCGTCATAGTTCGCTATGACGCCGCCTAGAAACTGAGGATGCGAAGAATGCGGAGCAGCTGATCATGTCGATAGGCACCTTTTAGAGGCAGCTTGGTGTGGCGGGCTCGATGCAGGATTGGTGCCTGCCATACAAAAAGAATGTAGATCGGATGTCGGTAGGAGCGAACAGCGAAGCAGGCAGGTAAGAAACAAGGTTCATAGGCTGCTGGTAGCCAATCCCTACGATGATCAATTTTTCTTACCTCGAGCCATCCGAGCATCCCGCTCGATTCCACCGCGGGCCTGATACATCCGATTCTCTGTAATCAGCTTTCTTTACCTCTACCTCTTCTCGCTTTCTTGTTGCCATTTCTAACTCTCTGCTCTGTTCACACTTTCCTCCTGCAGAAAGCTCCTTGGATTATTTTCGAGTTGCGCGGGATCCTGGAAGAATACTGCGCCTATATCTGCCTGTCACACTACCAGGGTAGCTATCGTTGTCTACCAGTCCCACTGGATAGCACACCTCTGAAGGATTCTGCTTGGCTTTCCTACAGCTTAAGATCTCCACCTTCCGTCGCCACATATCTGTGGCACAAACCCTTACTCTTCCCACACTCACACTCCCCCAACCGTCACCATGGGCGTCGGAACCTTTATGGAGCCTCTCGTGGTGGTAACTCTCCTCTTCGGTGGCACATATGTGAACCGCAACACCTCATACCGACTCTTCGGGCGTCGTCATCGAACCTACTCTCCCTCTCACTCTCCTTCCTCATCCGGACACTCCAGTCCTCGCTCTTCCTCTTCATTACTCGACGACGAACACCGCGCCTCTTCGCCTTCGCTTCTCACACCGCAGGAACCGAAGTGGAGGAAAAGAGAATTAAGAATATTAGGGTGGAAGAAAGAGGTCGTGAGCCCAAATACGAGGAGGTTCCAGGGATACTTTTTGAGTAGGCTGTTGAGGAAGTTTCCGTTTTTGGTGGAGGCATGGTATTGGGCTCTCATATACTGGGTAAGCATTCCCCCATATTCCCCCCCTCTCCCAAGCTCCTCCCAATTCTCTCCGGGCATAGAATGGCTCGCTAACGCTCCTACAGGTCTACCAACTCGGCCGCGCATTCACCGCAGTCCACCTCTCCGACACAACCGTAGACGTCGCCCGCTGGCACGCTCTTCAAATAATCCACATCGAGCAGTCCCTGCACCTCTTCTTCGAGCTCCCAGTCCAGCACTGGTTCCTCAAACACCCTCTACTCATGCACTGGACGAACCGAATATACTCCTTCATCCACATCCCCGGCACGATCCTCTTCCTCGTCTTTCTGTACTACTACACCACCCAACGAAACAGACTCGATCTCCCGCTACCCAACAAACCCGTTGGCGAAGCAGATGGTTCGCCAGCAGGACCAAAGTTATACGCTGCGCGCCGGCGAACAATGGCCGTCTGCAATCTGCTAGCATTCATCGTGTTCACGCTATGGCCATGCATGCCACCCCGCCTGCTCTCCGACCCGGATGTCCCGGGCCCCATAGGGGAAGAATCGCGCTCCTACGGCTTCGTCGACACCGTGCACGGTGCTAGCGGGGAAAGCAGCGTCTGGACCACAAACAAATGGTGTAACCAGTACGCCGCCATGCCGTCGCTACACTTTGGATACTCGCTCCTCATCGGCCTCACCATCATGTCCATCCCGCTTGCGCCGCAGCATCGCCGCTCGCGCACCGTCTCGATGAGGATCACGCGCAACAGCACCATGAGGCTCAGACTGCCTAGCCCAAGACGCCTGGCGTGTTTAGTAGCGGGATTTGCGTACCCCGCGATTATTCTCGTGGCTATTATTGCGACGGCGAATCATTTCGTGCTGGATGCTGTGGCGGGAGCGATAGTGTGTGGTATTGCGTGGACGGGTAACCGTGTTTTGCTTAACCTGTTGCCGCTTGAAGACTATTTCCTCCTGCTTGTGAGGATAGATAAGCCGCAAAGGAGGAGCGTAGAGGAGGTGGATGATGAGGATTATGGGTGGGGAAAAGGTGGAAAGGGTGTGATTGTGAACTGAGGTGCAGTACCTAATGTTGAAAGAGGATAGAGGTTGATCGGGCTATGGCTAATGATTTGGGTTTTCTGGAGGGATTGTTTGCATAGCGTCTGGCCAGCCGTCCATGAGAAACGCATTAATTATTTAGATATGGCGTTTGGGTAATGGGATGTGGATGAGCGGTTTGTATACCCTTGTTAGCATGCTACCACTCTTCACTCGTTGTCTTGGTTAGGTGCATATAGCTTTACCGTAATGACGATATATCTGATACTTGCCTAGACCAATCCCGTGAATTAGAAGGAAGTTGCCTGCACAGCCAACCATTATTCTATGAATCATTGAAGAATTCAAACATACTTTGCGAACAGGTAAGCTTCACAAATCACCAGGATCCTTCTATCTCAGCGTAAATCATAGGAAAAGGAATCGCTATTTAGTAGCTATTTCTCCAGCATTTTCCCCCCAGTTCAGAAATCCAGTCCAGATCCCATTCAGAGAAGGGAAGCGGTCAAGGAATAACTACGATGGCGAGAACTGAAGTCCTGGAAGGGGATACATGATGGGGAACTAGTGTAGGGGTATGTTAGGGAAAAGGAGGGAAAGGAGGGCTGTCTGTCACAAAGATATCATGTAGCCAGCCTACTGCCACCTCCGCCTATACCGAAACGTCATAGCCCCATCAAGACCCAAGGCCCAGCATGGCAAGACACAAACTCGGTGATTGGATCGAGGCGCCGGAGCACCACCTAGCAGGCGAAGAAGCAGTTCATGTCGCGGGTCTGCGATCTGGTTAGTCAGCCACTCCCCACCGTCGTCCAGATTCGACTCACCCTGTACCACTGATTGCTCTTGTCCTTCTCGCAATTCAGCGGTCCCCTCGACCACTGATCCTCCACACACCACGCACTATGGCCATCCTTGTGCGTGAACTCGTCCCAGCTCTGCCCACCATACCTGAACAGCTCCCGTCCCCAGTAATCGACTGAGAGCACTTGCGGGAAGCCGTAGATGTCGTAGCCGTGGTCCTTGTCCAGGACGGCTTTGTTGAGGTTGACGGTGAAGGGGTGACCGGCGCCGTCGACGATGGTGGCAATATTGATTGAGGTGAGGGTGTACCAGCTGTTGGGATCGTTGTGACGGTTGTCGGGCTGGGCACACTCTTCGACTTGGCGGTTTTCGACTTGGAGTAAGGTCAGCACTCGAAAAGAACATGAAGGGAGGAAAGGAGCAGTGAGATAGGGATAGTTGAACATGGAGACGTACAGTTGCAGATTCCGCCGACGAAGCTCGCGGCCGTGACCTCACCCGCCATGGTGGCAGTACCATAGCCAACTGAGGTGCGGTTGGAGCTATTGAAGGTCATGTCACTAGCTTCATTACCGACGGGTGCTGCGATGGCGGGGGCGACTAGAGCTAATACAGCGAAGCCGAAGATCTTGGGGAAGATCATGGTTGGTGACTGCAAGATGGCTGCTTGGTGATTCTGAGTGAGTCAGGTTAAGGCTGAAGATCTGAGAAAGGTGGAGTGAGGTGTCTTACTGGTTGTGGTGGAAGATTTGATACGAGGTTTGGAGGAGAGTGGATGTTGAGGGAAGAGAGGAAGGAAGGTGGGGTGGAGGAGGTTATATAGAAAACTGTGAGTCAGGCCGAGATAAGTAGTTCGTTGAAGTGGTGAAGTTGGAGGAAGGTGCGACTCGCAACCACGTGGGGAAGTGAAGTGACTGAGAAAAAAAGATAAGAGCGGTGAGAAAGTATTGGCGAAAGAGCACTTGAGATGAAGAAGAGAGAAATTTGACAAAGGAAGAGGAAGATCTATTTTCACCACCACGTATAGAAGGTCCGCACGCCCCCGTAGAACACTGTCAACGCATAGCTTGGCCCCCATACCTTACAAATCTTATCAGCAAACGAGGGGGTACATGGGCTTGTGGTGTTACGAGTGAGTTGCAAAGATCTTGCGTTATTGATAAGATCATTGTTGATAAATAGGTGAGCGAAATGAACTTTAGGCGTCCAGGCGTAAACGCCAAGAATGTGAAAGTAAATATTCTTGTATGATATAGGTTGCAAACATAGTAAGACTGTTGAAAATATTCTCCAAACTCTGAATGCATGCTCTAAGTGATTCCAGCATCAATGGTTTACTTAATGGGAAGTACTCGAGTCAGTGATTGATCCGCCCGAGTCGGTTTGCTTTCAGCATTAACTATACTTGAAGAAACAATTCATCCCATGAATCTACTTTACGATTAGCATATACCCAACAACACAAATACTCATTGCACATACCCGCATATTGTTCTTTGGGTGTTCATCCCCACAAAGAAACTCTCTCCTTGTCCAGCTCTCCCGATTGCACCTTTCACAAACCCCCGTTACATCATCTTCTATCCATATACATTTGTCCGCCTAATCAAACCATATTCTTCCCCTTCTTAACGGCCTCACCATCCCACCCAATGACGAGCTCACGGTTTAGTCCGTGAATCAAAAAGCATCCAATGTCCATATTTGAAAGGATTATTCAGTGCTAAATTCTTGTCTAAGCCTGTAAGATTTGGGGTATCAAGAGCGAGCAAAGAGAGAGATGTTCGAGTTCTTAAGGGAGCAAAAAGAAAGC